>RJVU01049572.1:8680734-8766147 GCA_003731715.1 Anabarilius grahami
GAAAAATGTGAGCAAACAAAAATATGTATTCATTTATTTAAAAAAAAAAAAAGCACCCCAGAAAAAAGTGCACTTTCTCTCGAGGAAGAAAAAGGGCAGGGGCTCAAGCCCCCTTTTATGTCTATATGTGCACGTGCCTGGATGAATTACTTCAGGGATTATTAAATAATATCTGGATGCATTCATGGTAAAAGGTCTCCAGCATGCTTACGTATAGCACTGTGAAGCAGGAGAAATACAGGTGTGTTTGTGCTTCACACTCCTGTCCAGTTGGTGGCGGTAATGCATCAAATCTGTTTGACAAACTTGGATTTTATCCAAGATGGAATCGCATCATCACGCTTCAATCGTGAAGGATCGCACAGGTGTTTTTTTTATCAGGTGTCACAAATCGAAAGTGTTTCAAAGACTTCTGGATTCTGGTGACCGTCTGAACTACTGCAAGTAAGTTATAGGTGAGATGAAGCATTGAAGCTTTTCAGCCAAGTGGTTCACAAAATGGTTCATTTCTCGAGGCTTCATTTGCTCACAATACCACCTGGTGGTCAAAGAGTGTAAAACAAGCAGATAAATTACAGATGACGAGATCACGTGATACACTGTATTTTGCGCCAGTTAAGGCTTAGAAATAACGGTGAAGAAAAAATCAATTTCCACATAGACTAATATATTTATTTGAATGTAATGTGTATTTTCTGGTTGTATATAATGATTGTATAACATAACTGTGTAATAAACGTATTGGCTTCAAATGAATGGGGCTATCAAATGTGTGTAAACAAATTATTTGGTCATAACAGGCAGGAGGGGCGATATTATTATTCTAAAACCGCACATTCTGAGAGGATCCCATGGGTTTATATATCTGTCAAAATGTCGCGGATCAACTGGGGACAACTCATGTTAACTGGGGACATGCGCGTGCACGCAAATAGTTTCATCTGACTTTCCAGCAGATGTTGGATAGCGCTAGATTCGTCACAGGGAATTTTCCACGGAGGAGATTTTAAAGGCTTTCCACATTATTTGTGAATGTTTGTATTATTATTGGACTTTGTTGTTTCCCCTGTCCGTGTTCGAATGTATCAGACGCCGTTTTAATACGTTTTCATGTCGCGTCTCACAGACCACGCCCAGATTATTGTTTACATTAGTTTCAATGGAATTCGTTTCTGACAACAATTTTTTTATATATTGCTTAATTTGCTTCTTAATTTGAGCAGCAATATTTCTATGGTTTAAAAAGTGCATCAAGCATTTAAAAATATATTGCTAAAGAAGGAGTTATTTAAAGCATACTCCATAAATGTTCCTAAAGAGTGGTCAAGAGGGATAAACAAGCAATAGTTATAATTTCTAATTAGCGATACACCGATAGGATGCAGTGAATTTTTCCAGAATATTTATTTAAGGGAATGATCAACAAACATATGAATAGTTAACAGGTGCAAAATCACAAAAAGCCCTTTTAACAATACATATAGGTCTAGCTTCAAAGCAGCATTACATAAAATGCATTTGAACATTACTATGAAGAGAAATCTGTTATGTCAGAAATGACTCTCAATGTAATGTTTATATGGCAAAAATTTATGTTGTTTTTTTTTGATAATAGTATGGTTAGTTAACATCATTCAGTTAAGCAGAAACATATTAATGCAATTACATATTGTGGCCATAATGATTATAATATAAGGATAATTTTGCATGTTGATTCAGAGTTTGTTTCATCTGAAATCCTCGCGGGGGTTGTCATCATCTCTTCACAGGTGTTGGGGTCATCTAAAATCTTCACAAAGTCTGAATCCAAATTAGGTCGGTACCAGTCAAATAAAGATAACTGGCATAATTCAAAGTTATTACATAGAGGCCCACTCTCATGAAATTTTATTCATAAAACGGACAGACTATTGTGTCATATTTTCAGTTTCCTTTTCTAATTGTTTGGGAGAGAGGCATTGTATTTGTGTGAGGTGCCAAATGATTATGAGGTTAGTGATGTATAGGCCTACTGTCTTTTGGAATTAGCCAAATGTGTAACAATTCATCATCACAATATGTAAGTCATGAAAATCTTGGTTGCCACAGGACTTTCATACAAAAGACAGTAACTGGAAAAAGAGCCTATGAGACATTAAGAAAGATATTAATGGTTCATTTTTAGTTAAACACTGTTTAAACACAATGTCATTTTTAAAATGTAAACATGCCATACATGTGACATACACAGGGTTGGGGAACTTTCCTGTGTTCATCACTCATATTATGTGGCTTAAAGGGTTCGTGTAACCCGTGCGGCTCGCTTATGCCCAGCGTGATGTGCGGCCAGCGACACCGGGTATTAAAACTTGGTCTGCGTTGTTACGTTGTGTGGATGCAAAGACAGACACGGGACAGCAAGCAGTCGATTCACTGGATCTTTTTACTGTATAATAGACACAAACAAGCAGCCTCAGATTGAGTGGCCCTTATAACACTCTATAAAACAAATGATGCGCCTCCATTACCATGTGCTGGTTTCACATACAAGACAGAAATATACCTCAAAGAATGTAAAATGATGAAAATAATCCCAAGGACAGATAAAATAATACTTTACACATAAGTTTGGGTCGAAATACAGATATAAAAGATATAATTAACAAGGATTAAATAAAATTAACAGGATGACAAAAGAAACCTCTTCCATCGAATCACATTTCAAAAGGGAAGAGGAGGAGACAGGACAGGAAATTAGGTCATTCTGTGACCACGCAACACTTAAAAGAGAAGCGCACCTTTAGATCAGGTATCATAAAATGTATAAAAGAACAATTTTGTGTGAATTATAACAATATTTAGTAGTATACTTTGTATACCTGTTACATTAGTTCACCCAAAAATGAAAATGATGTCATTAATGACTCACCCTCATGTCGTTCCACACCCGTAAGACCTCCGTTCATCTTCAGAACACAGTTTAAGATATTTTAGATTTAGTCAGAGAGCTTTCTGTCCCTCCATTTAAAGTATATGTATGTTGCACTGTCCATGTCCAGAAAGGTAATAAAAACATCATCAAAGTAGTCCGTGTGACATCAGTGGGTTAGTTAGAAGATTTTGAAGCATCGAAAATACATTTTGGTCCAAAAATAACAAAAACTACGACTTTATTCAGCATTGTCTTCTCTTCCGGGTCTGTGTATATCCGCTTTCAATCCACAGTGACGCTGCTTCTTCTTCTACGGCGGTTGGCATCCAGCTTATTGGTGCATTACCGCCCCCTTCTGCTCTGGACAGTGACGCGATTAGGACATCTGACACTTACGCATCATTTTAAAAAATATAGCAATACCAAAATACAAACAATGTAGAATAGCTTGAATACAGCGTGCGTCTCCCTCAGACTGTAAACGAAGCTCGGGTGCACTACATAACACGTCATCAGCGTCACTGTCCAGAGCAGAAGGGGGCGGTAATGCACCAATAAGCTGGATGCCAACCGCCGTAGAAGAAGAAGAAGCAGCGTCACTGTGGAGTGAAAGCGGATATACAACAGACCCAGAAGAGAAGACAATGCTGAATAAAGTCGTAGTTTTTGTTATTTTTGGACCAAAATGTATTTTCGATGCTTCAAAAACTTCTAACTAACCCACTGATGTCACATGAACTACTTTGATGATGTTTTTATTACCTTAGGGACAGAAAGCTCTCGGACTAAATCTAAAATATCTTAAACTGTGTTCCGAAGATGAACGGAGGTCTTACGGGTGTGGAACGACATGAGGGTGAGTCATTAATGACATAATTTTCATTTTTGGGTCCTTTAAGTAGTCTTGATGAGAGACCAGTATGTAGTGTGTAAATTGAAAAGCAGGAGTCATGAACTCAGAATTTACTGAAGATAAAGTGTTCTTCAATGTTCACAGAATAACAGATTAACAATTAAATTCAAGCCCCTAACTGAATGTACAATACACTATTACTATGAGCATTAAATTCAGTTATTTTAATTGATGAGGCTATATGATTCTAAGAAACTTCAGTATTAAATACATAAATGTTCTAAACAGAGTTGTTCTGCTATTTGAATCGTTTAGAAAAAAAATTAACTTTTTTTGAAACAATGTGTTTTTATAATTCCTAAGCCAATGCAAATGTTGAGTTTAGATCATTCATGAATCCAGAATGAAACATAGTTGTTTCAGGATACAGAGGTTGTACTTGAAACCTAAGAGATCTCAGAAAATAAAATCAACAAAATCAGTAAATCACTTAGAACAAACTCAAGCCAAAGTGTCTGTTTTTTTTTTTTTCTTAATATATGTATTCACTCATAAAATAAATACTTTGATTATGAACAATAGTAAACAACATATCAATTAACAAGAATTGTTAATAAAAATATAAAGGACTTTGCAATTCATGTTTGCTGTAGTTAGCCTACTGCTAATTTTAACTTAATTTGTCTGTTGTAATTTGTGTTTAGAACACATACCAGAACACTACAGACACAATATGATACGCTAATATTGAAAATAAATACTTATACTTTACTTAATTTCGTTGACAAGTTTGACATTCATTGAAACTAGTGTCCCATGTTAACGTGGGCGTGGTTTGTGAGCCTGACATGGGAGCATGATAAACTTCCTTAAAACTGCTCCAAAAACGCAGGAACGAACACTGCGAAATCGAGGCGCTTTATTACGCATACCAATGTATACAACTGGTAAAACATACTTTTTTTAAAATATATGATCCGTGGAATATCGCATGTGACGAATCTGTCGCCGTCTAACATCTGCTGGAAATCCAGGTAAAATTATCTGCGTGATCGCGCGCGTCCCCAGTTAACATAATCCCTAGTTGACCGTAACAACTGTTACCTGCAACTATAAATTACTAAAACAAACCTCTTGAACACGACGCATTTTTAAAACAAGTTTGTAAATAATACTTAATAATGCTAAAAGTTTTTTTTTGTTTTGTTCCCATTTTCTTTTTTAGAACGTCATTTTGTGGTGATGCGAAATCGAAAGTATTCTGTGTTCAAATCAGTTCTTCCGGTTATAGTCGATAAACTCGAGCACTTTATGAATGTTCTTTTAAACTTCTTAGGCCCGGTTTCACAGACAGGATTAGGCTTTATTTCAGTTAAGGTATTTAAGTAGCTTTTAAAAACATACCCTAGAAAAAACATTATTAGTGTGCATCATCTTTAGACAAAACAACGACTCTGACATTTTTTTAAGATATTACTTTCAGTTAAAGCAGCTCAAACATGCATTTTAGTCTAGGACTAGCTTAAGCCTTGTCTGTGAAACCAGGGGTTAATGTATGTTGCTTTATTTTGATTTGTCATAGAAAAATGTATCAAATCAGCCACTATGTGAATAAAAACAGTTTCTTTCACATATCATATTGAGTATGGCATTGACTGAAAGAATTCCTATGGGATCATTTTCAATTATTAAAATAAAAATAAATTAATAGTATGAAAAACTAATTAATGTAAACTACTAGGCTATATGAAACTACATCTTAAGGCTAAAAGAAGCTCCTAACTTACCGATTTAGGAGAAACTCTTAAAAATAATGTGTCAGTCCTAATTTTAGGACTCCTAAATTTTTGCTCTAAGAGTATTTCACAAAGCATTTTAGCGCTAAAACTAGCTCCTAAATCTGTGAAGTGTTAGGAGTAGTCAAGAGGACTCCTAAATCACTAAGAGCAAATCACAAACAATCCTAATCCACCCAAAAACACTGTACACCATTGATTGAGGCAATAGCGATGGAGCCTTATTGGGTGCTGAACCTTTTCTTGATAAATGTAATACATTTTGATTTATAGATTTGAATTTACGATGAGACGTCAAAAAAATCTTTAACAAATAAATAAATATTGTCTGATTACCTGTGCCAGTGGTTTTCACGAGTTCACACTTACAAATGAATAGAGTAAAATTATATATACAGTACAGTCCAAAAGTTTGGAACCACTAAGATTTTTAATGTTTTTAAAAGAAGTTTCGTCTGCTCACCAAGGCTACATTTATTTAATTAAAAATACAGTAAAAAACAGTAATATTGTGAAATATTATTACAATTTAAAATAACTGTGTACTATTTAAATATATTTGACAAAGTAATTTATTCCTGTGATGCAAAGCTGAATTTTCAGCATCGTTACTCCAGTCTTCAGTGTCACATGATCCTTCAGAAATCATTCTAATATGCTGATTTGCTGCTCAATAAACATTTATGATTATTTTCAATGTTGAAAACAGTTGTGTACTTTTTTTTTCAGGATTCCTTGATGAATAGAAAGTTCAAAAGAACAGCATTTATCTGAAATACAAAGCTTCTGTAGCATTATACACTACCGTTCAAAAGTTTGGGGTCAGTAAGAATTTTTATTTTTATTTTTTTGAAAAGAAATTAAAGAAATGAATACTTTTATTCAGCAAGGATGCATTAAATCAATCAAAAGTGGCAGTAAAGACATTTATAATGTTACAAAAGATTAGATTTCAGATAAACACTGTTCTTTTGAACTTTCTATTCATCAAATAATCCTGAAAAAAAATATTGTACACAAATATTTTGTACAATTGTACACATTAAATGTTTCTTGAGCAGCAGATCAGCATATTAGAATGATTTCTGAAGGATCATGTGACACTGAAGACTGGAGTAATGATGCTGAAAATTCAGCTTTGCATCACAGGAATAAATTACTTTGTCAAATATATTTAAATAGTACACAGTTATTTTAAATTGTAATAATATTTCACAATATTACTGTTTTTTACTGTATTTTTAATTAAATAAATGTAGCCTTGGTGAGCAGACGAAACTTCTTTTAAAAACATTAAAAATCTTAGTGGTTCCAAACTTTTGGACTGTACTGTATATAATAAGCGTATTTGGTGTGCTGTCCAAGGGGATCGAGGGCTCCGAGCTTGGAATTTAGCCCAAACCCAGAGTTCTCCCCCGTATCCCCAGCCGAGTGAAGAGCGGGTTGGCGGAGGGATGCAGAAAACTGTCGCAGTAACTATAGGTGATTCGGCTCTCGTCTGTGTGTATATATTCCTCCTCTTGAGCTGATTAGAAAGACCGTCTGAATGTGCTCCTCCAAAATATTGTTTATAAAACATAATTTGTCGCTTGAATTCTGCATTCTCTTGAGATGCAGACATCCAAGAGATGGACAATTTACTGTATATACTATTTTAATTAGTGACACTTAGCCTACATTTTAAAACCTTTATGGCAACATTTTATTTTGACTATGGCAACATTTTTATTAAAAAATATTTATTTGAATAGGGCAACATTTGTATTTTAAAACCTTTATTTTAATATGGAAGCATGACACCTCATTCTACAATATTTCTATGATTAAATCGCTGACTCCTCCCCCATCAGCCAATCACTGTACTCCATAGCAACGAGGTCAACCCCGCCCTTACTCTTAGCTTAAGACTTCAGTCTATTCCTTAGTAAAAGTTGCTCTCAGCAGCTTTGTGAATAGGTTTTAAGAGAAAACTCTTAGCTAAGAACTTTTACTGCTATTTAGGAGAACTCTTAGTGGTAAGATCAAATGTTTTGTGAATACGGCCCCTGTTTTTTTTCTCCTCAATGTAGCACAGTGTTTAATATCTGCTTATTAATTGATTCAGACACCATTTGGTAACCGTACATGGCAATTTGTAACATATTACAAAATTTCTCCCTGTGAACTATCATATTCATCTCAGTGAGACATTGTCATTGTCCAGGTCATGATGAGCATCTGATTGTCTTCAGCAACACAAAGATCCAGTGCTGATCTGTTTTCAATGGCAGTTTAGCTGCAGTATGTCAGAGGAGCGAGAAAAGGACTCTCTCTCTAAGATGAGTCTCTCAAAGAAACAGAGGTAAGACTGCGTCTGTTTTCACAGAATCATTTCAAACTACTGAAGTTTCATGTTTGTACTGTAAAGAGCAAAGCATTTTCAACAAGGAGTTTTTTCTCTCACCAAAGCCATGTCAAATGATGAGCAAAACCATTTAGAACTTCCTATAAATGTTTTTAGAAAGTCTCGGGTAAAAAAAAACCTAAAAACTGGATTCTTATTTAATTTACATTTAATATATTTAGCTGTGCTAAATGTTAATGTACCATATGTTTGAAGTCCTGCACAGCCCCATATTAAAGTGTGTTGCATTATGGTATAAAAAGTGCACATTTATTAGACAGTAAACATAATTGAATTGAAGTGACATGTGGCCAAGTATGGTGACCCATACTCGGAATTTGTGCTCTGCATTTAACCCATCCAAGTGCACACACACACAGCAGTGAACACACACCNGATGAGCAAAACCATTTAGAACTTCCTATAAATGTTTTTAGAAAGTCTCGGGTAAAAAAAAACCTAAAAACTGGATTCTTATTTAATTTACATTTAATATATTTAGCTGTGCTAAATGTTAATGTACCATATGTTTGAAGTCCTGCACAGCCCCATATTAAAGTGTGTTGCATTATGGTATAAAAAGTGCACATTTATTAGACAGTAAACATAATTAATGAGGAAGTTTTAGTTATTTTGAACAAATCAAAATATACATGACAAACACTGCTTTATAGACAGGATCACAGTTAGTAACTGACTAACGTACAGAGCTTATCATGACTTGATGTTTTGGGATGATGATGAACAACTTGATGGCCAAAAGGAATTGCTAAAAATGAACACTGAAAAAGAAATGACTAGAAAAGATGGAATCATCAATCTTAACCGTCTAAATCAGTGAATATTTTTAAAAATAATTTAAGAGGTTTTCATCTATTTCTCAGCCTCTCATTTACTGAACGCCATTCAGTTATATTCAGTATATACACAACTCACAAAAAGATAGGGATATTCAACTTTCAGGTGAAATTTATGGAAAATGGAAAAAGTTCATGCTGCAGTAATATTATATCATGACAGTAGGCCATTTAAGTAGAAGCATGCAATGGTAATTTCTTCATCTCGAACAGTTTATTAAAACAAAAGCTAACGGCAGTGGTGGGTATACCACAACAAAAAAATGTCTCAATAACTTGTCATGTGCCCTTGAGCATCAATTACAGCTTGACAACGACGTCTCATGCTGTTCACAAGTCGACTTATTGTCTGCCGAGGCATGGCTTTCCACTCTTCTTGAAGGGTTGCCCTCAGGTCATTGAGGTTCTGGGGTGCAGGGTTAAGACCCTCTACATGACGACTCAGCTGATCCCAGAGGTTTTCTATAGGATTCAGGTCTGGAGAAAGTGCAGGCCACTCCATTTGAGGTACCCCAGCCTCCAGCAGCCGATCCCTGATGATGTGACCTTGATGAGCTGGGGCATTGTCGTCCATGAAGATGAAATCAGGCCTGTGTTGCTCATGCAGAGGCACAATGACAGAATTAATGATGTTATTCAGGTAGTATTGGCTTGTCACAGTATCATTCACAAGGTGTAGGGCAGTTCTGTATTGATTAGACACACCTGCCCAGACTGTAACACCACCACCTCCAAAGGCTCGTCTGGTGACAACAGTGGCTGATGCATAGCGTTCTCCTTGACGTCTCCAACAGCGTTGGTGGCCATCATTTCTGCTCAATGTGAATTGACTTTCGTCAGAAAACAGCACTGAGGCCCACTGGTTCCTCGTTCCTCGTACGAAGATGCCTGTTCCTGGTGGTGTGGTTGGGTACCCTTGCAGGTCGTCTAGCATGCAGACCATGCAGTTTCGAAATGGTCTGACGTGACACTCGGGTGCCTCTCGCATCCCTTAAACGTACCTGGAGTTGAGTGGCATTCGTCATCCAGTTCTGCAGGGCACTGTTCACAATAAAGCGGTCATCAGCATGGGATTTGGCCAAAGGACGCCCGCTTCTACACCTTTCTGTGACTCTTCCAGTCTCTCTGTGTCTCTGTTGCAACCTGCTGATGACACTCTAAGCTCAGTGGCAACTTCCCTCTGAGAACATCCCATTTGAAGCCTCGCATTGGCCAGGTACTGTTGATTAATTGTTAGGTGTCGTCTTGATCTCATGATGTCAAAATGTGAACGGCATGATGAAGAGGACAAATTTTCATTGAACCAGAACATTTAGTGGTCAATTCATGGATCAGACACTTGTGATTTTTGTGGTTAATCACCTTGTTAGAGAACAGCATGTTATGCATATTGTACTGATATAAGTACTGAAACATTGAACAGTTGGGCATGTGCATTCAAAAGTTTAGAGGTTAAATTAAGTTCACCTGTAAAGGTTATAGTGCATTTTAGGTGCATTCTGAAATTTGACCCGAAAGTCAAATATCCCTAACTTTTTGTGAGTAGTGTATATATGTGATACGATCCGGGAAAACCCGTTGGATGTCGCGATGGAACGTTTTCAGTTCAGTCAAAAAATAGGTTGAATGTCTTTCTCTAACGTTAAGGCTGATTTATACTTCTGCGTCGGACCTACGCTGGAGCCTCTGCACCGTAGGCTATGTGTCTGTTTTCATTTATACTTCTGCGTCATTGTCCGCATCGACGTGCATGCAGACCACAAGTTGGCAGTGTCCGCGGATGTTGAGGATCAAGGCAAAAGCCGTAGAAGAAGCAGCTTGTCATGTACAGGGGCTGCATTCCACTCCACACGCACTCGTGAACTTCCCTAAACACTTCCCCTCGGGGGAATCCCTGCCACCATTTTGAAGTGCGTTCCACTCCGTGAAGTGGACGAGGGAAGTTTATATGGACAGACCCTCGCTCCCTCAATTTTAACCGAGGGAGTGAGTCTACGCATATCGCGTTTAATTTACCCCACCACAAACAACTCTATGATGTTTGGAGGGGTTCTAGTAGACCAATCACAGCACTTGTGGTCCACGTAGTTACATTTTTGAAGAGGTGCACGTCAGGCTACGTTGTAGGCTACGCGTGGTACAAACATCCTACGCCGTAACTACGGCGTACACTTGATGCAGAAGTATAAATCAGCCTTTACTGCTGAAGAACACACCCAGNAAAAAAAATAAAATAAAAATGGCCATAGCCTTCCCTCTCTTAACACTACAAAGACAGTTCACCTATCAAAATAAACCACATAACATGTAAAATGAAGGTGTATTAATGCAAATTTCCCACCAGTCCTGTATAAACTACGGCAGAGCGCAAGAGAACAACAGAGCAATAATGAACACACATGTTCTCATTATGTGTTTGTTAGAGGTTGAATTCATATCAAATACTGCCAAACTGCCCATACTACTTCTGAATAGTGTGAATGTCTGCTTCATAAAATGTATGAAAATATGGAAAATATCAGATTACTCAAATAAATGGAGGCGCCCTTAAATGTTCCGATATGGAGCTTTGGTGTCATCTAGTAAAAAAGTTTGGTACTGCGCCCAAACAAAATCTTACTGAAAGCTCATTTTTTTAAATATTTCAACCTAAAATTTGGAATGTTGACATTGTTGGCTTTTATTTTCTTGCAGCTTAAGAGTAACACATGCTTTGTAATATATTATTATAAAATATAAACAATTATATTTTTACATTTTCATAAACTTGAACTTCTATAACTTTTTTTTATTTCACTTTCATAATTTATTTCACTTCTACAATAATCTGACTAGTCAAGTCAAGTCAAGTCACCTTTATTTATATAGCGCTTTTTACAATGTAGATTGTGTCAAAGCAGCTTTACATTGATAACTGGTACATAATTTTGGCTGCACAGCAGCTCTTAAAGAATAGTGTCAATGCAGGCAGATCAGAAGCACTGTTGATTAAATGTCAAGAATACTGTTGAATATCAAATGTCAAGTCAAATGTCAAGTGTCCCCAACTAAGCAAGCCAAAGGCGACAGCGGCAAGGAACCCAAACTCCATCAGGTGACATCAGGTGGCAAACAGGTGGCAAACAAGTGGCAAATAGGTGTTAAAATGGAGAAAAAAAAACCTTGGGAGAAACCAGGCTTAGTCGGGGGGCCAGTTCTCCTCTGGCGAACAGTGCTTTGTTACGAATCAGGTTGCTATCATAAGTCTGATAGGATCGCACCAATCAAAGTGTTTATTTCAGTTCCATCCAGTTGAGGATCGTATTCATCACGCCGGTATGGACGGTTTGTTGAGGAACTGTGCTACTGGCTGTCGTGTCGATGAGGCCTTCACGATGGATGATCTAGTTGACTCGATCTCTGCTGATACTTCAGGGCTGCGTTGTGGTCATGTCCAGTTGAGGATCGTATTCATCACGCCGGTATGGACGGTTTGTTGAGGAACTGTGCTACTGGCTGTCGTGTCGATGAGGCCTTCACGATGGATGATCTAGTTGACTCGATCTCTGCTGATACTTCAGGGCTGCGTTGTGGTCATGTCCAGTTGAGGATCGTATTCATCACGCCGGTATGGACGGTTTGTTGAGGAACTGTGCTACTGGCTGTCGTGTCGATGAGGCCTTCACAATGGATGATCTAGTCGACTCGATCTCTGCTGATACTTCAGGGCTGCGTTGTGGTCGTGTCATGGCTCCGGTCCTTGGTCTCAGCTGGATACGGCCCGGATCCGGTTGACTACGGTAAACCTCGGGATAAACAGAAAGACTAATATTAGCGTAGATGCCATTCTTTTTCTGATGTAACGAGTACATCTGGTGTTATAGAAAGTGTTCCCGGTTCCGGCTGACCTATTTTATGCAGCCTAATAATCCTTTAACGGATTTGAAAATATAAATTGATAATGTGTTATGTGTATGCCAGGTTAAAGAGATGCGTTTTTAGTCTAGATTTAAACTGACAGATTGTGTCTGCATTCCGAACAATGCTAGGAAGATTGTTCCAGAGTTTAGGTGCCAAATAGGAGAAGGATCTACCGCCTGCGGTTGATTTTGATATTCTAGGTATTATCAGCTGGCCTGAATTCTGAGATCGCAATAAACGTGAAGGACTATAATGCATTAAGAGCTCGCTTAGGTACTGGGGAGCTAAACCATTTAGTGCTTTGTAAGTAATTAGCAAGATTTTAAAATCTATACGATGTTTAACAGGAAGCCAATGCAGTGTTGACAGAACTGGGCTAATATGGTCATACTTCCTAGTTCTAGTAAGAACTCTAGCTGCTGCATTTTGTACGAGCTGTAGTTTATTTATCAAGCGGGAGGAACAACCACCTAGTAAAGCGTTACAGTAATCTAGCCTTGAGGTCATGAACGCATGAACTAGCTGTTCTGCATTTTTCATAGACTAGTGTCTTCTTTAAAACAAGACCAACCATAGGTCTATATTCCAAAGCATTCTTGAATTACAACCATTTATGTTTGGATAGTACATTTTCATTTCTATGCGAAAAAAGGGGTTGACAGTTATTTAAACCTGTTTTTCTCAAAATTTGTTCCTGAAAATCAGAGCGATCAGCCAACTTCAGATAACCATAACTTTTGTTACAGACCAGCTATGAAAGAAATAAAAACAGATGGAAAGGGCTCGAATCTAGCTTTCATATGGCATTGAAAGGTGATGTGTAAAATTTCACCATGTGATGGGTTTTCGCAGATCACATATATATATATACACATACTGATCAGGCATAACAATGACCACTGACAACTGAAGTGAATAACACTGATTATCTCTTGATCACGGCACCTGTTAGTGGATCGGATATATTAGGCAACAAGTGAACATTTTGTCCTCAAAGTTGATGTATTAGAAGCAGGAAAAATGGACAAGCATAAGGATTTGAGTTAGTTTGACAAGGGCCAAATTGTGATGGCTAGACGACTGGGTCAGAGCATCTCCAAAACTGCAGCTCTTGTGGGGTGTTCCTGGTCTGCAGTGGTCAGTATCTATCAAAAGTGGTCCAAGGAAGGAACAGTGGTGAACCGCCGACAGGGTCATGGGCGGCCAAGACTCATTGATGCATGTGGGGAGCGAAGGCTGGTCCGTGTGGTCCGATCAAACAGACGAGCTACTGTAGCTCAAATTGCTCAAGAAGTTAATGCTGATTCTGATAGAAAGATATCAAAATACACAGTGCATCTCAGTTTGTTGCATATGGGGCTGAAATCACATACAATTTGAGAAATCACATACAGCACCTTTAAATGTATTAAAATGCATTAAACATATTAATTATTGTTTAATATTTATTACATTATACTTAAAGCTATTACATTTCTTATTAGGTCAGTTACAAAAAGAATTGACAATCAAGTTTATATCATTTTATCAACTCCATGTCATCATATAACTCCAATACATCATATTGTCATTAGAAAGCGTGTATCTCCTCTTCTTTGCTGCCATCTTGTTACTCTTAACTAGGTTAAGAGACCTCCACAGCTATCTTAAATAATTGAGGAGCTAAGACCTAGTCTTGACACTTAGGAACCTTTATAAATCATACTTATTCTTAAGTCTAAGAATAAGAGTAAAATTACGTCATTCTAAGAATTTTGACACACTTAAGACTAAAATTTTACTCTGAGCAGCTTTATACATACGGTCCCTGATCTTTTTAAGTGGAATTGATACTTAAAATCTGTCCCAGCTACTGCTAGTTTATTTCAAGAGTACTCTACTTATCCAGGGACAATAATTTAAAATGATAATAGTCCTTATATACAAATTAATTTAAAAATGATATCATAAATGTTGTGTAGTCTATAATACTATAGGCACAGACAGTTTTACTCATTGAAAGATTTATTCGTGATGGAATAATTGCTTTACAATTGTATTGGAGTTTTACACACATGCTTGTATAGTTATTCTGAGCCATGCATTAATTTGAACGGTGACAGCTATTATGGGAGTGGCTTGATGCAGTGCAGGAGATGCAGATAACTTGATCTTGACTTTAATTAATTTTTAATTAAAACTTTAATTAATGCTGTCACGTATCAAATCTGCTTCAAAGATAAAATTAAATGAATTGCGAATTACAACAATGAAATAAAAATGTATGACTGTCGAAATGCTACCTAAAATAATTGGGAATCATGTTGTAAAAAAAAAAGTGCACATTTCATTTATCTATTATAACATTTATGTCGTAATGTAATTTTGTTTGTTTGGCTGTTTCATTATAAAGATACAGAAATTCATCAAGTTTATCGTCAGGTGTCTTTTCTAATTATATGATGTCATTACATTGCTGTCTTGCCACCAGCCAATCGCTGCATTGCTTATCGTGGTTTCGAGTAACCCTTTTTAAGGAACACGAGAACGCGCAGTAATCTCTGACAACTTAATCCTGATATTTAAATCCATTCCACAAATTCGTTTGAAGAACCAAATTAGCCAGAGATCAGTTATCACGATTAGAAGATCTAGCATCTGTCAAATCATCTCGAAGGTATTTAACGAGGTAGGCTATGAAGAACGGACCCCTGGATCATGTCAAATTGTCAACAATAAAATTCAGCTAACTGAGTAATCAATGTACGAAGAATGGCCTCTGTTGTAAAGCATAAGATGATATCCAGTGTATTTTACAACGTACACCAACTACAGAGAAATCTAGACCTAAAAAAAAAAGTCAGATGAAGATGCCGATGCCGTGCTTGACTCCAGAGCCGGACAATCTCATAAAGATGATCTGCTGGACGCTGCCGTTGAAGCGCCTCATTGTGCTACATTAATGTCAGAATAAGAACATTTACAACATAAACAAGTTCAGTAAGATTTACTAAATATAAAGTGTTTGTGTGCCTACCATTGTGTGTTTAACTTGAATTATGTTCAACAGATGTCTTTCTTTCTTTTTTTTTTTTTTTAAGCAGTGAGTATGTAATTCACTGCTTGATTTGCTTAATAAAAGCCTACTTTAGGATTGTGTTGACAAACATGTTTATAGTGCATTATTTTCAAACTGTTTATTGTTAAGTTTAGAGAAGCAAGAAATTCACATGCTATTTACCTGGTTGCTGATTTATGTAGTCTTGGTAAAATCGTTTCAATATGAAGTTACTGTTATGATACAGAGGGGTCGGACACAGATGTAAACAGGTAAGCAGTCTTTATTATAAAACCAGTGAGCAGATAAGGCAAGCAGGAGTGAACAGATGAGCAATGGTAATGACTGGTGATAGTTACGGTCCTTTTGTGATTGCAGATGACAGAGTCCTTGAACTGGACGGAGCTGGAGATCGTAGGAGACGTAGGAGCACTCACACACAGACGAGGAACACACTGGGAGATCGGGATGCACAGGAGACAGGTAAGTAGTACGCAGGGAGTCCTTGAGGTAAGCATATAGGTAAGTGTAGCTCAACGAGACCGGACAGTGAGTGCAGGGTGTGAGTGCTCTATATACTGGTGGTGATGAAGGGGATAATGATGTGCAGGTGACGGTGATTAGTATTCCGGTGATTGGGAGCGTTGTGATTGGTGCATGGTGGAGTCTGACGTGTCTGTGACAGTACCCCCCCCTCCCTGAGGGCCGAGGACCCCGGCGTTGTGGTGGTCGTCCTCTTCCACGCGGGGCAGGTCTGTCAGGGTGGTTATTGTGGAAGTCTTGAAGCAGGTTGGGGTCGAGGATGTCGTTTCTTGGGACCCAGGAACGCTCTTCAGGGCCATAGCCTTCCCAGTCTACGAGGTACTCCAATTGAGCACCACGGCGTCGGGAGTCTAAGATCTCATGTACCTCGTATGCTGTGCCGTCCTCCAGGATGAGTGGAAGGGGGGTTCGGCGTCTGCCACGTCAGGCCCTGTGGGAGTGGAGACAGAAGGGTGGTGAGGTTTGAGTAAGGAAACATGGAATGTGGGGAGAATGCGGTAACCTGGTGGGAGTTGTAACTGATAAGTGACCGTGTTGATCTGCTTGACGATGGTGAACGGGCCAATGAACCTGGGACTCAGCTTCCTGCAGGGCAGACGCAGTCTGATGTCCCTTGTTGACAGCCAAACCTTCTGTCCGGGCTGGTAGACTGGGGTGTCGGAACGGCGAAAGTCGGCTGTTAGTCTGCGTCTGCGCAGGGCTCGTTGCAGCTGATGGTGTGCTGAGTCCCAGACCCTCTCGCTCTCTCGGAACCAGTAATCCACTACTGGTACGTTGGAGGGTTCCCCATCCCAGGGGAACAGTGGGGGTTGGTATCTGAATACGCACTGGAATGGAGTGAGTCCAGTAGTTGGTTGACGTAGGGAGTTCTTTGCGTACTCGGCCCAACCCAAGTACTGGTTCCAAGAGTTCTGGTGGTCATGACAGAAGGTACGGAGGAAGCGGCCGATTTCCTGGATTTTCCTTTCCGTCTGCCCATTCGACTGTGGGTGATATCCAGATGTTAGACTGACGGCCACACCTAGGAGTGAGTGGAAGGCCTTCCAGACACGGGAAATGAACTGTGGTCCTCTATCGGAAACAATATCTTCAGGAATTCCGAAGTACCGGAACACATGGTTGAATAACAGTTCAGCGGTTTCCATGGCAGTGGTTAATCCTTTCAGAGGGATTAGTCGACATGACTTGGAGAAGCGGTCGATGATAACCAGAATGCAGGTGAATCCATCAGAAGCTGGGAGGTCGGTGATGAAATCTACTCCTAGGTGTGACCAGGGTCGTTTTGGACCGGGCAGAGGAAGGAGCTTGCCGGCTGGTAGATGACGTGAGCTCTTGGAGATGGCGCACTCCCTGCAGCCCTGCACGTACCTTCTGACGTCTGCCACCATGTTTGGCCACCAGAAGCATTGTTTTAGCAACGAGAGGGTTCCATTGACCCCCGGGTGACCAGTGCCTAGTGACGTGTGGGCTGAGTGGATAGTTGGAGTGCGTCGTGACTGGGTGATGAAAAGCAAGCCTGGAGGACAACCCGGCGGAGAATTTGTGGAGGCATTGGAGGAGGGAATGGTTTCTTCCGACCACATGATGGGACTTACGAAGAGGGAACTTGGAATGATCGGTTCAGGTTCTTCAGATCTTTCTTCAGGAGCATGGAGACGGGAGAGAGCGTCAGCTTTCACGTTTTTTGACCCAGGTCGGTAGGAGATGGTAAAGTGAAAGCGGGAGAAAAACATGGCCCAGCGGGCTTGTCTTGGGTTAAGTCTCTTGGCAGCACGGAGATATTCTAGGTTCTTATGATCAGTTAGTACCAGGAAAGGATGGTTAGCTCCCTCCAACCAATGCCTCCACTCTTCCAGGGCTAGCTTCACAGCGAGAAGTTCTCTGTCACCGATGTCGTAGTTGACTTCCGCCTGGTTGAGCTTGCGGGAGAAGAAGGCACATGGATGGAGTTTGCTTGGGGTCCCCTGCTGCTGGGAAGGCACCGCTCCCACTCCGGTGGTGGAAGCGTCCACCTCCACGATGAAGGGCAACTCTGGATCGGGGTGGACGAGGAGGGGAGCGGTGGTGAAGGCTTCCTTTAGGAGATTGAAAGCATTGGTGGCAGCTGGTGACCAGGACAGAGACTTGGGCTGGTTGCGTAGGAGGCTTGTGAGAGGATGAGTGATGGAGCTATAATTCTTGATGAAACGGCGGTAAAAGTTAGAAAATCCCAGGAATCTTTAAAGTTCTTTGATGGTGGTAGGTTCTGGCCAGTTGGTGATGGATTCCATCTTCCTCTCGTCCATCCGGATGCCACTGTGGTCGATGTTATATCCAAGGAAGTGTACAGATGGTTGATGGAATGAGCATTTCTCGGCTTTCAGGAAGAGACGGAACTGTCGAAGACGGGTGAGGACCTCCGCAACGTGGTGGCGATGTTCGGCCAGGCTCCGGGAGTATATGAGGATGTCATCGATGTACACCAGTACGAATCGGTTGAGGAACTCCCAGAGCACCTCATGGATGAAATCCTGGAATATGGAGGGGGCGTTGACCAGGCCATACGGCATGACGAGGTACTCGTAGTGGCCGGTGGGTGTGACGAAGGCGGTCTTCCACTCGTCCCCCTCGCGTATCCGGATGAGGTTATACGCGCTGCGGAGGTCCAGCTTCGTGAACACAGTGGCACCACGGAGATGTTCCAGGGCCGCCGGGACGAGAGGAAGGGGATAATGGAACTTTACTGTGATTTTGTTGAGAAAGCGGTAATCTATACAGGGCCTCAAGCCTCCGTCCTTCTTAGCCACGAAGAAAAAGCTGGATGCAGCAGGGGACGTTGATGAACGAATATATCCTTGATCGAGGGCCTCCTTGATGTACTCCTCCATGGCCTTCTCCTCCGGGATGGACAGAGGGTAGATCTTACCCTTAGGCACTGGTTCACCCGGAAGCAGATCGATGGCACAGTCCCATGGCCGGTGTGGAGGCAGCTTAGAGGCTCTCTGGGGGCAGAAGACATCACTGAAGGGGGCGTAACACTCGGGGATGTCGATGGAGTGTTTCTCAACTGGACTCTCGATGGAGGTGGCACAGACTGGAAGTTCTTTGGAAGGAGCTCGTGGAATGGGAAGTTCAGAGATGCAGTGTGAGAAGCAGGCCACGCCCCCCTTCAGGATTTCGCCGGTCTTCCAGGAGATGGTTGGGTTATGCTGCTCCAACCAGGGCCGCCCTAGAACCACGTCAGCGGTGGAATCCTCCAGAACCAGCAGAGGAATACTCTCGATGTGAAGAATTCCGACTTGCAGTTGAATGGGTCCTACCACACGGCGGACATGCTTACGGCTGAGAGGTTTTCCAGTTATGGAGCTGATCTGGTAGATGGTCGGAGACGGAGAGGTCTTGAGGCTGAGTTGCCGGCAGAGGGCGCCGGAGATGAAGTTGCCGGCTGACCCTGAGTCGAGGAGTGCCACCACTGTAAGTGAAGTATCAGCAGCAGTAAGATTGACAACAGTGGTGAGTGGTTTCATTTTATGAGTTGAAGGAAGAATGGCACTCACCATGGGACGAGGTGGTCGCGTGGGGCATGCGGAGATGACATGCCCCGGCGTACCGCAGTACAGACAGAGGTTCAGTGTCAGCCGACGGTGTCGCTCAGTGGGGGTGAGACGAGAGTTTTCAACCTCCATGGGTTCTTTGGCTGGTTCTGGGGAGCTGACGGGTTCGGACCGGCAGAGGAGTGAGGTGGAGAATGACTGGCCCTGGTGTTCTTGTAGACGCTTGCATACGAGTGGCGCAGCGGATGGAGAGCTGGATGATTTTTTCTAGGCCAATGGAATCCTCGTATGCAGTGAGATGCAGCTGCACCCGTGGCGATAGGTTGTGATCAAGGCTTGTTCATTCCATCCACTTAAGGCAGCCAGCATTCTGAATTGCAAAGCATAATCATAAATAGACATGGAACCTTGTTTTAAATTGTAAAGTTTCTCACCAGCAGACGAGTCAGTGATGGGTTTCCCAAAAACCTCCCGGAAGTGGGAAATAAAGGCTGAGTATGACTGAGTTATCGCGCCATGTTGTGACCAGATGGAATCAGCCCATTTCAATGCTCTGCTGCTGAGTTGGGAGATGAGGAACGCTATTTTGGCTGTGTCGTTAGGGTACAGGTGCCGCTGCATCTCCAGGACCAGTTCACACTGCAGCAGGAACCCGCTGCAGTCCTCCGCCGATCCTGCGTAGGGCGCTGGTTTGGCCATGGGACTGGCGTAAACAGGGGGAGAAGGAGATGGGACTGTGTTGACGGTGGTGACTGCAGGTGCCGGTGAAGGAGAGGTGATTGTGGATGGCGTTGGTGGATTGATGGTGAGAGTGCGGCGTAGCGCATCCACAAGTGCTTGGAATGGATCCTGTTGGCTCATACTGGTTTAGCGGTATTGGTCCGGTCTTCTGTTATGATACAGAGGGGTCGGACACAGATGTAAACAGGTAAGCAGTCTTTATTATAAAACCAGTGAGCAGATAAGGCAAGCAGGAGTGAACAGATGAGCAATGGTAATGACTGGTGATAGTTACGGTCCTTTTGTGATTGCAGATGACAGAGTCCTTGAACTGGACGGAGCTGGAGATCGTAGGAGACGTAGGAGCACTCACACACAGACGAGGAACACACTGGGAGATCGGGATGCACAGGAGACAGGTAAGTAGTACGCGGGGATTCCTTGAGGTAAGCATATAGGTAAGTATAGCTCAACGAGACCAGACAGTGAGTGCAGGGTGTGAGTGCTCTATATACTGGTGGTGATGAAGGGGATAATGATGTGCAGGTGACGGTGATTAGTATTCCGGTGATTGGGAGCGTTGTGATTGGTGCATGGTGGAGCCTGACGTGTCAGTGACAGTTACATGGAGTCTGAATTTGAGGTTTACAATAGAAACGAGTGTGATTGACCAAATCGACTGGCTCAAATGTCATGCTATGGCAGCAGAAGTGGATATTGTGAATGGTGAGGAATCTACCCATGATTCCATTGTAGCAGGCCTCACCAGTTGTTCAGGTCTCGGACGGACCAATATTTGTTTTTGTGTGTGTGTTTAAACTGGGCTAAATTAAACATGAAACCTCTTCAAATGAGACTGAAGTATCTCATGTAGTAGTGTTTTTCTCTCTGTTCTTTGTGTCATTAGTGTAAGATCAGTTTCACATGACAGCTCTGTGTCTGTGAAGAGTGACCGTTCAAAAGAAGATGGACCATATTTCAGTGAGGAAACACCATCAGCTACTCAAAGGTATTTTATGTGTTTTGTGTTACAGCATTACCTAATTTCTCTACTAAGATATTTGTTATAGAAATTAACTAAGTAAAATAATAATTCACAGAACACAATGTCTGCTTTCCTCTTTACTGAACTCAGTCTGCAGCTTCATTCCAGTAACACAATTACACAGGCATAAATTCACCATGGAAAACACACAATGTGGTGTAATACTACAAAAAATTATAATCATAACCTTTATCTCCATACCAAAATTGCAGATGGCCAGACAGTGATTCATCTTTTATAAATCATTAAAATATTAATTTCTGTGACGCTGTGAGCATGGAGACTGTTGTGTAGACTGTAAATATTTAAAATGTTTAACTTTTTTAAATGTTTGATTTTAATATGAATATATTAAATAAATGAATAAATAATAAATGTTTAATATGAATAAATAGCGCTCATAAACGGCCGTCGATGGCATTTTCAAGTGAAACGAGTTGAGGCCTGGACCCAGAAACGGCGTTCCTTACGTCACGACTTAACAAGCGGATAGATCTTGCAACCAAAGTTACGTGAAGGCCAAGTATGTTAACCTATACTCAGAATTTGTCCTCTGCATTTAACCCATCCAAGTTAGTGCGCACACACCTGGAGCAGTGGGCAGACATTTTGCTATATTCTAAATATATATATTCTTCCCTTTTGGTGCATTTGAATAACTCTTGCAGACAACATGATAGAGACAAAATTATTTTTTCCAGAGTTTGCTGACATCTAGTGGAAACAACCAGAACTGTCTGCATGGTGCTACTGCACTCAGGGACTGAGTTATACACTTTCAAATAAGAATTTATAACAATAAAAATCAAAAAGCGCCTCTCTTTTAGGGGCTTTATTACAGCACAGATAACATATACTATCATTTTTATCACTTTCAGCAGTGTTTCATGTACCTTCAAAGGGTTTCCTGGAAAATGACACCAACATTTTGAATTTAGATCACTATTTGTGGGTATGGGCAGCTTTTCAATTTGGGTAGGCCAAATCCAGGCGAAAAATCCCCTAAATGGACCCGGATCGACGTGATCCAACACAAAATCCCTGACAGTAAATTGATGCCTCGTTCTACCGGTATTTCTGACATACTCCAAAGCGCCTGCGTTTCTTTTGTCACAAAGAACAAATTGATTTGCAATGGTCACTTTGTTTTTAGACAAATCTTTTTATTGAATTTTCCAAACATTTGAACAACAATCACATCAAATTAAAATGTTAATACAACATCGTAAACATAATAGGAAAACAAAACAAACAAACAAAAAACCTACTAGGTGGTGGGGGGGGGATTAAGGGGGGAGCTTACAATTAATGTTTGGGTTAACTCTATCTTCAAAATATGAAAGGAAAGGCCTCCAGACTTTAAAAAATCTGTTGACAGAGCCTTGCATGGAATGTCTCAGTTTCTCTAACTTTAAATATGCCATGACACTTTCNAACAACCAGAACTGTCTGCATGGTGCTACTGCACTCAGGGACTGAGTTATACACTTTCAAATAAGAATTTATAACAATAAAAATCAAAAAGCGCCTCTCTTTTAGGGGCTTTATTACAGCACAGATAACATATACTATCATTTTTATCACTTTCAGCAGTGTTTCATGTACCTTCAAAGGGTTTCCTGGAAAATGACACCAAAATTTTGAATTTAGATCACTATTTGTGGGTATGGGCAGTACGGGGGGGGATTAAGGGGGGAGCTTACAATTAATGTTTGGGTTAAATCTATCTTCAAAATATGAAAGGAAAGGCCTCCAGACTTTAAAAAATCTGTTGACAGAGCCTTGCATGGAATGTCTCAGTTTCTCTAACTTTAAATATGCCATGACACTTTCTACCTATTTAATATGTGTTGGTGGTTTATTTGACTTCCATTTTAGAAGTATAAGCCGTCGGGCCAACATAGAAGAGAAAGCCAGTGCATCCGATTGACCTGGTGGTAGTGAAAGGTTCTCAAATGCCACACCAAATATTGCTATTATGGGGTCTGGTTTTATCTCCTTTCCACACATATATGAAACCGTCTCAAACAGAGCAGACCAGAATGGTCCTAGAACTGGGCATGTCCAAAACATATGGCCCAAAGTGGCCTCATATCTGTGACATCTAGAACATGTTGGGTCTATTTCTGGGAATATTCTTGCCAGTTTACTTCTAGAAAAGTGTAGCCTATGGATTATCTTAAATTGCAGTAGTCCATGTCGGACACAAATAGATGTCGAATGAATTCTCCTAATGGCTGATTGCCAGACTGTTTCTGCGACTACACTTCCCAAATCCTCTTCCCACTGTTTCTTTAAAAAGTCTAAAGATGGAGAGGCCGCTCTTTGAATCAGACTGTACACTGTTGATATCAGACCTCGCTCAGATATACTCAAGTCAAAGAGCTCCTCAATAATGGTCACTTTGTTGCGTCCAGTGTAGACATCCTCAAGGTGTTGCGGCAAGGTGCGACGTGACAACGGTCACATCCGTTGTGTAGAAACGGGTTTGCACACTGTATTCAGGCATATTAAGTAATAGTATAGCAATGATGTTCGCGTTTTTTTAGATAAACATAGGAGTGAAATTATATAAACGTAGGGGGGCGCGTGTCCAAAAAGGTTGAAAACCCCTGCATTGGGCTACGACTTTCCCCAGCATGAACATGTTCTTCCATCCATTCATAGTCATAGATGGACAAATTCACAGCTATACTGCATTTAATTATCATTTGCAGCATTAAACCTTTTCAAATAATATTGTTCTGTAATAAATTTTTCTCTCTCTGTTCTTTGTGTCATTAGTGAAAGGTCAGGCTCACATGTGTCCAGCTCTGTGTCTGTGAAGAGTGACCATTCAAGAGAAGAAGGACCACATTTCAGTGAGGAAGCACCTTCAGCTAACCCAAGGTATTTCATGAGTTTCTTATTATTGATAACACACGACTGTTAGAAAATATTTCAGTGAATATTTATCATGGAACTATGTTAAAAAAAACATACAAATAGCAGTGCTATAAAAACATAATGAAGCAGGCTAAGATCATAAGCAAAAAAGTTATTTGCAATTATTTGCTGCAAATTAATTTTTTGTAATGTCCATTTAATTTTGGTGCGCTGATATAACTGCTGCACAACATATTAAAAAACCTGTTGTCAGTGCATAATTTACTATGATTCACCACCCCACGTGTTTTTTGCTTATAAAACAGAAAATATTACAATAAGAATACAATTTTACTTAAATTTATAGGTACACCCCCAGTCCCCCAGGCGAAAAAAAAAAAATAATCAAATCACTAAGCAACCACTGAACGTAATAACACAAAATAGGTACCATTTTAAAGTTCCATTTTGATCAACTCTTACCTATCATTTGGTACCATGATAGGTTGCCACCTGTGCAATAAGTCCACACACTCCTAAACCTTGTGGAAAGCATTTCCCAGAAGAGTTTAGGCTGTTATAGCTGCAAAGGGTGGGCCAACTCCATATTAAACCCTACGGATTAAGAATGGGATGTCATTAAAGTTCATGTGCACGTAAAGGCAGGCGTCCCAAAACTGTTGGCAATGTAGTGTAGGTGTCATCACAATGAATGTAGCCAACTTGATTAACTCCTAAGCAGTACAGAGTTATTTGCGAATATATAGAGAAAAAAAATGTTTTCATGAATTAATTACTTTTGTACTGTGTACTGCAATATGTCAAAAAGATCAAACATTTCAGTAAAAAAAGGCTTAGATAGTCATGTGTCATATCTCATGGAGTAGAATACAACAGGAATAATTGTTTTGGGCTTTGACTAAACTTAAGCGCGTTTTTTTGTACACAAAGCCCATGTGTAAATAATATATGGAAGTGTCATTTATGTCACATTCGTAACTTGAAACATTCTTTGATTGTAGAAAATGGCACATCATTATTTACAGTTTTTTTTTTATTTGCTTTGGTACTATTTTCACAAGTAAGGTGTACATTTTCAAAACTTTTAGTACAAAACTCCAAACGGATCACACTTGTAACACAGCTAGTCATTCTTTTTAAAAACTTGATCTCATGCTTTCATTCTAGCTGTACATATTTTCATTTACATAATCACAGTTTCAAAACACAAGATCATTGTGATATGTAATGACAACTTTTGGTTTAATCACCAAAACACAACAGTATGATCTTCTTTCAGTTTAGTACTTTTAACAATCAGTTCATTCAATAGCAAACAATGCAAGATACATGTTTCAAATCACCCTTGATGAACTACAGATGCCACATTAGAAGATAAACTTACATTACCTAAATTACATAATTGACATAAAATCCATAATGTTTTGTAGCGAATTACAGGTATTTAATCAATTAGCTCAAATCATGGGTGAAATACATATATAATAAATCATAACGCCTTATGATTAATTATGATGTACACTCAGCTAAAGGATTATTAGGAACACCATACTAATACTGTGTTTGACTCCCTTTCGCCTTCAGAACTGCCTTAATTCTACGTGGCATTGATTCAACAAGGTGCTGAAAGCATTCTTTAGAAATGTTGGCCCATATTGATAGGATAGCATCTTGCAGTTGATGGAGATTTGTGGGATGCACATCCAGGGCACGGAGCTCCCGTTCCACCACATCCCAAAGATGCTCTATTGGGTTGAGATCTGGTGACTGTGGGGGCCATTTTAGTACAGTGAACTCATTGTCATGTTTAAGAAACCAATTTGAAATGATTCGAGCTTTGTGACATGGTGCATTATCCTGCTGGAAGTAGCCATCAGAGGATGGGTACATGGTGGTCATAAAAGGATGGACATGGTCAGAAACAACGCTTAGGTAGACCGTGGCATTTAAACGATGCCCAATTGGCACTAAGGGGTCTAAAGTGTGCCAAGAAAACATCCCCCACACCATTACACCACCACCACCAGCCTGCACAGTGGTAACAAGGCATGATGGATCCATGTTCTCATTCTGTTTACGCCAAATTCTGACTCTACCATCTGAATGTCTCAACAGAAATCGAGACTCATCAGACCAGGCAACATTTTTCCAGTCTTCAACTGTCCAATTTTGGTGAGCTCGTGCAAATAGTAGCCTCTTTTTCCTATTTGTAGTGGAGATGAGTGGTACCCGGTGGGGTCTTCTGCTGTTGTAGCCATCCGCCTCAAGGTTGTGCGTGTTGTGGCTTCACAAATGCTTTGCTGCAAACCTCGGTTGTAACGAGTGGTTATTTCAGTCAAAGTTACTCTTCTATCAGCTTGAATCAGTCGGCCCATTATCCTCTGACCTCTAGCATCAACAAGGCATTTTCGCCCACAGGACTGCTGCATACTGGATGTTTTTCCCTTTTCACACCATTCTTTATAAACCCTAGGAATGGATGTTAGGGATTTTCACGCAACCATTCAACCATTTAGGGGTGTGGTCCTGGTCACAGGACCACACCCCTAAATGCATTGAAGCAACTGCCATGTGATTGGTTGATTAGATAATTGCATTAATGAGAAATTGAACAGGTGTTCCTAATAATCCTTTAGGTGAGTGTATGTCGACCCAAGAGGGAATTATGCACATATATTGTGAATTAATTACAATGGATTATAATTTATTACATATATGATTAGTTCAAGTTTAATAGTTGTTTAGAAAAACTATATCCTAGTTTGTCCAGCAAACCATCAGTTTTCTCATAGACTATTATAAAAGAAATGTTATTCTCTGGCCACGAGAATAACTTCCTATTCTAGCATTAAAGCGTAAAGCAGTATTGCAGAATCAAACGTAGAAGTGACTTGGTTTTCTGAATGAGCAGCAGAACAATCGAGCATGAATATAATGGATTTAATATATGAAACTATGAATACAAAGGTTATACGGCTAAATATACACAAATACTACACATATATAGAAAACGAAAGTAAAGTAAAGAAAAACAGAGGTGATCAAAGGAATGGCAAATTACAAACAGTTAAAAACTTTGAGAGCCTGCAAGGAAACTCAGTTTACACAAAGCTTAAAGCGCATGAAAAGAATTTGTGCTGTAGTCAGGTGCTGTAGTTACTCTGTCTGTAGGAGTTTCAGCGCGCTTGGTTTGGCAATTGGTCCTTTTCCAGGAGGGTGTTCTCCAGCGGAATTTTTAAACAAGGTTTTAACTTAAGTGTAAAATAACCGGAAAAGAAAGAAGAGAGAGTCCGTCTCCTAGGTGATGGAGGATGACGAAGGCTTGACGAAAGAGAAACTTGTACGACCAAGAGACGCGTGTCATTGTGTTTTAAGGACAACAAACCAGAAAGCCTCCTTGGGTACGCCAGCCAATGATGAGGGTGCAATTTTGGCGGGCAAACTTTTCTTTGTCTCCATTTATGACCTCATTTGCATGGTTTATGAAGTGTCAGATCTGAGTACATTTTCTTCGAAGTACCATTAAAAATAGAACAATGCATTTTACAGTAATGTGACATACATTGTTGAATAAGGCATAAAGAGAGCTTTACAAAGAGACCAAACGTGTCAGACGTCAAAGACGTAAAAGGGGAGAGACAGTTTATACTTGAATTTTATCGTTTAGAATGAAACTAACACAACTACGGTCATAGCTAAGCTTATACACTATGGATACATACATGCAACTTGAAATACAATGACTGGTACACTTTGGCACAGTCATATTTTGAGGATAAATGTACATACAATCTCTATGCATGTTTGTGTGTGTGGTGTGTATTGGGGTTTGGCTGGTGCCTGTGACTTAGCCCCACCAGGGTGACTCTTTGAAGTCCCTAGAGCTGGTGAGGGTATTTTCAGTTTTGCTTCACTGAGGTAACAAAGATGCCAATGGGTCAATTTGGTCCCAGACTTGCTGGAGCCGATTCGTGATTTACATGCACAGTTCAGGAGGCTAAAAGCATTCTGAAAATTCTAAAGTTGGTTGGCTAGACCGATCTTGTACAGATGTTACAGTTTGTAATAGTATCTATTAAGTGTGTTATCAAATGGTGTAAAGTTGACAGTCATGAGGTTTGTGTAGAACAGTGTTCTCACTGTACATGACTGAATCTATACTGTAGTTGATCTTTACAGATAAAGAGTGAGTTACAGTAATGTGGCAGTCTCTATCATAGTAATCTGTTTACAATATCACATGGCATATTGTAATGTAAAACGATGCCATCTGTCTCCCTTTTTCTGATGCATCTCTGATCAATCTGAAGTTATAGTCAATGACTGTTTCTTTTCCCTTACTCTGTCCTTCTGTGTTCACAAATTTCAAATCTCTCTGTATCTGTATCTGTCCCTGCGTCCCACTGTCCATACTAGATTAAAATAAGTGTGTCCCAAAGCATAGTATGTTGAAAAGAGTATGCCAAAAGTCCCCGGATGGTCTATTACCGGTAGATTTTCGAAGTGTGGATCCGTGCACACTATAAAGGCTAATATTGCCCACAACCCATTGTGCGTTTGACGAGGATTCAGTTCAGAACTACAAACACGAGTAAAAAGTGTTAAAAAACTACAAAACATGGAGCATATGCGCGACCGACGCTGAGAGGTTTGAGTGACTAATAATCAGTTCAACCTGATAGCAAATATTTATATTATCCGTGTTATATTTCATCTGCAAACACCAATGTGGACTTTTATAAATATCCGATTGGCTACTAACTTTTAAATGCATCATTATGCATTAATATGAGGAGAGTTCTCCACATGAAAAGACCCGCGACTGCAGATCAACGTGCTACTGCATTTCTCTCAGATACGGTAGGAAATTAGCTAAATGAAATGTGGAGGATGTAAGATGATTGACAGGCCAGTTTACGGTGACAGGATGCGATAGAGACGTGATTGTATGACGTGATAGTATGTCCCAAAGCTTGTCTACTCTTTTGCTACACATTCAAAAGTAAGTACTTTTTGTTCACAGAAAGAGTACATACTTTTAGGGCGTAGTATAAGTAGGCGAATTGGGACGCAGCATGTGTATCTCTCTCTCTGGTGCATGCTGGGAGTTTGTGGAGGGCTTGAGAGCGTTGTTGCTGAGGGCGCTTTGTGATTTTTCTTTCACTGGCTTTTTCTCAAAATACTTTTTTCTTCCCCCCTCTTTTCCCTTGCTAGATTAGTTTTTTAATCAGTGTAGGGAGGTACAGAGGTTTTCCGTGTGTGTGTGCACGGTTCGTAGTCGCTGGAATAACTTTTGAATGCTTTATGCTGTCAACACAACATTTGATCCAGATGCAGCTCACATGTAGGGGAACTTCACCAAAAAAGAAATGTCCTCCTACCTTATTTCCTTTTATATTTTCTAAAAACTTAACCCTAAAACTGGCAACGTATCCTGTGGGATACAAACATTTGAGAGGCTGTGGAGAGAGTCAGGGAAAGTTTAGGTCTCATTTCTTGGTTTCATGTTGAAAGAGTGTTTGTTGTGAATATTTAGATATATTGACTTTGTTCATACATTTTTTGTTTACCTACAGGCAGCGTTTAAAAACAGCATGACCCCCTGTAGTGGGAAATCTACTAACCTTCTGATAAAACTTGATATATTTCACATATTTACAATATTTGGAGGGGACTTACATGTTTAAAAAGTTGTTGTTGAGTGTTGGCTTATTACATTTATGTTGAAATTTTATGAATTTATAAATTTTTTATAATCTGCATGTAAATGTTTGTATCCCACAGGGTGCGTCACCAGTTTAGGGGTATAAATCAGCTGAAAACATGCTTGTTTGGCAATCCGTATTACAACATTATAGCCAAATTTTTAAAACATTCTCTCATAACTTAAAGCAAACATTCTTTGTAAAATTCTGTTGAACAGTATTTATGAATATATTAACATACTTTATCATATTTCATATGCAAATTTCTAGGGTCTATAATTTCGACAAAACTTTGCTGAAAAAACCTGTCATACACAATCTACTTCATGCCTTCTGTCCTCTGATTGGTAGATCATAATTTTTTTCAAGTAACCTCTTTTTTTTTTACTCATAAATCTTTGACATTTTTAATAAAGTAATTGTAAGAGAAAAATCGAATTTCTGTCAAATTTCAAATAATCAAATTCCTGGAAGGAAGCAACTTGGCTTTACTTGATTATTCATGCCTCATTTTTTAATGTTAAAATTAAAATATATATATTTTTACATTGTTTTCATGTTAATGTAAATATAAAATATGACACAACAGGCTTTTGAGGAACATTTATTTATCCATTTCTCAATTATCATTGATTTGCATATATCTATCTATCCCAGTGTATATAATATACAGTTTGTGCAGCATACAAATCATTGTCTATGCTGAGAGTGCCCACAGAGATAGCGAACCAAGGGCCGTATTCACAAAACATCTTAAGGCTAAAAGTAGCTCCTAACTTGCCGATTTAGGAGAAACTCTTAAAAATAATGGGCGTGTCAGTCCTAATTTTAGGAGTCCTAAATTTTTGCTCTAAGAGTATTTCACAAAGCATTTTAGCGCTAAAACTAGTTCCTAAGTCTGTGAAACATTAGGAGTAGTCAAGAGGACTCCTAAGTCACTAAGACCAAATCACAAACAGTCCTAATCCACCCAAAGACACTGTACACCATTGAGGGAATAGCGATAGAGCCTTATTGGGTGCTGAACCTTTTCTTCATAAATGCAATACATTTTGATTTATAGATTTGAATCTACGATGAGACGCCAAAAAAAAATCTTTAACAAATAAATAAATATTGTCTGATTACCTGTGCCAGTGGTTTTCATGAGTTCACATTTACAAATGATTGAATAGAGAAGAGAAAAAAATATATAAATATATATATCTATATATATATAGATATATATATTTATATATGTATAATAAGCGTATTTGGTGTGCTGTCCAAGGGGATCGAGGGCTCCGAGCTTGAAATTTAGCCCAAACCCAAAGTTCTCCCCATATCCCCAGTCGAGTGAGGAGCGGGTTGGCGGAGGATGCAGAAAAGTCGGCTCTCGTCTGTATATATTCCTCCTCTTGAGCTGATTAGAAAGACCGCTTGAATGTGTTTCTCCCAAACTTTGTTTATAAAACATAATTTGTCGCTTGAATTCTACATTCTCTTAAGATGCAGACATTCAAGAGGTGGACAATTAACTGTAGGCCTATATACTAGTTTAATTAGTGACACTTAGCCTACATTTTAAAACCTTTATGGCAACAATATGGCAACATTTTATTTTGACTATGGCAACATTTTTATAAAAAAATATTTGAGTAGGGCAACATTTGTATTTTAAAACCTTTATTTTAATATGGAAAATGACACTCGTTCTACAATATTTCTATGATTAAATCGCTGACTCCTCCCCCATCAGCCAATCACTGTGTGTATACTCCATAGCAACGAGGTCAACCCCGCCCTTACTCTTAGCTTAAGACTTCAGTCTATTCCTTAGTAAAAGTTTGTCTCAGCAGCTTTGTGAATAGGTTTTAAGAGAAAACTCTTAGCTAAGAACTTTTACTGCTATTTAGGAGAACTCTTATTGGTAAGATCAAATGTTTTGTGAATACGGCCCCAGATGTATAAATATGATGCTCAACAACAACACAACAAAAACATGCATATATATTTATATACAAATTTGTTTTTGTTTTTTTTGAGTATCATACACACCTGGGGCTGTATTCACAAAACATTTTATCTTACCACTAAGAGTTCTCCTGCTGAGAGCAACTTTTACTAAGGAATAGACTGAAGTCTTAAGCTAAGAGTAAGGGCGGGGTTGACCTCGTTGCTATGGAGTATACACACAGTGATTGGCTGATGGGGAGGAGTCAGCGATTTAATCATAGAAATATTGTAGAATGAGTGTCATGTTTCCATATTAAAATAAAGGTTTTAAAATACAAATGTTGCCCTATTCAAATAAATATTTTTATTAAAATTTTTGCCATATTCAAATAAAGGTTTTAAAATGTAGGCTAAGTGTCAGTAATTAAACTAGTATATACAGTTAATTGTGGACTGCCTCTTGGATGTCTGCATTTAAAGAGAATGCAGAATGCAAGTGACAAATTATGTTTTATAAACAAAGTTTGGGAGGAACACATTCAAACGGTCTTTCTAATCAACTCAAGAGGAGGAATATATACACAGACGAGAGCCGACTCGCCTATAGTTACTTCAACAGTTTTCTGCATCCCTCCGCCATCCTCACTCTCAGCTGGGGATACAGGGAGAACTTTGGGTTTGGGCTAAATTCCAAGCTCGGAGCCCTCGATCCCCTTGGACAGCACACCAAAAACGCTTAATTTTAATTTAAATTTTTTTTTTTTTTTTTTTTACTCTATTCAATCATTTGTAAATGTGAACTCATGAAAACCACTGCCACAGGTATTGTCCATCGGACAATATTATTTATTTGTTAAAGATTTATTTTTAGCGCCTCATCATAGATTCAAATCTATAAATCAAAATGTATTGCATTTATGAAGAAAAAGTTGAGCACCTAAGGCTTTATCGCTATTCCCTCAATGGTGTACAGTGTCTTTGGGTGGATTAGGACGGTTTGTGATTTGGTCTTAGTGACTTAGGAGTCCTCTTGACTACTCCTAATGTTTCACAGATTTAGGATCTAGTTTTAGTGCTAAAATGCTTTGTGAAATACTCTTAGAGCTAAAATTTAGGACTCCTAAAATTAGGACTGACACGCCCATTATTTTTAAGAGTTTCTCCTAAATCGGCAATTTAGGAGCTACCTTTAGCCTTAAGATGTTTTGTGAATACGGCCCCTGGCTTTTATATAGCTCATTATATGCAATTTTTTGCAAATCAATGATAATTGAGAAATGGACAAATAAATGTGCCCCAAAAGCCTGTTGTGTCATATTTGACATTTACATTAACGTAAAAATGTGAAAAGTAGTTTATTAGTATTGTAAATAGTCATTTTTAACTTCAAAAAATGGTGTATGAATATGAATAATCAAATTGCTTCAGTACAGTAATTTTTTGTCTTACATTTACTTTATAAGTATAAACTATCAATCCGAGTACAGAAGGCATGAAGGAGATTGTGTACAACTGGGTTTTCAGCAAAGTTTTGTTCATATTGATAATTTATTTGCCCTAGAATTTTAAGTATGATACAGTATACAAATATATTAATAAATAGGCATTATACTTACTGTTCAACAGAATTTTACGAAGAATGGTTGCTTTAAGTTATGAGAGAATAAATGTTTTAAAAATCTGGCTTGCCAATTTGCATTGTCAAACAAGCATTATTTTATCAATTAATTTATACCGCCAAAGGGGCGATGTATCCTGGAGATACAAATATTAAAATAAACAAAAGTCTTTTTTTTTAAAGAAATCATGAAAAATATTATTTATTCCTAATTAGATGGAAAATAGCAATAAATTAATTTTCTGATTTCTCTTTATCTGTGTTGCATTAACTGAGTTTTCAATATAAATGTATTCGGAAATATAGTTTATCAATTATTCATAAATATTGTTTATCAGAATATGTTACAAATAATGTTTATTATAAGTTATTAGAGAATAAATTGTTTTGAAATTGTTTAAATGTTGTAAAAGGCATTGCCAAACAATAATTCAGTCAATTTATACCACTAAACTGGCAACTTATCCTGTGGGATACAAACATTAAAATCAAAATTAAAGTCATATTTTTTAGGATTAAAAAGTGTTCTATCAAACGTTACCTACCGTTTGACTCTCCTATAGTTTTGAGGTTATGAGTCTTTACTTTTGTGTACTTTTATGTGTATCTTTGTTATTTAGAAAACAACAACTCTAAAATGCCTTCAGGGCTTAAGGGGCTAAACAAATCCTACACTTTAACAGTGTGAAGAAACAGATATTGCTTTCTTTTTCTCTTTGTTAAAGAAATGTTTGCAAGCGATTTTCTCTAATATGTTTTCTGAAAATGGAGTATTTTATTTTATTCGCTAACAGGTTTCAATATGAGAGCCACAAGAATTTCACAGACAATCTCCTGTTTATCTTCCAGGTAAGAAAACACATTTACATAAATGTTTATATTAATAACAAACAAATAAATGTACTATACAACGTTTCTTGCTAAAATACTTGGTAGAATTCTTTTGACCATTGACATTTAATTTTAAGAACCCATAAAATAATCAAAATGTAAGAAAAAGATGTGTTTGTGTACTTTTTGTATGTTAAAAATGACAGCTAATTAACATGTTTGTCTTCTAACTGGTCTCTTTACAAATAGTTTTTAATTACTGAAAAAATATTTGTAACCAAATATGGATGTGGATTTTGTTAAATTTTGTTGTTCTGTTGTTTTTTGTTCGTTTGTTTGTAGGCTCTTGAGGGCAAAATAATAACATTTCTGAAGAATGAAATGAAAAAATTTAAGAACATTTTGCAAAAAGAGAAAACTCAATACTTTGTGAAGGACTTTAATGAGAATAGATGCAGTATCAAATCAGCAGCTCTTGATCTCACACTACACTACCTGAGAGAGATGAAGCAAGATGAAGCTGCTGATACTCTAGAAGGTAAGAGACTCATGACCATCTGTCAGATTGTCACTTATAAATGTAGAAGAGCAAATTAAGACTAAAACTGTTTGTTGTTCCTGTGTTTAGATGAGCTGTTCTTCAATCATCGGCTAAAATCTAACCTGAAGAAGAAGTATCAATGTGTGTTTGAAGGAATTGCAAAGCAAGGTGACTCCACACTTCTGAATAACATCTACACAGATCTCTATATCACTCAGGGTGGCAGTGAACCGGTCAATACTGAACATGAGATCAGACAGATTGAAGTTGCTTCCAGGTGTCAAGAATCACAAGAGATACCAGTTGAATGCAAAAATTTGTTTGAAGCACCTGAACAAGACAAAAAGATCAGAACTGTACTGACAAAAGGAGTTGCTGGCATTGGAAAATCCGTCTCTGTGCAAAAGTTTGTTCTGGATTGGGCTGAAGGAAAAGAAAATCAAGATATCAGCTTCATATTTCCGCTTCCATTCAGAGAGATGAACTTAAAGGAGAAAGAAAAACAAAGTTTGATGAGTCTTATATCTCGATGTTTCCCAGAGACAAAAGGACTGAACCTTACAAGAAGAAATCAATTCAAAGCCCTATTCATCCTCGATGGATTGGACGAATGTCGCCTTCCTCTGAAGTTTGATGATAATGAGATATGGCGTGATGTATCATCACCAACCTCTCTGGATGTTATCCTAACAAACCTCATCAAAGGAAATCTGCTTCCTTCTGCTCTCATCTGGATCACCACCAGACCAGCAGCTGCCAGCAAGATTCCTCCTGACTGTATCGACCAGCTGACAGAGATACGAGGATTCAATGATGTGCAAAAGGAGGAGTACTTCAGAAAAAGATTCACAGATAAGGAAATGGCCAATGAAATCACTGATCATGTGAAACAATCAAAGAGTCTCTTTATTATGTGTCACATCCCAGTCTTCTGCTGGATTTCAGCCACTGTTCTCCAGAACATTTTAGAGGGAAAAAGAAATAATTATCTGAAAAAAGCTGATGAGACACTACAGGAACCAAATACTGAAGACACTCCCAAGACTCTGACAGAAATGTACACACACTTTCTCCGCTTTCAGATCCAGCAGAGCAGACGAAAGTATGATGGAGAATACACACCAGATGTTTCCTGGGATAAAAATGCCATCCTTTCACTGGGGAAACTGGCATTTCATCAGCTGGAAAAAAACAACATTATCTTCTATGACACAGATCTGAAATCCTGTGGTATAGATGTCTATAAAGCATCTGTGTATTCAGGCATGTGTACCCAGATCTTTAAGGAGGAAAGAGGGCTTATTCTTGGTACCATGTACTGCTTTGTTCACTTGAGCATTCAAGAGTTTATTGCAGCCCTTTATGCACATCTGTTTCTAGACATCAACAAGAAAAGTGTGTTTGTTCATGAGTCTACAGAAGAGGAAAACAAAAATGAAGCCATGATTGATTTGCTGAAGACTGCAGTGGACAAGGCGCTCGAATGTGACAATGGACATCTGGACCTTTTCCTTCGCTTCCTCCTCGGTCTGTCACTCCAGTCCAATCAGCGACTCTTACGAGGTTTGTTGATGCAGCAAGACAGCAATGACCAAAGCAAAAAGGAAATAGTTCAATACATCAAGCAGAAACTTGAAGATAATCTGTCTCCAGAGAGATCCATCAATCTGTTCTACTGTCTGTATGAACTAAATGATCAAACACTGGTAAAAGAGATTCAGACTCATCTTAGCAAAGGAAGTCTCTCATCTGCTGATCTTTCACCTGCCCAGTGGTCTGCTTTAGCCTTTGTGTTGTTGACATCAGAGGAAGAGCTGGAGGAGTTTGAGCTTCAGAAATTCAAGAAATCAGACGAGTGTCTCATTAGATTATTGGCAGTCATCAAAACCTCCAAAAGAGCTCTGTAAGTCATTTAATACATTTTGCATTTATCTCCATTGCCCTATAGTGATTCTCAATCATACAGTACACCATTATAGTTTTAGCAAAACGTAATAGCAAAACGTGATGTTCAGTTAGCAAAGGACGAATTACAATATTCATGTTTGTTTTATCTGGCAAATTTGTCAAAAATACTAATAAAAAGAAAATACTAGTTAAACAGTAATGCCAGTGTAGCTCACACTCCTCACTATATATTTGCTGTTCATGTAAATATAATGGAAATATGTTTAATATTTATTTACAGAAAATGAATTGTATGTGTTACATCTAATTCTGCAATGTAATTTATTTCCTGTGTAGTTTAAATGATTGTAACTTAACAGACAGAAGCTGTTCAGCTCTGGCTACAGTTCTTGGATCAGATACCAATCTGAAAGAGCTGAACATGAACAATAATAATATGCAGGATTCAGGAGTGAAGCTGCTCTGTACTGGACTGAAGAGTGTAAAGTGTAAACTGGAGATACTGAGGTAAGTGGTTTGACAACAGACAAAAAAAATAACTCAACCAAAATTAAAGGTGTGATTTGTTTCAGATATTTTTTACAAAATATTTGTATAAGAATGTGTTATTTGGATGTAACTATACTCTAAGGCACATACACAGACTGTAACTGAATATTGCCATGTCAATGTCTTCAGGCCAGGACTATTATCAAACATGTGAAGTTTGGGGCAGATTAGACATTGTATGCCTGAGTTACAACAACTTCCTGTTTCATTGCGTTAATTGCATACATTAGCACTTAGCCAAGTGTTGCATGATTTAACATGATTCTAGTATGTTTGGTACTTCGTGGCATATTGAAATGTGTTTCTGGGAGTGAATTACAGTATAAAGCATACCATTTCTTGTTGCCAGCTGGTGGCACTATGACTAACTGAATATTGGCATATAGTTGTCTTTAGGCCAGGACTCTTATCACATATGTAGTTTGGGGCAGATCGGACATGAGTTACAACAGCTTCCTCTTTCATGGCGAAACATCAGACTTTGTCAGGCCGCCACGGACACGCTCTTCAACGAAAACTCAAGATCTTTGCAATTTAACATCACTAAGGCCTTAAAATTAGACTGACCATATATGATGTGGTTCTGGTTAAATCTCCATGAGGAGTTAATCACAGTGTAAAACATGTCATTTCCTGTTGCTCGCAGGTGGCGCTATGACTGTAACTGAATATGCAATATCCATATGCAAAGTTTTATGAGTTTTCAAGCACGTTTAGGCCCTCAAAAATGTGATTCATTTTGGAGAAGAGGAATAATTAACTGAGAAATTACAATAGGCTCCTCAAACCATTGGTGCTCGGGCCCTAATTAAATTGACAAAAGACTCGCTATGCTCAGCAAATTAAATAAAGCACAGTCAATGGAGTCTTTGTGTTTTTAATGCTTGGAAAGGCTGCTTCGCAGAACGATCAGTGTTGCCATGTCAACTTTATTAAGGCCTGAGCACCAATGGTTTGAGGACCCTATTGTAATTGCTCAGTCAATTCTTCTTCTTCAAAATGAATCGCATTTTTGAGGGCCTAAACATGTTCGAAAACTCATGAAACTTTGTACACACATCAGAAGTGGTGAAAATTTACATCTGATATGGGTTTCAGAATTAGGTGTGGCAAAATGGCTTGATAGCGGAACCTAGAAAATTTCAATTAAGCACCTTTCGCACTACATTTCACGTTTTTATTGACAATATTCAGTTAGTCTTAGAGCCACCTGCTGGCAACAGGAAATGGCATGCTTTACACTGTTATTCACTCCCAGAAACACATTTCAATATGCCACAAAGTACCAAAAATGCTAGAAATACGTTAAATCATGCAACACTTGGCTAAGTGCTAATGTATGCAATTAACACCATGAAACAGGAAGTTGTTGTAACTCAGGCATACAATATCCTATCTGCTCCAAACTTCGTTTGATAATAGTCCTGGCCTGAAGACATCTTCATGGCAATATTCAGTTACAGTCAAAGCACCACCTGTTGGCAGCAGGAAGTGTGGCACTTTGAAATTACTTTGCCATAATTCTCCCGTATTTACTCACTTAAGGCCAACGGGTGGTGGTGAGCCCGGGTGCGAGGGCCCTTTCATCGCTGCTTGCAGCTTTTATTTGGGGTTGTTGTTTAAGCTTGGCTCATAAAGCAATCGACTTTATGATGTAATTAAACTGGATCACAGTATTGTCTTATTTTCAGCATAAAGCATTTGGATTTATTTCTGTTTATTGTGGGTTTGTTCTTGTTCGTGAATAAGTCAAGGCTCGTACTACTTTTCCTGTGATTTTTTTTGAAAAAAAATGGACAACAACAATTGACATTATCATTTAGTCAGTTCTGCATGTTGTACATGGAAAAACTCAGCCAGTAATCTCAGTCTTCATCAGGTCGGAACTCTAAAATGTTCTCTTTAGCTTCATTAGGAAAATGAAGGCTTTAGCTTCATTGAGAACAAGCTAAAAGAAGTCAAATTGGAAATTGCAAACAACACAGCGGCGATCCGTTCTGAAATGGACAACATGAAGGCCGCTATCAAGGAAAAGAATGATGATTTGGAAGGAAGGATGCTGAGAGGTAACATATGCATTGCGGGGGTTCCAGAGGAGACCGGTTCAAGCTCTACCATGGCAGTCTCTAAGCTGCTGAAGTAAGTTTTAAACTTGGAGAGAGACATCCTGATCGACCATTCACACAGAGGCCTATCGGAAAGCCCCGGGTAGTTGTCGCTAAACTTAACGGTAACACATTCCAATAAGGTTCATTAGTTAACTGCATTAGTTAACATGAACTAATAATGAACTGCACTTATACAGCATTTATTTATTTACTTCGTGCTTGAACCCCTATTGTAATTTTTCAGATTTTTATTATTTTTCTTCTTCCCTAAAACTGATTGGGCAGCTCAAACCATAAGGCCGAGAGACTTGAGACTTTGTCAGATGATAGTAGTCTTGCTTGCTACTCAGATACCCGGACTCGTCCAAATCGGCCAATAGGTGGTGTAGCGTCTGCACAGGATCAGATTAGCAAGATTTCGATAAAGTTTTAATTTCTTGAACTTTGTTTGTAAATCTCACATTGGCTCCGGTCTGGCTGACATTAACAGCCCACACAACACATTTTATGGCCGTGTCAATGGATTACCGGCACCCACGAATTTCTCCCTTGTGACTTCAAACGATCGTGATCAACTCAGATCGAATTACGCCAAGCCATGTGGCCACATTTCAGACGTCGTCAAACTCCAATACATGTACGCGCACACACAGAAGAACATACCAGGACTCTCTTTAACAGGTTTCCCGCTCGTCCTGGAAAACCTTGAAAACCTGGAAAATTGATGACAAATTTTCCAGTCCTGGAAAACACATGGAAAATGACAGAAAATGTAAAATGTCCTGGAAAATCTTGTTGTTGTCCTTGAAAATTATTTTGGATTTTTCTTTAGCCGAGAACAAAGAGTTTATCACTGGCCCAAAACAATCACCATTAGTTGCAGAAAGTGCGATGTTCAGGAATGCTGAGTTTTGAGAGTAGTATTTTCAATGATTATGTTTAGTCTTGTGTTACCACTTGCAGCAGTTAGCTGGAGAAGAAAAGACACATGTTAACTGCAAAATAATCAAGAATTAAGGTGAATAATTAAGTGTGAAACCATCAGGAACCCTTTAAACTCCAGCGGCATCATTTTCCAGAACTGCAACCTACCTGGAATCTCCAGAAGTGCAAGGTGTCAGGATCTCAGAGACTTAGGTTAGGTAAAGAATCCTACAAAAACGACCCCCACTTAAGAATCACATACTGAATTGTAGTAAAATACATGAATACTGTTTTTTTTGCTTTATAGACAGACAGATTGAGAGTGACTCTTGAAGGACCAGCACCACATCCTCTTGTACCACTGTTTGAAAAATGTATCTTCCAAAATCTGGCAGTAAGGTGTGGGAGTTCCTTTTTAGTCCATCTCTTATCCTGAAATGTCCATCTTGCAGAGATAATGATCTTCCAAAACGTACTGCTAAAAAAATAGATGTATGCATTAAGTGTAAATGCAGACTATAGACCTGCCACATATTGTATTACTTGTTATGGATTTCTTTGTTTTTCACTGACTTTGTCCGACTAATATTTTCATTTTCAAATAGTAAAACAAAACATTAAAATGGTTCCAATGATTGACACTGGCAATGAGAACAGTTTGTCATAATGTATGATTAAGAGCTCAAATTAAAAACTGATTTTATAGGGAATATACTTTATTTTATAGGGAATCTTTTTTCTGCCACCTGAATAAAAAAATAAATGTAGCCTAATTGCAACTTTCTCACAATTCTAAAAATTTTTTGTGAAAAAAATTGTGACTTTTTTCTGGCATTTGACAGTTTATATCTTGCTATTCTTTTCTTAGAATTGTGAGATATAAACTCGCAATTGTGAGAAAAAAGTCAGAATTACCAGTTTATCGTGCAATTCTGACTTTATATCTTGCAATTGCAATTATCAAATCACAATTATATAAACTCGCAATTGCGAGAAAATAAAGTCAGAATAGCGAGTTAAAAAAGTTAAAAAAAAGTTAAAGTAAATCGCAATTACCTTTTTTTATTTTTTTATTTTTATATTCTGTTAGCGGTAACAAGCTTCCATAGTCATAATGTATGATTAAGAACTCATATTAAAAACTGATTCTATAGTTAAGTCTTGGCAATAAACTGTAGCTACACCTTTTAAAGACTTAGAGAGCAATATATTACTTTAGGGCATGATCCTAGTCTTTTATTCCCATTGTTGTCCTGGAAAATGATCGCTAAAAAAGAGTGGGAACCCTGCTTTAAGTCACATTCATGATTAAATGTTGATCACATGATATGATTAAAATGTAATCCTGTAAGCATGTATTTAAGTTTTAAGCATGTAATTTATTTAAGTTACGACTATAGTTGTGAGAGTTGTACCCCCAAACCTTTATATTTACATTTAGTCATTTAGCAGATGCTTTTCTCCAACGCGACTTACAAATGAGAATAGTAGAAGCAATCAAATCAACATGAGTACAACCAGGGACGCCGCTAAGGGGGGAAAAGTTAGGACGATTCTAAGGGCCCACGCACTTTTGTGGGCCCCACGAGATCGGTTTTAGACCGGCACTTCTCGCGCACCGGCACTTGTCACATGTTGCCGGTACTCTGAACGCCCACACCGAAACGTAGAATCATCAGACTATTAATTAATTGTACGTTGTGCATTCGGAGCTTTTATAAGCTTTACGAACTGAACGGATCAAGTGTCTGCGCAATATGACTGACTGAAGCCCAATTGTTTAATTTTGAATGAGTGGCGCGCAAATCACCGTCAGCGCGTTCACCAGCGCGCTCCAAAAGTGTTAATATTTGTACGAGCCGTTCATGCGACGCTGATGATAAAATGTGCAACCCTTTTGGATTCTATTAAGGATAGTAAAACGCTACGGAGAAAGTCGAACATGATCTAAAACAGCCACTAAACGACTAATGAAAAGAGGGGAAAACATCATCCTGCAAGCTTTTTAATCTCATGATGACCACATTTACTAGAATTTGTCACATTCTATTGTATTTATTGTGGCAAATTTTGATTAGTTGTAGAATTTATAATAGATAATCTTCTTTCATAGGGCCCAAAATTGCTAGCGGCGCCCCTGAGTACAACAGTACGTAAGTGCTGTGTCAAGTCACAGTTTCATCAGTAAAGTGCTCGTAGCAAGGTTTATTTTTTTAGTTTTTGTTTTTTAAATACACAAATAGATGGAAAAAGAGAATAGAAATCGAAAAAAGAAAAGTAAGATAAATAAAAAGTAAGTGCTACTATTACTGCGTCAAGGAGGGCGCATAAGTCTGAAGTAGTGAGTTTAGGTATAGCGGTGCAGAGCCAGTGGTTGTTCTGTAGGCAAACATCAGAGCCTTGAATTGGATGCAAGCAGCTATTGGCAGCCAATGCAAACTGATGAAGAGAGGTGTGACATGCACTCTCTTCGGTTCGTTAAAGACCAGTCTTGCTGCAGCATTCTGGATCAGTTGTAGAGGCTTGACAGTGCATGCTGGAAGGCCAGCCAAGAGAGCATTACAATAGTCCAGTATGGATAGAACAAGAGCTTGGACAAGAATTTGTGTGGAATGCTCCAATAGGAAGAATCTAATCTTCCTAATGTTGTACAAGGAAAATCTGCAGGATGGGGCCGTTGTTGCGATATGATCTGTGAAGCTTAAACAATCATCCATCACCACACCAAGGTTCCTGGCTGTCCTGGAAGGAGTTATGGTTATTACATTTACATTTACGCATTTGGCAGACGCTTTTATCCAAAGCGACTTACATTGCATTATACTATACATTTGTATCTGAGTATGTGCAATCCCTGGGATCGAACCCATGACCTTGGCATTGCTAGTGCCACGCTCTAACCACTGAGCTACAGGAAAGCACATTATATGCGAGTGTAAGACTGTATCTCTGTCTTTATGTCTTTTCACCCATTCATGTTTAGTCTTAAATGAATCCTTTCAGGATGCTTTAATTAACTATGAATGTTCTGTTACGATACCATGCATTAGTCTATTTCTAAGGTCTTTTGGAGTAAAAGTTACCTATTCTGAAACCATCATAAATTATGCAAATTGAGAAAGAGTTCTCCCTCTCCTAGTCAAGCACATGGTTGGAGCAGGGCAGGCCCAGGCCCAAAGGCCCACAGGCAGCCCCTTCAGTCGCTGTGTTGTAGGAGAAGTAAGAGAGTGGGAGGAGCATTGCGTACTGGCTTTAAGCTCTGGGAGAAGTCACACCCCTAAGGGTTAACCTGACCAATGAAATGGGTAGGATCTCAGAGCGGCAAATTTCCTCTATGGAGGCTTTTATGACCGAGCGTGATTTAAAATGTCTGAGTTGTTGAAAGGGAACTATTAAAGATTCTTGTAATACTGATGTGTTACACAGGTATCAACATATCATATACACAATCATTTAAATCTTCTCGATACGAACTCATAGACACTAAACAAGGCATAATTGAAGTTACCTTAAATGTATCATAAAACATGTGAATACAATACTGAGTACAATACCACAACAGTAATAATGGATACCATTTCCTGGGGATGTGCATGTTCATTTTTTTTTATGTTAGGAGGCTTTTAAATATTATTTACAGTCCCTCCCCACCCGACATAGCAGAGATTTTGATATCGCTTGATACAGCAAAAGCCTTCGATCAGGTGGAGTGGGGCTACCTCTTCTGCACTCTAGGAAGATTTAGATTTGGCTCTAATTTTATATGTATATAGACCCATCTCCTTTTTTTTTTGCTGTATTTGGTGTTACAGCCCTGAACATGCACCTAAGTAGCTATAATTGTAAAATGTTGGCCTTTTCCACACTACTTGCCAGAAGATTAATATTAAGTGGAAAGACCCTCTTACCCCCACTTTTTTTCAATAGATTAAGGAGTTTGCAATTTCTCAAGCTAGAAAAAATAAGATACTCACTTCAAGGGTCTACCCAGAGATTCTATGCAATCTGGCAACCCTTTCTGTTATTGTTATTGTTGAAATACTCAAGTAGGAAATACAGTCCCAAAATATGTATAATTGATGATTTATTTATTTATTTATTTTTTGCATGATGTGATGATTGTTAGAGGGATGGGATGTTTTGGGGTTGTGACTGTATAATGTATTGTTTCGGTCTTTCGTTTTTTATTGCATATTATAAAAATTTTAAATAAACAGACCTTGTTCAAAAAAAATAAAATAAAGATATCTACTTATTGATTCTGCTTTCAACTTGCCAACTTTGTCCCAACCTAACACTCCCTGTAGTTGTTTCACAGACAAGGCTTAAGTCTAGTCCCAGACTAAAACGCATGTTTGAGTTTTAACTGAAAGCAAAATATGTCACTGCCATTGTTTTGTCTCAAGAAGCAAACCAGTAATGTTTTTTTCTAAGGCACATTTATAAAAGCTACTCAGATGTCCTTATTTAACTAAAGCCTATTTAAGGCTTAATCTAAGCACTGTCTGTGAAACCAGACCTATGAGTTTTACACCATTGTGGAGATATTTTATACCCATTTTGTCCGATTTCCTCCTTACATAACTGCTTCAGCTGAGTAAAATATGCAGGCTTTCCAGCATGAACTGTACATTTCAGTTCTTGCCATAACATTTCAATGAGGTTTATGCATGAACTTTTAGGCCAATATTTGAAGTTATATAATTGTATCTTTGAAAGTGGTGTTGATGTCTTGTTCCGGGCCTTTTGTTTGACTCCATATTCAGTTGTCTGTTTTTGATTTGCAACTAACTTTAAAATTTAGTTGTACAAGGAACAAAATATAATTCACTTTATTCAATTTATTTTGTTCAGGTACTTTTTAGAATAACTGATTAATTAGCTGACTTACATTTTCATTTGTCTTCTAGTCTTTCAAACTGCAGTATCACAGAAGAAGGTTATAAAGCTCTGGCTTCAGCTCTGAGATCAAACCCTTCACACCTGATAGAACTGGATCTCACAGGAAATTATCCTGGACAATCAGGAGTGAAGGAGCTCGATGATTTACTACAGGATCCAAACTGCCAACTGAAGACACTGAGGTTAGAAATGGTGAAATAATACAAAATAAATGTATAGCCAAATTATTTATAGAAATATTATTTCATTAATACAATAAGCTACATAATATGTTGTTACATCAAAGTTGACTATGTAATTTCAAGAGCACCAACTGCTGGATTTTGTCATTTACACCAAGTTTAGTTTAATTTAATTTAATTCTTGCTCCATCTTCCCTTCTGCAGGTTTTTGAGTCCTGCTGCAGATGAAGCCTGTCGGTATGTGAAAACAGTTGTGGGTAAAAACCCGTTACTCCTGAGAGAGCTGAATCTGAGTGAACGTGAGCTAGGAGACACACGAGTGAATCAGATCACTGCTCTACTGCAGGATAAACACTGTCAACTCAACACACTGATGTGAGTATGTGACATGGTTAAAGATATTATTTTTATTACCTTTAATAAAACAAGTAAAACTCTTATTATTCTTGCATTTACAAATAAAAATATATAATCTGCTGAAAGGTATAACCGATCATAACATGATCCTGGTTGTTAGAAAATTGACAAAGAAACGTTTGCAGAATAATTTTCATCAAACTTTTAAACCAGGAGTAGTAGACACCCCCAAGAGTAAAATTACAACATTTAAAAATTATATAAAAATATTAATTGGAATGATGCTTTACAAATTAGTGACCTGGACAAAAATTGTGCAATTGTGATGAGAACTGTTGAAAAATTATTCAAAAGTATACTCAACTGTTAAAGTGCCCCTATTATGGATTTTTGAAAATTACCTTTCATGTAGTGTGTAACAGCTCTAAGTGAATGAAAACATCCTGCAAAGTTTTAAATCTGAAAGTGCACCGTATATAAAGTTATCGTCTCTCAAATGTAAGAGTCGACTCAGAGTCAATTAAACGAGTCGTTTGTAAAACGAATCCCAAGCCGTTTCGTTGTGATGTCAAGACGAAACATTAGCATATTGCCTGTCCACTTATTACTTGCTCCTTTGAATCTCAACCTGCAAGTATGATTAATAATTGATGTTTATATTTTCTAGCAATCGTTCAAAATTCGTAGTTTTGTATGTTATGTTGTGTGACGTACACCCTAGTCTGTATGTCTCCTTCTAACTGGCTACTCACGTTTCAGTAGTTCTGCTATTCAGATGTGGGTCCAATATTGTCTAAAAATGTGTCGATTAATGCAGCTTGTCTGTCTTATTACTTGGAGTAATGATCAAGGATGGAGCACGACTTTTTTTTTTTAAAAAGTGTAATGCATTATCAGCTATTCATGTTTGTGTTTGGCTAACGTGGGAGTTTACAACATAGTTGTGGGCCCGGTTCGCTTACATAACTGTAAAACAAACAGTTTTTTTTCCTCTGTGTTTTTATTATTACAGTAAAATGGAGCTCTGTCTGTATTATAATAGGATATTAAGATGCTAGTCCACACTAACTAGTTGAAGTATTCTCTCTGTAAACTTTGTAATGTCAAACAATGATATGGCCATTTTTTACTTTGTTAATAGCTATGACGAAAAAGTCTGTACACATCTGGCCTCAATGTTTATCTTATGTTTAGAGGTTTTCAGCTTCACTTGGCATTTTGATACAGTTCCCACAGGTGCACCTACATAAAGTATAACAGTGACGCTGCTATTACATCTTATAAATAACACAAACTAAGGTGACACACCACAGAGAAATGTCCTGCTCCAGTCAGTTTCTGGTTGTTTGACTACTTCAGACGTTTCATGGTCGGACTCGGGCTCGAATTGATACGGTAAAATCGATGACATCTTTTCTATCCAAACATTGTATTCAATGTCTTGCGAATTGATAGCTGACATTGAGTTATGGCAATGGCCGTGCGGTTCGCGCAGTAGACCAATCACAAAGGATTGGGCCATCTGACCAATCAGAGCAATGTAGGCTCATGGAAAGGAGATGTTTAGACCCTGCATACATGTAAACCTGTTGTAGGAGACTCCCAAAACAATAGGGACCTTAAAAAAGGCATAATAGGGGCACTTTGAAATTTATACAAAACCGTGCATCCTTACTATGGCTAAATTCAGATATCCATCAGCTCAAATAAAAAAGAGAGATTGCTTTGAAAAAGTCCTTGCTTACAAAAACACAGACAGATATTCTAAGATTTAAATCACTGTAAAAAATGTGTTGGATTTATTAAAATATATATGCACCATTTTTGCATCACACTTTAAGTAAATCCAACTTGAAGCAAAGTTACGTAAAGCTAACCAGAAAACCATCGTTATAGAAACTTAAATATATTTGTTTACTCAACATTATTTGCTTAAAAACACCAGTTGAATTTACCAAGTAATAGCAAGTTGTGTTAACTTAACATTTAAGCTAATTTACATAAAAAGACAGTTAATTGAGTTGAACCAATTTAACATTTTAATTTATTTTAAATTTTATTTTTAAACCTTGAGCAATTGAATAAAACTTACTGTACTGCTCCAGAACATTCAATGTCTTAAAATAAGTGCAAAACATACAATAAGGACATTTTACTTACATTTTTGGACATTTATTCAACAAAAGATTTTCACACTATTAGTACAAAAATAAAGCATTTTAGGTTTTCTGATAGAGATTGCAATTCTACTCTGGAAACACCAACTTTTATAGTTTAAAACCAAAAATCACAACTGTAGTACTTCTGAAAAAAGTGACAATTTGAGAAAAAGAAAGTTCCAGTCTCTAAAGGATCATCCATGAAGACACCTTCGTGATAATCCTCAGTGTGGATGTCAATTTACACAAATTCCCATCTTCAATTGTCATTTAAATTAATTATCAATTAATCGTTGACCTTAAAACTGAAAGATGTGCCAACTGCAGTGGCATATATACACCGGCATGACAGAGTGCCAATGTCACTCAAAACACCAGCTCCCTCAACAGAATTTTTATTTTTTTTACTGTAAACAACTGTCACGGGTGGTTATAGGCAAACAGATGAAGATGAAGAAGGTTCCAACACAAAGCTTTAATAACAATAATCCAGGAGAACAGGATGCAACACACTTAATTTACACAACACCGTTTTTAACTAAAAACAGAAAACTTTTTTATGAAAGCAGCATCGCCAACTACTCATCTGGCATGTGTAATACGTTTTCAGTCATTTTTGTGGATCCGTGTGAACAGGATATTCATCTGTACAAATAATTTTTTTTTCCGTGTTTAGTACATCGTTGTTGGGAAAACATACCCTTACACGTGACCAGACAAACACTGAATGATATTACATATTACTTAAAATTTAGAGAATACAAAAAAAACAAAAAAAGTCTATTTTTACTTCTATCTTATTGTGTGACTGTCTGGAGTCAAGTTTCTCAATTGACTATTAAACCTGTTCGATCTTCATATAAACAAACACTTTTGGACAAGAACCCAATAAGATGGCATCTTTGTAATATTTTACAAAAATATAGTTTGCTTAATTTTTTTAATTTGATGAATTTGTCTCTCATTAAAATGGTTTTTAAATGTGTAAATACACTGTGTTCCAAATTATGTAAGTGACATGTCAGTATGATTTCAGTGCAATAAACATTCAGATTTTAGTTTTCCAAAGAAAGTGTTTGTTTGTTTATTTCTCTATATCTTTTTAGATAACTGGTATCAATCTCAGACACGTTTGTAAAATAGTTTGCCAGGTCTACTGTATTTAAGTAAATGGAAACCTACTTAAGGAGGTTGTTCCACATTCAGCAAGTCACAGTTCTCATGCAAAATGGGGAGGAAGAAAGATCTTCTGAAGATGAAAGCATGAAATGGTGCAATGTTGTGCAAAAGGCATGAAAACAACTAGTAGTGTGTGAAAACTGAATGGAGATTATTGAATTTTCATAAGATTTGTGAGTGATTTACAGGACAAGAGAACTCGGTAAAGGCTTATTAAGGTTCTGTCAAAAAATATGATTGTATAAAAAGGGCAGCTATAAAAAAAAGCCACAGTTGAGCAGCAAACAGGTATTTGAAGCTGCTGGAGTCTCTGGAGTCTCAAGAAGCTCTCCATGCAGGCTGGCAGTTGTGGGTAAAGTTGCATTTCAGCCACTCCAAACCAAAGCTCACAAAGAGAAACATTTACAGTGGGTTAAGAAAGACATGAAGACTCATTTTTAAATAGTTTTATTCACTGACTAATGCCGTACTACAATGGATGGTCTAAATGGATGGATTTCTGGACGGTTGGTGAATGGCCACCACGTTCCAAAAAGACTGTGACATCGGCAAGGCTGCTAGGGGGTGATGATTTGGGCTGAAATATTGGGAAGTGAGATGGAAGGTCCCTTTAGGGTCTCTGAGGGTGTTAAAATGACTTTTGCAAGATATGTGGAGTTTATAACTGACCATTTTAGTGCATTGTCCTGAATGAAAATCCTTTTATTTCAGAAGGCACTTTCCTTTTTATACCACAGCAGAAAATGGTCATCCTGCAAAAACACCTCAGCAATAAAACGGTTTGAAGATGTATTTCTACACCCACTCTAAACGTTTCTCTTTGTGAGCTTTGGTTTGGGGTGGCTGAACTGCCAGTCTGCATGGAGAGGTTCATGAGAGTCCAGAGACTCCAGCAGCTTCAAATACCTGTTTGCTGCTCAACTGTGGCTTTTTCTTTATATATAGCTGCCCTTTTAATACAATTAACTTGTTTGACAGAAACTTTCCTTAATAAGCCTGTCTGACCGAGTTCTTTTGTGCTGTAAATCACTCACAAATCTTATGGTAGTTCGATAATCTCCGTTCAGTTTTCATACAATATTAGTTGTTTTCATGCCTTTTGCATAACATTGCACCATTTCATGCTTTTCATCTTCAGAAGAATCTTTCTTCTTCCCCATATTTCATGAGAACTGTGACTCGCTGAATAATGTGGAACAACCTCCTTAAGTAGGTTTCCATTTACCGAAGAAGACCTGGCAAACTATTTAACAATCCTGTCTGAGATTGATACCAGTTTTCTAAAAAGATATAGAGAAATAAAACAAACACTTTCTTTGAAAAACTAAAATCTGAATGTTTATTGTACTGAAAATCATACTTATGTAATTTGCAGAATAATTTGGAACACAGTGTAATCTTGCTCCAGATATCATATGCCAATTATTAACAAAACAGAGTAGTAAGTAAATACATTTTACATTTACATTTTATGCATTTGGCAGACGCTTTTATCCAAAGCGACTTACATTGCATTATACTATACATTTGTATCGGAGTATGTGCAATCCCTGGGATCGAACCCATGACCTTGGCATTGCTAGTGCCATGCTCTAACCACTGAGCTACAGGAAAATATATTTTTTAAATACATAGATAGTATATTAAAAGCACATTTTAATTCATATTTCATGATGTCTCAAAATAGTACAGTTGAGTACACTTAGATGTTCTTAAGATTATTTTAAGAAGTACTAAAGAAGAATTTTTAGTATATTAAGTAAAAAATTAGTGCATGAAAATCGAGCACTTTAAGTACATTATAGAAGTGTTATTTTAGCACCTGGGAAATAACTAAAAATAATAATGTTACAGTAGTTGGTAATACTATTTCCTCATTTGATTGAGTCACAGGCGATTTTCTCTGGGCACACAATAAACACAATAAATTGATTTTAATAATGATTTCAGGTTTGACTGTTGAGGAGGAAACTCATTGTTGAATCACAGTAGATCATTCTGATATTTCCTCATGATGCTGAATTCTGAGCTGTGTTTATCCCACACCAAACCACAGTGTAGTTAGTCTTGTTTCCTTGTTTTTTGTTCTTTTTTCCCCAGTTAATATGTGTGGTGATTTTCAAGTGACAAACTACTGTCAGACATAAACAAAACAAAAACAAATGAATGGGCCATCATGGATCTGAATCATTGTCTTTTCTCTTTCTTTCAGTTTGTGTGAATGCAGTATTACAGAGAAACAGTGTCTCATCCTGACTTCAGCTCTGAAATCAAACCCATCACACCTGAGAGATCTGGACCTCAGTGAGAATAAAATAAGAAACACAGGAGTGAATCACTTATGTGACGTACTGAAGGATTCACACTGTAAACTGGAAAGACTTAGGTCAGTAACATTCATATACAAGAATAAAAATTATTAAAATCACTTCAACAGTTTAAACCAAAACCCTTTCTACTCAGTATCTCACTATGAGTCTGAGTTCACATTATATTTGTACATTTTTCATCATAGTATTTTGTGATCTGGTGAAATAAAGATGATGATCTCTCTTCCTCTGTGTCTTTTATTTGCTTATTAAGATGATGTGACTTTACAGAATAAAGAGTTATTTTATTTTCCTGTTTTCTTTTCTGCTCCCCTAATGCAGGTTAAGAGGCTGTGATCTGACAGATGAAGGTTGTTCTGCTCTGACTTCAGCTCTGAAATCAAACCCATCACACCTGAGAGATCTGGACCTCAGTAAGAATAAACTAGGAGACTCTGGAGTGAAAAACCTCAGTGATCTACTGATGAACCCACAATGCAAGCTGGGAAAACTAGAGTTAGTATCATTACAGCCGTTACAGTGTGATTTAAAGTTCAATGTTTATTTTATTTTAAGACAACAGGGCTCAAGTAATAGTGTTTGTGGTAAATGTCTTTTAACCAGTAAATCTTAGTGCACTTTATATTTAAATTTTTCTCACAGCCTCATTTTCATCCACATAAGATTCAATATGGCGTCCAACCTTACTGAAATCTATTGTGTTAAATTTGAAGAATTTAAATTTGAGGAATTAAACTAGAATTAAACTAAGTGCCTAATGTAGGACTTCACATGGATCACTGTCATTTTCTTTCTCTTTCTGTCTTTAGTCTGTATGGATGCAGTATTACAGAGGAACAGTGTCTCATTCTGACTTCAGCTCTGAAATCAAACCCATCACACCTGAGATATCTGAACCTCAGTGTAAATCAAATAAGAAACACAGGAGTGAATCACTTATGTGATGTACTGAAGGATTCACACTGTAAACTGGAGATATTGGGGTGAGGAACTTTCATCTAAACGAAAGACAAAAGTGTTTTTGTATTTGACTGAAACAGAATGAAGACTTTGATTCTTATTTTACCCAATGTAGATTAATATACTGTGAAATGACAGATGAAGGTTGTTCTGCTCTGACTTCAGCTCTGAAATCAAACCCATCACACCTGAGAGATCTGTACCTCAGTGTGAATAAAATAAGAAACACAGGAGTGAATCACTTATGTGACGTACTGAAGCATTCACATTGTAAACTGGAGAGTTTGTGGTGAGGGACTTTCATCTAAACGAAAGACAAAAGTGTTTTGGTATTTGACTGAAACAGAATGAAGACTTTGTTTTGTCTTATTTCACCTAATGTAGGTTAATGCGCTGTGAAATGACAGATGAAGGTTGTTCTGCTCTGACTTCAGCTCTGAAATCAAACCCATCACACCTGAGAGAGCTGAACCTCAGTCACAATAAAATAAGAAACACAGGAGTGAATCACTTATGTGACGTACTGAAGGATTCACACTGTAAACTGGAGAGATTGAGGTCAGTAACATTCACATACAACAATCATAATTCTTAAAATCGCTTCTACAGTTTAAATCAAGACAGAGTTTTGGTGAATTCCATTCAAAATCAAACATCCCTATACCATACTCACTCTGATAGTGCTTGAAGTGGAGATTTTGAAGGGAGCAGGACTTTTGTGTGTCATAATGTAGCTGTTTGCAACACACTTGACAAAGACAATGTAATTTCCTCATTATCTTCTCTTGGAATGTTACCATGACAACAAAGTATGGCGTCCATCAGCCCTTTAGCTTTTCTTAAAATAACATTCTTACAACAATATAATTGTTGCAAATAAATATACATTTCATAATGAAGCTTTTAAAATATGCTTTATGTGTGTTTTGGTGTTCCCTCTCTGCTTTAATATTTATAAAAACAGTAACACTTTATTTTACAGTGTCATTGTTACATATGTTACATGTAGTTACTATAGTAATAACTATAAATTATGCATAATTACATGCAACTAACCCTAAACCACACCAAACCCAAATCCTAACCCTATAGTCAACCCCAAATCAAAGCACGATTTCTCCCGAGGGGGATTCCTCGGTGGTGTAGTCTACGTGATACGCAGGTATATGCCGTATACCCACTAGGAAAGGTCAAGGATTTGCAAATACCAGCTTTAAAAAGCGAGAGGATACGGATTTGGCGCTCTATAATGTGCCGTGACAGATCGTAACACTTCAGTTCTAGAGAAGCGGCAGCTTGACGCGTACGTGAACTGATCCTCTCCTCCGCTTTAATACCAGTTACAGTGCAAAATAAACATGAATGAACAGCTAAAGGTGTGTTAAAAGATACAGTTCAACTTTATCAAAATCCATATCATATCTCGTGTAATCGCGCTCAATCATTGTTTCATACGCGGAAAGACGTTAATAAAAACATTGGTAAACAAACAAATGTAACGTCACATTTACCTCAGAACAAACATATTCATCATGACCATAAACTTGTTAGTCAGCTAGAAAAATTATCTCTAGAGAGGAGCATTTAGCTTAATATATGTACCATATTACATATTATATTTTTTAATGTTCTTTAATATATAATGCATGTTTGAATAAATTAAAAATAAATTATTGTAACGAATTACAGGTATTTAATTAATTAGCTCAAATTATTTGTGAAATATGTATATAATTAAATCATAACGCGTTATGATTAATTATAATATAAATCGACCAAAAAGGGAATTATGCACATCTATCGTGACTTAATTACAACGGATTATAATTAATTACATGTATGGTTCAGGATTAGTTGTAGTTTAATAGTTAATTTAGAAAGACTGGTCTAGTTTGTCCAGCAAACTATCAGTTTCCTCATCGACTATTATAAAACGGAATTATTCCTCTGGCCATGAAGATTAATTTCCTATTCTAGCATTAAATCGTAAAGCAGTTTGCAGAATCGAAACGTAGAAGTGACTTGATTTTCTGAATGAGCAGCAGAAACAATCAAGCATGAATATAATGGATTTAATATATGAAACTACGAATACATAGGCTATACGGCTAAATATACACAAAGAATACACATATATGCAAAAGCAAAAGTAAAGACAGGAAAAGAGAGAAGACAAAGAATATCAAAACTTACAGACGGTTCCTTAAAAGCCAGCAAAGAATCAGTATCACTTGGTTAGGTCGTTTAACTTAGCGCATCTAAGATAGATAAGCGGTACTTGAATGAGTTTGCGTGCTGAGTTTCAAAAAGATAAGGGTGAAGATTCAGTGAAGGAATCTGAAGGAATCTGGCTGCAGTTCGTTGGCTTCTTCCCTTTCCACGGGAAGTTTGAACTGAGAACTTGAAAGTTTGTTTCACCGAAGGTGGTCGACCCGAAGAAGGAGAGGAGCGTGTGATGGGAGCGCGGTCACAGAGACGTCCGGGAGAGACGTGCGTGAGATGGCAAGGGACGATCGAGAGACAATTGAGAGACCAAGGAATGTGTGTGTGGTTGTCTTTTTAAGGACAAACAAGCCAAAACGCCTCCAATGTCCAGCATGGATTTTGAGGAGGGAAAAGTTATCTTTGTGTTGTGGCTCAATTTGCATAATTTATGATGGTTTCAGAATTGGTAACTTTTACTCCAAAAGACCTTAGAAATAGACTAATGCATGGTATTGTAACAGAACATACATAGTTAAAGCATCCTGAGAGAATTCATTTAAGACTAAACATGCCAGGGTGCAAAAGACATAAAGACATAGATACAGTCTTACACTCGCATATAAAGGTTTGGGGTACAATTCACACAACTATAGTCGTAACTTAATATTAAATACATGATTAAAACTGAAATACAGGCTTATAGGATTACATTTTAATCATATTTTTAATGAATGTGACTTAAAGAGAGTCCTGGTATGTTACTCTGTGTGTGTGCGTACATGTATTGGAGTTTGACAACATCTGGAATGCGGCAGCGTGGCTTGGAGTAATTCGATCTGATTTGACCACGATCGTTTGAAGTCACAAGGGAGAGAATCGTGGGTCCATCAACACGGCCATAAAATGGGTCAAGTGAGCTGTTAATGTCAGCCAGGCCGGAGCCAATGTGAGATTTACAAACAAAAGTTCAAGAAGGTAAAACTTTAACGAAGTTTATTGTTGACTTGCTAATCTGATCCTGTGCAGACGCTACAGTCCCCCTTTCGGCCAACAAAGTTCCTGTGTGGACTTCGTTGGACGGTAACAAAAGTCGGATGGCAAATGGATCATGATGGTCAAGCAGCAGGTGGTTCCTAGTTGTCCTCGGTCCATCTCGATGAGGCTTGGCATATTCTCCGGCTTGACACCTCCTCTCCTCTGTCTCCTTTTGAAACCTCGAGGAGGGGCAGGCAGGCACCTGTCCATGGACTCTCGCCTCCCTTTGATCCTTTTGGATAGGATGAAGGCCAGGCCTAGTATCGGTGTGTACCAAATTGCAGAGGAAAGGCAAAGGGCCATGTTTGGTAGCAGTCCAAGCCTGGAGTATAGGTGAGCTGGTTAGGATGGGCAGTCGGGACAGTGCTTGGAGGGCTGTGTCGATGGAAGTAATGTCGATTAGCTGGGACCCCCCTTTCTCAATCCTCAGTCCCAGTTCTGGGTCTAAGGGGAAATTGTGATTCTTGAAGGAGAATGGGATTTCCAGTTCCGACTGATACTCTTCACGTGGGAGATGGTACAAAGTCAGATCGTTGAGGTGGAAGATGGCACCTGTGGGTACCGGAATCCACATACTTTGGTTGGGCAGGCTGACACGGGTGACAGTGTCATGCTGATCATAGGTCAGGGTGGCAGTGCGAGTGGGGGTGTTGACGAGCCATCGATTACCTACAATCTCGGCTCGTGTTCCAGTGATTTGGGTGCGTGGTTTGGCCTCAGCAGGCCAGTGTTTGTCGCTGATCGTGGGCTGCAACCCGCAGATTCCTTCAGTGTCTCTGAGGAAAGGCTTGTTAGGGCAGAGGTAGTGAATGTCTTTGGTAAAAATGAAGAGTTTGGTTCCAAAACGCGATAAACGGCATTTAAAAAAAATGAGTTTCCGCCAAAATCAGTATTGTATCTGGTCGGTATTGAAAAGTCATTTATTAATTTTGCATAAAATGCGCTATCCGTTGTGTTATTCTGTCATGTTTCCTCCCTTTCTTTCCAAAACGTGACAAACGCCAGTCTCCTTTTTCTGCAGAACGCGATAAATCCGCTCAACCAATCACAGCACACCATTCCACACACTAAACAGTAATGGCGCCGCTCTCAATACAGCCGGCTTCCTAGTTTTCCTTAACTGCTTTGTACTTTGTGATCAACAAAAACAGAAAAATGAATACTTTTGACGGCATTGATGAACCTGTGGTGGTTTCTGCGGTGCTGAAGAAACGCAAGTCATCGAAATGTAATCATTTACGTGAGGAGATTAAGAAGATGAGGCACTGTGGATTGCTGTTGTGGCAAGCTACCACATCTGGGGTGTGTATCTTGATATGGGTGTTACCATGCCAAAACCTGACATTGACAATGTCTTTGGGTCTGTAGATATTATCTGATTCAATGATGGGTAGATTTAGGAGGAAGGCCACCTCACTCTGCCCGGGGTCAACGTGCAGTAGGATGGCACTACCCAGAGAGTTGGCGAGGTGGGTTGGAAGAGGCTCGACGGGTCGGCCAGTAGCAGAGTCCTGCACAGTTTGTACAAGTCTTAGGGGTTTAAGGTACGGGGGAATCCTACCCATGGCCAAGCTGTCCATGGAGGAAATCACCTCCCGCAGCATGTCTGTCATCAGAGCTGTGACCAGCTGATTTTGGCAAAGTCATTTTGGAAGACGGTGAACAGACGGTGAGTATTGAGAACCACCACAATGTCTTTCAAGGATTTGCCGATGGTTTGCAGGGTTTGACTCTGTGTTGCGAGTTGTTTTCTCAGCTGTGGGTGTAGCTCGAGGTACTGGTGAGTGGTGTAGGCTGTGACAAGGCTGGAGTCTCCCGGTTGGCACAGCAGGTGCCACGGCAGTTCATTAGTTCAAAGGGAGACGCCCGAGTTGACTCCTGAGGGGTGTCTATGATGACCATGAGCACCAGAGGAAGTTTTACAATCCAGTCTTTCTGGTTGACCGACCATGGAAACGTGACAGTTATATCATTGTTGGAAATTTGTGGAGCCAGTGACAGTGGCAGTGAGGTGGGAACTGTTGCAGGAACAGTTCGCTGGCTGCGGGTTATTGCTGCCACACTAAGGGTGGGTGACTGGGGTGGGGGTGACCATAGATTGCCATGTAGTCTTGGCAAGGGCATCAGTTTGGTCATTCAAGTCTTTGTCACGCCCTGGTTGCTTTGAGTGTCCTTTCACTTTTCCCAGTAAACGATCATGTCGTTTGTTTGGGTGATGTCATCACATGCTTGGAACAGGTGTTGATGTTTGACTGGCTTGTTGCGTTCAGTCTTGAAACCATTTTGTTTCCAGCCCAGAAGGTGGCATGTGAAACTGAGTCTGGCATAGTTTGAGTCTGTGCAAATGAGTTCTCTGATGTTATGGGCAGAGGCGATTTGAAGGGTTATGAGAATAGCTGCTACTTCAGCATACTGCAATGACTGGGGACCCAACCTGAAGTGTTGTGGTGGGCAGGGTTGGTCGTTTAACCATAGCACCCCTGCACCTGCCTTTAGGATGCCCTCATGGTTGTAGGAACATCCATCGACGTACGCAGTGGGCATACCTTGGCACGCATTCTCTTCGAAGTACCTGTGACAGGTTGGTTGTTGGGGTACCTCTACCTCCAGTGCCAAAGCTGGTGTGTCATCAGAGCAGTTTTGGCAGGCAGCCAAGCCGTCGCCCAGTGCAGACTTGTGATTTTGGGCATATCGTGACAGTGGCACTTGCTGGTTCAACTTCCTGTAGTCGATGGTGAGTCGCAACTTGCCGTTTGGTTTGAGAACAGGCCAGATGGGAGCTGAATAGGTGCTGTTGCATGGGCGGATGACACCTTTTTCTTCCATGGAACGAATGATCTCCTGCACTGGTTCGTGTGAGGCGATGGGAATTTTGTACTGCCTGACGAAGGTGGGAGGAGCATTTGGGTGTGTTGGAATGCGCACCGTGTGAAGGTTAGTGAGGCCATAGTCTAAAGAGTCTTTGGCAAATGACGCTTTGAATTTGTACAGGACCTGTCTGAGTTTTTGATGGTCTGCATCATTCCTTAGGGCATCTGCATCTTTTAGAATTTGTTGGACTTGAGTCTCAAATCCTGGAAATGGCTCCTCCGTTGTGGTGTCACTTGTCAAGTGGGCAGTCAGAGGTGCAGCAATTTCATGAGTTTTGCAGACAGGCTGGTTAGAGACTGTGTATACTGTGAGATGTTGGTCCTCCATCAGCTCCATTCTGCACACCGGTTCTGTGGGTACCGGCATGATGGGAGTGATTGAGATGATCTTGAAGGGTGCTGTGAACACTGTGTTGTCTAAGCTCCCTTCTGGGATCATTGCAGATGGTATTGAGCCAATGACTGGTAACATGAGTTCAAAGCCGTGGAAGTCATGACTCACTAGCCATCCCAGACCGTAGGCCTTGGGAATTCTGATGTCTGTGGCCGTGCAGCTGTTGAACAAGTTGTAGACTACACGGGATGACACTTCAGTGAGGGGTGTGGCTTCCAGAGTGAATCCAAGTTCCACGCCATCAGGTGAAAGTTGGAAGAAGCCCAGCATGTGGTTTAGGGTTTGACCACGTTGCATGTTGAGCCAAACAGCTACCCCTTTGGTGTAAGCTGGTACTACAGCTTCCTGTTCGTTGACCAGGATGCAGACCTCTGGAATGGTTTGGCCTGACAGGAAGTTTTCAGTGTAGACAGGTACAACAGGGGGCTGTAAAGTCATTAGGGTTACTTACAGCTTTCCTGTAGCTCAGTGGTTAGAGCATGGCACTAGCAATGCCAAGGTCATGGGTTCGATCCCAGGGATTGCACATACTCTGATACAAATGTATAGTATAATGCAATGTAAGTCGCTTTGGATAAAAGCGTCTGCCAAATGCATAAATGTAAATGTAAATTAGGGCCTTTGTCCACATGAGCTTCAGTGTGCATCAGGAGGTCCGGAAGGACCAGGAAGTGATGGGTTAGACACCGGTCGTTCCAAGTTCAAAGTGCAGATGTCCTTGGCAGTCGTCATTGTTGACAGACGAGAGTCCAATGGGAAGCGTGTGTGTTTGTTGGCAAATGGGAGGTCCGGTGTTCCTTCAATGAGAGCACTGAACAGCGTGTGGCTGAAGGCTGAGTTGTCTACCCACAGTGCGAGAATAATGACTGTTGTTGTTACATCATTCAGCTGTAAGTCTGTCATGACCTTGGGGCAGAAGGACTCAGAGTCTATGGTGGGTTGAAGTGTGCAGAGTAGCTAACTTGAACTTTGCTCTGGGGCTGAGACGGGGTTCCCACGGCTAGCTGTGAGATTTCCTGTGACCTCTGTGACCTTACAGTCTGGCTCAGGTAGTCTGGGTGACTGGAAAGGCAGAGGTTCTCGCACTAGAGCCCAGATTTTCAGCTGTCCAGGTCTTTGCAGCTGAAAAGGGGAAATGTGTCCAATTGTGATATGTACACAAGATGTACCAAGCTCATTGGACCGATTATGAGGTGGATGGGAGCTATTTGTTCAAGGTGGACCTCATTTTGGCTGTATGACTGCACATTTAGCTCACATCTTTGTGATTTAAGAGTTCTATTTTGTCTCTTAACTTCAGCTCTTGAGTCTTTCAAAAAGGTCAGATGACATCAGAGTGAGATCTGCTGTCTACCAGGGCTTCAATTCTCACATCATTTTCCACAGTAATGGCTAGGGTCAGTTCTGGGCAGTGATCAGAGACTGGATAACTGGTTGGATTTACTACAGTCTTTTCAGAAGCAGTCCTCTGCTTAGCGTAAGCCACCCCTTTGCTGATGACGAAGGTTCTTGGATGCTGGACGTCTTGGGCAGTGGACTTTCAACCCCCTTTTGAACTAGGGATTCTTGACTGGCCAGGGGAAACTCTGTGATGTGTGTTTCCCCTCTCAGGCCACTTTGCAGTTTATAAGAATATTTTAGTTCTCTGTGAAGAGTATCAAGTTCATCTTTCAAGTATCTTTTAAATAGTCTCTTTGTTGTTTCAGAGCAATGACTTCTTTTCGGGCCTGTTTAAGATGATTTTCACAGGCCCTGGCTTTAGCGTTTCTTTCTTTCAGCTCAGTCTCTGCTCTGGCTAGGAGAGCTTCACCTTGTTGGAGTTTTCCAGTTAGTTTTCCTTTTCCAACTGCTCTCTATGCCGCGTCTCTAGGTGGAGCTCTGCAAGGGCTTTTTGGAGTCTCTCCACCTCCTCCTGTAGCTCGGGGTCGGATTCATCCACTGTCCCACACTGGTCCTGGGTCTCGAGGAGTCGCTGATCAAGGCGATGTCGAGTGTGGGACTGATTCCTCCCGGCCTCCTTGGCCTGGAGCTTGAGCGATGCTGCTTCCTGCTCCAGGAGGGCGTTGCTCCTTTCGCTAAGCTTCGCCTGGGCAATGAGGTTGTGGGCCATTTGTTGATTCAGGTTGTCGTCCAGCTGCTTGTTGCTCAGGTTCTGGGGGTCCACAGCGGCGTTTGGCAGGAATGTGCTGGTCAGGGCGCCCAACCAGGTCTCGAGATGGTCCCAGTGGGTGATTCCAACTAATTGGTGCAGACAGTTAGTGGAATGTGGGCCAGACACTTATCGTTGATAGCCGGGAATGACCACGTGGGCCAATTTGTGTGGGTGAGTGCCGGATTTAAATAAAGTTTTGACAGGCGGTAGCTCTACGAGTCCTCTAATGACTCTGGCTGCTCGGTCGTCTATTATTCAGCTTTCCGTGATGGCTCTCACAGGTACTGCTTTTACGTGAACTGAAAGAAACAAAACACAACAGAGAAGCAAATAGACCAGGACAAAAGAGAAATGATTAATGAATAAATAAAACAAAATTAAGATAAGAGCAGAAAGAGACAGAGGGGAGTTAAGGAGCTTAAACTTATTACCACAGTTAGGGTTTATGACAGGCCTGATGAGGGCGCTGTTGAGTTATCAAACCTAAGGAGATGGTAGGGTTTAAAAGTAGAAGGGTTCGGCCAAACACTTAAATGATCAGAGAATATCTACTATTCTGTGGCTTTTAATAAGTGAGTGGACTGTATGTCATTACTCTAGGCCTGGGGTGAATTGTGATTGCTCAGATAAGGACTCAGTGGCAGAGGCAACCTTTCCTAGACGCTCCAACACTCGACTGTGGTGTCCGTGGGCACCCTGTCCCCTTTGTACCACGATGCAACCACTCAAACAATGACTTTTAGTATTACTAATTACTAATTGGTAGATTTGTAAATGTACTCAGGCAAGGTTTTTTTGCCAACGGCCAGACTGACGGGTCAAAATTGAGTTTTCCCTGAACCCAGAGGCTGTCCCGTCAACGGGCAGTTACTCCAAATGGGCGGTTCCGTCGTGCAGAAGCCTAAACAGGGAAATTAACAAAATTGCCCTTGTTTTGTCAGCCTGGACTCGTTGCCTCCCTGCACCTAAAATACCCAATTGCTGATGTCCTGCGTGTTGCCTGTGGTACGAGGTCAGAAATGTCCACGATTCACACACAGCCAGCGCCGGATCCGCCAGGCCAGGTGACTCCACTCACTGGAACTCACTGAAACAACCGTCGACTCTGCAAGTACACAAATGTTCAAATAAACAACTTAATTGTAAATTTTAATCTCAATTTAAATCTTGCTTAAACCAAATTTAAATAATTAAGTGTGTAGGGCAAGAGAATTGGGGTCTATAATGACAGTCAGAATGAACTAGCTAAAATAATTCCAAAGTAAAAATAATTCAAGAGAGAAAGAGAAAAATAAAAAATAAAGTAGAATAAAAAAAAAATGTAAAAACNNNNAAAAAAAAAAAAAAAAGAAAAAAAAGGGGAGGGAATTGACTTATCTGGGGAGTGTCCACAAGAGGGAGCGCTTCCAGAAAGTGAATTCTCTTGTTGGAAGGGGGACTTAATTCAAATTAAAAATGTAAACGTGTTTAAACTAAATTTAAATCAGTATACCACATTCCAAATACTAGCAATCGATAAAGTAAAAGGGATGAAAAGTTATTGCAGCAAACAAAATTAAAATAGCCACAGGAGAAATTGAAATAATGCCAAACACAGAAAAGGGTAAGAAAAACAGACCTAACGCAGAACGCCCACAAGGTGGCGTCAATGAGTCCACACAACAATGACGTAGGGAGGTGTGTGCCACACCTAACAGACTGCTCTCTGGTGGTTATTCAGAGACACTGCATCAACTTGTGATTTTTTTTTTTAAATTAGTGCGTCTTTGGAGATTTGACTCTCACTTTTACGGCTGATTTAAGTGCAACTTATCACACATACGAAATTTTGGGATCAGTGGGTTCCTTTTTGTGCCAATTTAGTGCACACGAATATGTGACTTTGCAGGATTTCTTTGCTGAATAAAGCGCGCATACAACATTAATCACACATAAATTGAATCTGGGTTGCTCAAACACAAAACCAAGTTTACAACGTTGCTTGAGTATCACCACCAAAAATCTTCTGTAATGAATTACAGGTATTAAATTAATTAGCTCAAATTATGGGTGAAATATATAAATAATTAAATCATAACGCGTTATGATTAATTATAATATAAATCGACCAAAAAGGGAATTATGCACATATATCGTGAATTAATTACAACGGATTATAATTAATTACATATATGGTTCAGGATTAGTTGTAGTTTAATAGTTAATTTAGAAAGAGTGGTCTAGTTTGTTCAGCAAACTAGCAGTTTCTATATCGACTATTATCAAAATGGAATTATTCCTCTGGCCACGAAGAATAATTTCCTATTCTAGCAGGGCCGGATTGGGACTCATTTTCAGCCCTGGAGTTTCATGCCTTAGACCGGCCCACTTTAATTCACGACTGACTATATTAAAATAATGTAATTAAAACCTCAGTATATAAGTCTGCAATAGTGCACTGTTCTCTACAACCTTGTAAATAATTGTATTTTTCAAAAATATCTTCAAATATCCATGATAGTATAAATGATAGTACAAAAAATGCTAAAATTTGATATAGAGTTATTTTTATAGTTATAATAATGATTTTATAATGTGAACCATTGATTAATTCTCTAGCCATCTAGTGGCTGTAGTTAAAAATTCATGTTATTTTAATTTTAATTTAATTGTGTTTGCTTTCCAATAGATGGCAGTAATCTTCCACTAAACCCAGGCACATTATTCATGTCTATCTCTATGAATGAAATTTAGAAATGTAGATCTTTATTAAAATGGATTTAGCATAAAATGTTGCTGTTTTATATAAATGTATATACTTAAATTATTACAAATTGAGGCAAATAAATACACAGACAAAATACCATAAATGCTACAAAATTGCACAACTTTACAGTAAAATATTAAAGTAGGCTATTACGTTTGTTTAAAAAAAAAGTTACATGTTACAAAATCACAGTTTGGTTAAGCTAGTTGGACAGAAAAATGTATATTGCTGGCCAACGTGTAATAGCATAGCAAGCAACATAACATTGATAGGCCATATTTTATTATTTGCCTACTATTATTACGATATGAGTAAGCTGCATACATGCCTTTATCTTTTGCATGTTTTCCCCTCTTCCTTTTTTTTTATTTACATGACTTAAATCGGCCTCCGGTGGCTTAAACCTTTTGCCTTACCATAATTTAGCGTTGATTTAGAACTTGTCCCGCTGTCCCTACAGACGTCACCTCATCCCTTCTTCTCGTATACTTTTGAGTGAGTTGTCTTCTCCGGGCGCACACTCCGAGTCTCTCCCGACCAGGTTAATTTACCCACCGAGTGACATGATATCATTGACGTTGCGTGCAAATGAGCGGTAAAAACCCGATCGCGTATTCGTTTGTTTGATTGTTTGTTTTTTCTTGCGTGGGTGCCCCGTGCCACCCTGGGCCGTCCAGGCCTAAAGATCCGTCACTGAATGGTTTTTAGGAAAAAGTTAGGCTACTCAGCTTAGTACATTTGGACACGTCCACAGTTTCTAGAGCATCCATATTTCAACCCAGTGCCATGACAACACCGGCCCTCGCGGCCAAATAAACAGACCGGCCCACCGGGAATTCTCCCGGTGCTCCCGATTAGCCAATTCGGGCCTGTATTCTAGCATTAAATCGTAAAGCAGTTTGCAGAATCGAAACGTAGAAATGACTTGATTTTCTGAATGAGCAGCAGAAACAATCGAGCATGAATATAATGGATTTAATATATGAAACTACGAATACATAGGCTATACGGCTAAATATACACAAAGAATACACATATATGCAAAAGTAAAGACAGGAAAAGAGAGAAGACAAAGAATATCAAAACTTACAGACAGTTCCTTAAAAGCCAGCAAAGAATCAGTATCACTTGGTTAGGTCGTTTAACTTAGCGCATCTAAGATAGATAAGCGGCACTTGCATGAGTTTGCGTGCTGAGTTCCAAAAAGATAAGGGTGAAGATTCAGTGCGTCCGTGGCTGCAGTTCGTTGGCTTCTTCCCTTTCCGCGGGAAGTTTGAACTGAGAACTTGAAAGTTTGTTTCGCCGAAGGTGGTCGTCCCGAAGAAGGAGAGGAGCGTGTGATGGGAGCGCGGTCACAGAGACGTCCGGGAGAGACGTGCGTGAGATGGCGAGGGACAATCGAGAGACCAAGGAACGTGCGTGTGGTTGTCTTTTTAAGGACAAACACACCAAAACGAGTCCTTGGGTGAACAGCCAATGTCCAGCTTGGATTTCGAGGAGGGAAAAGTTCTCTTTGTCTTGTGGCTCGTATATGTAGTGTGTATTATCGTTATCCGTAACTGTATGGATTAAGCTAATGCATGTGCTACTGTAACCTTATTCCCCAATGAACCATTGAAATGCCTAACCTGTCCAGCAGAAAAATAGCTCTGTGTCCGTTTTTAGGTCACACAACCTTTCAAAAGCCCTGCCGACACTTATTCAAACACATATTTCCTGCGAATTCATACCAGTATCACTCAGATTATAAAACATTATTACAAGCTTACCGTTGTGAATCAGGTTAAAGTAAGGAGATAATTTTGAATACTGATTGACATTTACATTTACATTTATGCATTTGGCAGACGCTTTTATCCAAAGCGACTTACATTGCATTATACTATACATTTGTATCTGTGTATGTGCAATCCCTGGGATCGAACCCATGACCTTGGCATTGCTAGTGCCACGCTCTAACCACTGAGCTACAGGAAAGCTCAGTGGTTAGATTATGTACTTGCTCAATAATTGATTTTGGATCATTTGTAACCAAAAAAAAGCTCTAAACTTCGTATGATGTGCAAGCTTTAAAATGAATCATGAGAACTTGTCACATGATCATAAATGATCAAATTACTTATGACCATCACATGTACTCTTTGCTGACAGACTTGTGGAAGGGCCCTTAGTGAAGGGATTCAGTTGTTCACTTTCACTTGGAACGTACCAACTAATTGTGTCTCCTTCCCGAAGTGCCATTGAAGGGCGCAAAAAAAGCAGATTGGAATTTGTCCTATATTTGTTATGAAGATGCTATAAATTGCAGAATGAAGATTTTCTTTTTCTCATTTCTCCAAATGCAGGTTAAGAGGCTGTGATCTGACAGATGAAGGTTGTTCTGCTCTGACTTCAGCTCTGAAATCAAACCCATCACACCTGAAACATCTGTACCTCAGTGAGAATAAACTAGGAGACTCTGGAGTGGAAAACCTCAGTGATCTACTGATGAACCCACAGTGCAATCTGGAAAAACTAGAGTTAGTATCCTTATAATGTACAGAGTGATAGAATTGTTCGGTTTAGTTCATTTAAAACAACAGGGCTCAACACAAGTAATAGTGTTTATAGTTCTGCACCTTCTGTTACACCTCATTTTAAATGTTTTTTAACAAGTAATAAATCTTAATGTAGCACTATGTATTTTATTTTATTTTTTCTCTCTGCTTAATTTTCATCCACACAAGATTCAATATGGTGTCTGTCTAACCTGACTAAGGGAATTTGTGTCCATTTTCTTTCTCTTTCTGTCTTCAGTCTGTATGGATGCAGTATTACAGAGGAACAGTGTCTCATCCTGACTTCAACTCTGAAATCAAACCCATCACACCTGAGAGATCTGGACCTCAGTGAGAATCAAATAAGAAACACAGGAGTGAATCACTTATGTGACGTACTGAAGGATTCACACTGTAAACTGGAGAGATTGAGGTCAGTAACATTCACATACAACAGTGGTTCTCAAACTTCACAGGCAAAAATCACCAAGTGTCTTTAAATGCAAGCTTATGGATCATATTTTGTTTAATATCAATAGAAAATGAATCAAGCACTTATGAGACCTACAGCAGTTCTTTGACTCTTGCTCTTTTGCAGATCTGTGGAATCTAACAAGACACATACACCACAATATTAACATGTAGAAGTTTTGAAAGCCAAATAAATTCATTTATAGTCTGTTTAGAAGTGCTTGAAGTGCTCTGTCCGGTTGATAAATTGGTGCTCAACACCCCAAACACCCCGTAACCAGACCTGGCAGTGCTGCGTATCACCTGAGATGAGAACGACTAAAAGAATCAACATGTTTAAAGCCTAATCTATGTAGCTTCTTTTTTATTTTAAAAAAAATTAACTCAATGTTATAAATCAGAAAGTGCAGAAAGATCAGTCTTCCAAACTGTGGCTTTACCCAAATACACTTTGATAAACCTGTAATCCAGCAGTTTCCGGCCTATTGCAATAACTTCTATACTGTGTAAAACTATGGAGCAAGTTTTGGCTGATCATCTCACCTCAACTGTGGCCTCGATGCTAGATCCACTTCAGTTTGCAAATAAGAGTAACAGAGGCATAGATGACGCTGTGCTGACCCTGCTTAACACAGTTACAAAACATCTCATGTATCGAGGTTTTATTTGTGGATTTTAGCTCTGCTTTTAATTCAGGGAAGACACACATTCTCCTAAAAAGGCTTATTGATTTTAATATTAATTATTATTAATATTAACTAAAATTTCTTGCCGTCACAGAGGGTCTGTTAGAGGGATTTTGTCTGATGTGTTCACTTTAAGCACAGTCTGCCTGTTATGATCACCGTCTGTTCCTGTCACTTCCCGGACTACATTCCCCATCATCCTCTCTGCCAGTCACATTCACACACTCCACACTAATCACCACACCCAGCTGCAGCTCATTACCAGGACTATAAAGGACTTTCACTCACACCACCTCACCGCGAAGTCTTGTTTTCCCAGTGATACAATTCCGAGCGTTTATTTCCTGTCTGCCTGTCTGTTACCGTTCCTGCCTGTTACCTGTTTACGATCCTGTGCTGCCTACCCTTGACCTGTGCTTTGTATACTGTTCTGTGAGTGATATCCGCCTGTCTTGATCTACTGCCTGTATCCCGTAAGCCTGATGACATTCACAAAATGGCGGCGACCATAATAACAACACCAAGCCAAGTTAGCACTGATCTCCATGAACCAAGTCAAGTCACAGCAGATCACCCAGAGCCACGTCACGTCTCCGCTGATCGCCCAGAGCCACGTCACGTCTCCACTGATCGCCCAGAGTCACGTCACGTCTCCGCTGATCGCCCAGAGTCACGTCACGTCTCCGCTGATCNCACCTGACCCGCCGTGGCTGCTCGAGTTCCTGGACCTGCACTGGGGACCCCGTTCCTGTCGGCATGCAGGTCTCCAATGCACCTACCCCCCCTCCCTAGCTGTTTCTTTTACGCCGCGAGGACGCGCCTTCCGGGAGGGGGGCGTTATGTTATGATCACCGTCTGTTCCTGTCACTTCCCGGACTACATTCCCCATCATCCTCTCTGCCAGTCACATTCACACACTCCACACTAATCACCACACCCAGCTGCAGCTCATTACCAGGACTATAAAGGACTTTCACCCACACCACCTCACCGCGAAGTCTTGTTTTCCCAGTGATACAATTCCGAGCGTTTATTTCCTGTCTGCCTGTCTGTTACCATTCCTGCCTGTTACCTGTTTAAGATCCTGTGCTGCCTACCCTTGACCTGTGCTTTGTATACTGTTCTGTGAGTGATATCCACCTGTCTTGATCTACTGCCTGTATCCTGACCACGATCCTGCCTGTCCTTTGCTGTTCCTGTCTGCTCCTGTTTGACCCTGCCTGTACGACCACGCTCACACTTAATAAAGCTGCATATGGATCTTACCATGAGTCCCGTATCGTTACACTGCCCACAAGGCTGCATTCTTTCTCCTGTGCGTTTTTCTCTTAAGGAGTTTATGATTAAGGAGGAACATTTTAGATTATTTAAATATGCTGATGATATGGCCTTAGTTGGCCTACTGGATAAAACAAACTCTTCACATGATGTTGCCTACCTGGCTCACATTAGAAATCGGTGTCCCTAAGACAAAAAATTATAATTATGTGCACAAAACGAGATATGATAATCCAGCCAATTTCACTTGAGAGCAAACAAGTTGAAATTGTGAAACATTTTAAATATCTTGGTTCAATTCTGGACTCCCAAGTGAGCTTCGCTGAAAATTCAGAGTACATTTTCAAAAGATGCTCGCTGTGACTTTTTTTTTAATAACATTGTCTGTTTAGACAAATTTCCACTTTGGTGGACTATAAAAATATAAAGTAAAAACAATAATATTGAAATGTATATTAGAGCTGTTTGGTAAATTTAATGAATATTATAATTCACCTTAGTCATATGTTTTGTGATCTGATGAAACTAAGATGATCTCTGTCTGTTTGTCTCTTTCTAGTCTAAAAGGCTGTGGCATTACAGATGTTTCTTCTTTAACTCAGTGTTTGACAAACACAAAAGCACTGCAGTTTTTAAAAGAGCTTGATCTAAGAAACAACACGATCAGAGACTCAGAGCAGCTCAGAGACGTGATACGAGACTCAAACTGTAAACTGAGGTGAGTAAACATCTCTGTGATGTTAAAGATATTTTCATTTACCTCTGACACTTGGACAATCTTTAAATATTTGTGAAAGGAAAATATAATTAAGGTTTATTGAAACAAAGGGAGCAATATTGAAATTGATTTAGCGTGTTTAAGTTCAGACTTCAGAAAAATCATGGATCTGTCTACCATGATGTGCTACAAAAGTTATAGTAAGTTTCAGGTTAGGGTTAGAGTTGGTTTGGGGTTTATGGAAGCACACGTGTAGCAATATTCAATTTAAAATGTAATATGTAAAATGGCAATGCATTTCTGTATTGAATGCTGTGACTGTTGGTGGTGGATGAGGAGAGACCCCTGATATGATTGTAAAGCGCTTTGGGTGTACAGTAGTACATATGAAAGCGCTATATAAATGCCTCATTCATTCATTCATTCATTCATTTCTGTATTTAAATGTACATTTTCCATATTATATGTGCAATGTTTGGAGCAAAATGATCATTCAAATTCAATAATATAATTTACATTTGCTGTTTCCTACACTAGTTTTAAAATAGAATTTAAACGTATATTTTAACGCTTTATAAGTTGCAAAATTAAATTAAAATAAAAATGTTTTACAGAAATGATTATATATGTTTAAAATGTTCAAGCAAAAATTGTAGCAAAATGACCATTTAAATGTTCATTTTTTAATTGCATTTACACTCACAGTTAAGACACTTTCTATTGCATTTTCATTAAATGTCCCGCAATGAATGTAGTGTCTTAACTGTGAGTGTAAATGCATTTAAAAAAAAAAAAACATTTAAATGGACAATTTTTTGCTTGAACATTTTAAACATATATAATCATTTCTGTATTACATCTTCATTTTAATTTTGCAACTTATAAAGCGTTAAAATAATTGAACGATAATTTCGCTTCAAACATTGCACATATAATATGGAAAATGTCAATTTAAATACAGAAATGCATTGCCATTTTGCATATCACATTTTAAATTGAATACTGCTACACGTGTGCTTCCATAGGGCTTAGGGTTCGTTTATTATACTAGCTCATATGTATTACTATTTAAAATAACTACTAATTCAAACAGCATTAATAGAAACATACATGTACATATAAGTGATATTGAATGATTATTGTTGGTTTAGTGTTCATAATAAATGATCATTTTGTTTTTTTACAGGTGAATCAGATTGAGAAGATGTAAGAGCAGAGATGAAGTGGATTAACAAGAATATATAGAAGACTTCAGTATAAGGCCTACAATCATAATGATATTGGGATTAAATTCATCCATATTAAAGCAATTAAAATATTGCTAATCATAACTGTGATTTAGTACTCAAATTTATCAAGTGATATTAACTGAAAGTGAATGTTAAATTGTTGTGGGCTACATGTACAGACTCATTTCTTAATGCCGTTCCGTCGTTTTATATTTGTATATTTCAATTTGTAGTTGATGCCATTTTATTGTATTGTAATATGTGTTGACATATTGTAAATATACAAAAAAAAACTCACAAGTTTTGAGAAGAATTGTTTGAGAACAATGTTAGACTGTTTAATAAAGATAAACATTAACTCATTCTCATCTCACTGGCAGTTATGGCAATCATCGACATCATTAACTTTGTACTGATCATGTTTTGAGTTCTGTTCATGTCTGAGTAAATCTTGTAATCTGTTAATTTATTCAGTTTAGTTCTTCTTCGTTCTCTCTGCTTATTTCTATGGTTACTGATTTAGTTCTGCTCAGGTGTGTCTTGTTAATTAGCCTCATTAGTTCTTCTGTTTGTTCTCATATTTAAGCCCTTCAAGCCCCCTTTTCTGGTTGTTTGGTTCAAAGTTGTTTTGTTCAGGCAAAAATGCAAAGAAAAGGAAGCGTACAAATGAGCAGGATGAGGACATAAACTATAGCCACTGTTAGCTTCTCAAACTTGAATGTCTAAAAATGTCAAATTAAACCTAGAAATCATTCAATTAGAGGAGTTAAAGCCTCTTGCTACTCCATCAACTTCACACTGATGGAACTTAAAATCAGTGAAGAGCAGGATGCGCATATAACAGACGTGAAACCTCAACACTGTATTGACCAGTGTTTCAGTTTCATTTCATACAATTACTTCACTAACAGTGATTGTTATTAAATAAATATTACATCATCTGTATATTGAGTTGTTGCATATTAGTTTACAAGTGGGTGACAGAGACCTCTGGAGGTGAGAAGAACGTACTGCACTGGAAATCACACTCATTTGACCTTGAAATAAAGCCTACCAAAACATCCTGTATTAATGTGTGAATTGGGAAAGTTTAGACTGTGAGGTCTTTCATGTAACATCACTGAAGATGAAGTATGGGTAAACTTATTTTCCTGGGTATAGTCCCTAGGGTGGAGTAGTCAGAAGTGTGGCTTCAATTTCCAACTGTCCCTAAAACCCCAACCAACTCATTTAACTACAGCCACCAGAGAAGCAATAAAGAGTCACTGCAAAGGTAATTGGTACAAAATAATTGTGATAATGTTGGTTAATGACTGTAAATTGACTGCTGTACTAACTTTTATTGCAGTGGGGATACTTAATAGTTCAAAATATCAATGAAATCTCACTTTTCTATGAATTAAAAAATGAGGACTTTCCCCCCAGTTGTTGTGGGTTCCTAATACTATTATTATAATTGATTATTATGAACTTTTCAGGTAAAACTGACCATAACTGGTTTTAATACAATTAATCAACCACTCTATGAAAAATAATCTGCATATACTATATACAGTTTTTTCAATACAGTTTCATTACCACAACAAACTTCAGTTAATAAAATAAGAAAGGAACAAATGATCAACAATAGGACGAATTAAATAGAATTTTTTTTTATAGCTCTAGCCAAGTATTCCAAGTAAGAAATACTGAAACAACTGATGAAATAGGAAATAAATACAATACAGTTATTTGTAACTAATAAAAAGGTTAATGAAAAAGGAAAGTTTTATTTGCTTCTTTGAAAGTTGTTCTTTTAAAAAAAAATACTCTGGTTCAAGCATGGGCCAAAAGTTATCAAAAGATTGACTAGAAGTGTTGTGAAAATATAACCAAATTACATTTTTAAAAGTTAAATGTTATTTGACTTTAATAAAATTAGTAGTTTCCTTTCACATTAGAATTTACAGTAAACAACAGTTCACACATGTACAGCTTTAAAATATATAAAAATATGAAATATATATTATTTCAGTACACACTAAATATGTGGATTTCTGATCACTGTCTGAGGTCCTGACTCTCTGTGGTCATTAAAAATCCCAGATGTTCTTCAAAAAAGCCCACTGGACTCTGTCCATCATCACGGCCTCAATCATCCCCATACATACTGTCTCCTCTCCACTAATAAAGCTGGTGTGTAGTGGTGTGTTCAGGCACAATATGGCTGCCGTCGCATCACTCAGGTGGATGCTGCACATTGGTGGTGTTTGAGGAGATTCCCCCCTTCCATATTAAAGTGCTTTGAGTGCTGTGAAAAGCACTATATAAATGTAATGAACTATTATCATTATTATTTCTGGTAACATTTAAAAAATGTCTTTATTTTTCTCTATATTAACTACATTACAGCTGTTTAAATGTAGTTAAAACATGGTGAATTGTTGCTGAAATCTCAATCTCTCTCTCTGCATGTGTGTAATATAACAGCATCTCTCTGTCACGTTGGTAAAGTTACTGCAATCTGAAGGTCTGATATCCTTCTAACTGCACCAAAACAACATGCATGTTGCCTAGAGGACAAGTATTTTTGTTGAGTCATAAACACATGTTTACTTGTGATGTTGAGTAATAATATATCAAGATATTCGTCCAAAATAGTCTCAGTAACCAACATGCTCAGTCAGATAAGCAACATCTCCCCCTGCCACCTGTCCAGCCCACTGCATATAAATCTAAATCAAACGACAAAGCATCGCGAGAGAAACGCGAAATACACAAAGCACACCTACAAAACCTCGCGAGAAACACACCAGACACTCGATCGGGCTCATTTGCTATGACAGAGAAGCGTCATTCCTCTAGAGGGCGCTTGTCGGCTCAAAAACAGAATCCTCCAGTGAAACGCATTCAAATTTCAGGACGTTTTTGTCTTATTGAAGACATTTGTACAATAAAAATGTATAATCGTTTTCAACACAATGAATAGTTACAGTGGTCGAAATTTAAATTTGACACAGTAATCTTGCTGCACTAATTTATATAATGTCCAGTAATCACAAACAACTGATTGGTCCATCTGTATCACCGCTGAGAAAAACAACATATACCACATGACGCGAATAATCGCAAAAGTTTTACTGTGACAGTGAGAAACTTGAATTGATTGAATTCGTTTAAAATGTATTTTAAACGAATAAAAATGACTATTGATTTTCTGTAATTTATTTAAAATCTCTTTGTATTATTCCACAGCTTCTTAAACTTGCGACACTTGCTAGCGTCCGCTAAATGACTCTGATCTATAGCTCCGCCTATTTTAGCACTCTGTTTTACTTACACCAGAGCACCGCTTAGCAACAAGACCTCGCGAGAAGCCCCGCGATCACAGCAACAAGACAACCAAAATAAAGTGAGCACAACAAACCCGGAGCGCATGATGGCGGCGTCGCTGCTGCGCCGGGACAAGAAATCCACCGCCGCCCATCTGAAGGCAGACCTCAAGCGGACTGACAACAGCTCGGGGCTGCGGCAGCTGCAGGAGCTGCTGGATAGCGTGCTGAACCCGGAGCGGGGCTCGGACCCGGAGGCGCTGGAGTGGTGTAAATGGCTGCTGGCCGGAGGGGACGGCTTCGACGAGTTCTGCCGGACCGTCAGATCCTACGATAACGCCACCCTCTGCGGGCTGGTGTGGACTGCCAACTTCGTGGCCTACCGTTGCCGGACTTGCGGCATCTCGCCGTGCATGTCGTTATGTGCGGAGTGCTTCAATAACGGCGATCACACGGGCCATGATTTTAACATGTTCCGGAGTCAGGCCGGCGGGGCCTGTGACTGCGGGGACGGGAACGTGATGAGAGAGAGCGGGTCAGTAGCCACTCAGAGCGGGGGTCTGACTGACAGGGGCTGTGTCTCAAACCCTTGTCAGTGAGCTGCCTACATGGACAGCGTTTGGGGGCTTCATTATCACAGCATAGGCGCATCCCGAAGCGGCGGCAGATTTGGGCGTCATATCAAAGACGTAACCAAAATCAGCAGCTGTTTAGGGGCTCATAATGTGAAAACCTCGCAAGCTGCCTATGTTGACATTATTATTATTATTGAGCATCATAAAAGTTGTGCCCCAAATCAGCAGCGTTTTTGGGGATCATAATGTCAAACCTTGCGATCTGCCTATCTTGACATTATTATGATTATTATTATTATTAAGCATCATAACATAGGTGTTTCCCAAATCAGCAGCAGAATTTGAGGGATCGTACTCTCCAGCCTAGCATGCTGACTACATAGACAGTGTTTTAAGTAAAGATTAAAGGTGAAAGGTGAGATTGGAGGTGAAATTTGAATGAGTATTTTTGGACATTGTGGCTGTCTACCTAGTCTTTATTTTTTCAGTAGAATTCATTGGTGTGATGGTTCATGGGAGTAAGAAGGAATTTTGGGCATCATAGTATCAAAGCTAGTGAGCTGCCTATATCTAGATATCATTTTTGGCAATCATGATATAGGTGCATCCCGAGTCGTCAGCTGTTTTGGGCATCATGTCATAGACGAGGTCAAAATCAGCAGCATTTTAGGGGATCAGTCTCAGGCAGTCCTTTGTGAGCGTCCTAGATTGATTTTTATTATTTTGTCTTTTAAAACCTATCAAGGGTTGTTATCGTTAACTAAAACATAATCATAAAAAACATTTTTGTTACTTGAAACAAAATAAATGTTTGCTAAAATGTAGTATATTTATTTTATTCCAGCTACAATTCTCCGTTCTTGACTAAAATAACTAAAACTATAACTAATAAATACAAATCAAATCAATAAAAACTATATGGAAATAACTATTAAAAAGGACAAAAACACAACAAAAATATTAAAACTAAAATTAAAGTGTTCAACAGAAAATATATGTATAAAAAAATTAGAATTGCTATAATAGTGTATTTATTTTATTATACAATAATAAAACACAGTGGGCTTGTCCCAAATCAGCAGCCGAATATGAGCGATCATAGTCTCCACAGCTAGCATGCTGACCACCTAGACAATAATTTAATTTGCATATCATCTTGCAAATTAAATCAATTCTGAATCTGGAGAATTTTGCGGTGCCATAAGCTTCTTTTTCACCGCTAGGCCAAACCGTTCTCATTGCTTAACCGTTCCATTCTGTGCTGATCCGGCTCAGCCGGTACGGATATGTTTTCATTTTCCACTGTGTGGCTGATAATGGAGCTGTTTAAATAGCAACCACATTATGGAGACCGATAAGATATTTGTTAATTTTATTATTAATTTGTGTTTATGCCGCTCAAATATTGAGCTTAGCCAGCTACAGAGAAACTGGCAGCCAGGCAACAGACAAGTGACCAAACCTGAGTGTCGACGTCACTGCGCGGTTCAACCGTGCCGAGAATTCCAAGCCGAGAACGGTTCGTAATCGTGCCGTACCAGGCTAAAGTGGAAATCCAACTGGAACAGTTCCTTAACGTTATTAGAACCGTTCGGCCCAACGGTGGAAAAGTGGCTTGTAAACTGTCTACTAAAGTTATAATTCAACAAAATTTTGAACCTCATAACATTGGCTTGTTGATCACATTATAGGTGCGTTCTGTTTCAGCAGCATGTCACCATCATAGATAGGAGTACCTCGAATAAGGAATTTTGGGCATCATAGTATCCAACCTACTGACCTGCCTACCTAGACATCATTTTTGGGAATCATATATAGGCACATCCTGAGCCAGAAGCACTTTAGGGCATCATAGTTTCAAATCTAGTGAGCAGCCTACATCTGTAGCTTTGTTGGACATCAGTATATTCTAAATCAGCAGCAATATTATGGTTTTTGTGAATCAAAATGTCAAGATAGTGACCTGACTACCTACAGCAGTGTTTCCCACCCCTGTTCCTGGAGGCACACCAACACATTTTCCAATTCTTCCTAATCAAACACCTGATTCAACACATCAGCTCATTAGTAGAGACTCCAAGACTAGAAATATATGGGTCAGATATAAGGGAGACATCATAAATTTGAACTGTTGGTCTGCCTCCAGGAGCAGGGTTGGGAAACACTGACCTACAGCATTGTATCACTGACACTTTTGTAATCGGCAGCATTTTGGGCCATCATAGCCTCCAACTCAGTGCACTGATTGGGGGACGTCACATCATATCCTGAATCAGCAGCATTTTTGGGCTTTGTCTCAAATCTAGTGTTCTGCTGCCTACTTATGCATAGTTATTGAGCATCAAATCATTGGTGTGTTCAAAATCAGCATCATTTTGGTCACGATATTTATAGGAGTGTTTTGGTTCAGCATTATTTTTGGCACCGTAGGCACTTCCTGAACTAGCAGCAGTTTTGAGTCTCAAACTCGGAGATGTTTAGAATCCTCAGCATTACCTGTACATGGCCGACATGTTCTGAATCAGCAGTATCGAATCTAGTGTGATTGGCATCATACCATAGGCGTGTTCCTAGTCAGAAACATTTTTGAGCAGCATTTATGGGCGTGTTTCAAATCATCAACACTTTTGGGTGTCAAAGATGTGACAGGAATTGCCAGCATTTTATACACTGAAAAAAAAAAATTGGTGTAATATTTGGGTACACTTTATTTTGATGGTCCTCTTTAGATATTCTACTAATTACAAGTAACTTCATATCAACCAACTCTCATTAGAGTGTTAGTAGGCTGTTAGGTTCGTGTTTGGGTTCGTAGAATAAGTTGACGTAGTTGCAAAGTTACTTATAGTCAGTAGAATGTCTGTTGGGGGACCATCAAAAAGTGTTAGCTGATATTAAGCAGACAATCTACTAATACTGTAATGAGAATTGATATGTAGGCGCAAAGTTACTTCGAGTTAGTAGAATGTCTAAAGTGGACCATCAAAATTGTTACATAATATTTACTTTTTTTTCAGTCATTTTCACACAGAAATTGCTTCTACATTTCACAAATAATTACAAAGAAACGACAAATTAAACCTTAAATTAATGAAGTAGAAAGACTTAAAATAATAGTATTTTCTTGTAAAACATACTCCAATCATCAGTTTTATCTACAACTTCAAAAATATTTTTTTACACTGTAGGTCCGTTCCAAATCAACACATTTTTGGGCCGTAATACTTGTATACATTCTCTTTATTTTAATGCCACAAAAGTATGGTTATTAGTAAAACTAGTAAAGGAATGTTCCATTTAAATGTCGAGTATAGGCAGTTTTTATTGATTTTTAGGCACAGCTGTGCATTGATTGATATATATGCACTAACATAAGGGCTGGTGTGACAGTGCGAGTCGGACGGCTGTCAGGGGAGGTTAATAGTGTAGAGTGGGCTGTGGCACCTGATCACTGCCTTACAGAGACTGACACAGTCTGGGTTATTTTTAACTTCCCCCACAGGGTCAGTGACAGGTCTCTTCCCTTCCTCCTCTCACACTACTCACTGCACTTCAACAATTCAACGTGTTAGAGGTTCAGACATGGGGCCGGGTACGACTGCTGTCAGCTGGAGCTCAAAAGATTCACTGTGTTTGATCAGTAAAGGGTGTAATTATCATGAAGTGTTCTGCTCTGCAGGAATGAGGATATTGGCAGATTTATTCTTGGTAGATGTTTACTGTGAGAGACATCAGCTCCAGCAACACTTTTGCTTTTACCCTGGAGACTGACATCACACGACTTCTCGCGCGTACTTTCTGATTCATAGTGACTGTCCACTGAACCCAATCATCTCTACTCTTATTTAAAGAAGAAATCTATGGCCTTTTTAGCCATGTTCACTGGCAAGTTTAGAGATGACGTTCACTGTGTATGTGTCTCGTTATCTCGTTAGTAGTCTGTGACATTATATGTGCTATAAATGCTGAGACCGCACCGTAGACTGCTGTGGTACATGCCAAAGTCTTACCTAAGACTGCAGAAAAAAATTATATTGCAGTTTTTTCTGATTAAAATTAAAATGCAATTAAAAAAATATAAAGGATTGCTCTGATTGTTTGTAGGGCTGCACAATTTGGGTAAAATTTTGTGATTTATATATCAGTATGGCTTTAAAATAATAATAATGATTTAATGGTATTGCTAAATAAAAAAGATGAAATAAACACAGAATAAGAAATATTACTATTGTTATATTTCACTGTAAAATAGAGTATTTAAGAAAAATATCTAAACTATACAATTATGATGGCTTCCTGAATTAGCAGCAGTTTTGAGTCTCAAACTTGGAGATGTTTAGAATCCTCAGCATTACCTGTATGGCCGACATGTTCAGAATCAGCAGTATTTTGGGCAAAACGCCCTCAAATCTAGTGAGCTTGGCATCATACCATAGGCGTGTTCCTTGTCAGAAACATTTTTGAGCAGCAGACAGCAGCATTTCTGGGCGTGTTCCAAATCATCAACACTTTTGGGTGTCAAAGATGTGACAGGAATTGCCAGCATTTTATACACTGAAGAAAAAAATTGGTGTAATATTTGGTTACACTTTATTTTGATGGTCCTCTTTAGACATTCTGCTAACCATAAGTAACTCATAAGTAACTACATATCAACCAACTCTCATTGAAGTAGACTGTTAGGTTAGGTTAGTGTTTGGGTTAGTAGAATAAGTTGATGTAGTTGCAAAGTTACTTCGTAGAATGTCTGTTAGGGGAGAATTAAAATAAAGTGTTTGTAGATATTAAGAAGACAGTCTACTAATACTCCTATGAGAGTTGACCTGTAGTTAATATTTATGGCAGTCAATATCTTCATTTTAACTTTTATTTTGTTGGAAACCTTAGAACTTCTCTTTTTTTGATAAGTGCTTCTCATTGTAAGTTTGGGAAGATGTTTGAGCAGAGCAGATGCAGAGATGGAGTTTGTGTTGAAAAGCATTGACTGAATTGAGACACTCTGAAACACCGGCGGATCGTGAGCTGCTCGTGTGTAAGAACACAGTGCCACGCTTCACTCTGAAACATGCAGTGCATATATTTATTTAATTAAATTGCAGCCTTTGCAGTTTGATGATCACAGTAAACCAGATCACAATTCCAATTTATCAGTGCAGCCCTAGTCTTAACCTCTGATACCACCACTGTACAGTTATGGCAGTGCAGTATTTATTTATTTATTTGTTTGTATTTGGTATGGGAGTCTCTATTAAGCAAGACTGGGTTTGTGCCGTGTTATGGGGCAACAGAACGCCGCAGTGGGGTTTAAAAAGTAAAAAAAACACAAATATAGTAATGCCAATTTTTTTTTTTTTTTNATGAAATTTTTTTCATAAAACAATGTATATGATAATTAATTAGTTTTTTTTTTAATCAACACTCAAAAATGCTACAGTGGTCTGTCATGCCACATTAAGGAGAAACGGTTGTTTGAGTTTTGTGACAAGATTGACAAATTAAGCTGAGACTTAGTTTCATATCAAAGCTAATTGCGATAATTGGCGCACTGCAAATAATTTTTAGTCTAAATTATAAATTCAATTTACAATAATTTTTAGTCTTTTAGTTTAAATGACATTTTTTCTTTTTCGATAGAGCGGTACACTCATATGTACTTCAAAATTTTGAAAAAAAGACCTGTCATTTCCATTTTAATGTGACTTTAATAGCTTTTTTTGTGAGGAGAAATACACTTCCCATAATTCTGAACAGAGAGCCACCAATCAGAGAAGTTGATGGAAAAGGCAACCATCGAGTCTCACGAAGCATTGTTTGTTGAGTCTTTCTTTCTAACCTCCCAGTCTACTTGCATATTTCTATACTGAAATAACATTTTGAAATAAAGAGTGGTTTTATGCTTTAAAACTATTTTTAATTAACTTGTAGTTGGCATTAAATATTTAATGTTTATATTTCCTGTCTGTTGCAATGCTTCATGGGATAAGTAGTTCATTGCCAATTAAAATAATTTAAATACATGCCTGTCTTTTTTTCCCTGATTCTTTGTGATGTGATTCACCTCTGCCCTGATTGGTTTGTTTCATCAGCTTTGAACTCCTTACTGAATTTTTTTTTTTTTTAAATATATATTTGTACATGGAAGAAATGAACTGGAAATATACTTCCAGGACCAAGACCACTGATAAAGGGAGTGATCACTGTTGGTGATATGGATCAGCTGCTGTTCCAGCACATCTTTTATCCCTACACCACCACCATATTATTACTATAGACTTGCATATTGTAGTTGCTGATAGTGCATTGATCTGTTGACCTTTACGAAAACAGTGTAATGTCAGACATTTTTATTACAATGATTTTTTTTTTTGTATAATAAACAGCAAATTAATCTGCTGACATGCTAAATTCTAATTTACATGCTCTTGTGTGACAGGTTTTGTAGTAGGCATCGGTTAAAAACGGGAGAGAACGTGCCATCAGTCCCTCGGGATCTGCTGCTCATGTCTGAGATGGTGCTGCCGCGGTTTATCATCACTATCATTCAGTACCTGAGAGACGGCTACACTGAGCCAGGTGAGGACATCACATCACACCTCAATGCCCTTGTACTGTTGTAACTCCTTCAAAGACCCCATAAAATGGCGTCACAGGCACACACGGTTTGTCAGCTAAAGGCTATTCTGTTAATTTATAGGAATACACTACATGGCCACAAAGCTAATAGACATGAAATAAAAGCCACAAAACTCCCAATTTTCTTTTTATGGGGCTTTAAGTGTTTAGTTTGGAGCTGGTTCAGTAGATTCAACTCCTAAACTGAACAGTCATATTGTGAAGCATACCAAAAATATTGTGAAGCACAAATAAGATAATTCAATAATGCTTTAGTCAACAGCTTTCTCTGTGCTTTTGCATAATATCAGTCCCATGTGTATGGCATGTACTGGCTGAGCCTGCTAATCATGCCCACTGGGGTAACATATGCTGCTATATTTTCTCTCACTCAAACATCTTATCATGTGCTTGCAGAGTCGGCCGCTGACAGAGATCTGCAGAAGGTTCTGCAGCAGTTAGAGCCGCACATATCGTTCTTAGAAGAGCTGACCAAGATGGGCGGGGCCATGCGCACAGTTCTCACCAAGATCTTAACCAATCAGCAGACATTTAAAGAACTGAGCATGGGTGAGTATTATGACTGTATTGACTGTAGTTGAGCAATTTAGGTTGTTATCATATATGTATGTATGCAGGGCTTGACATTAACACCCACCGACCCAACAAATGCGGATGGGTTTCAGCAGTCGCATGTAATGCACTTTGGTGGGTTGAATTTTATATATAATATAGCTATACATTTTTTAGTCTTTTAATCTTTTAAAAAGGCATCTGAAATAATAAACTAAGTGCAATGTAGTCGTTAAAAATATAAATTTTTCGATATATATCAATACTTAAATATCTGAAACACTTCCAATACTCATTTCCCGCAGAATAGAAATACAATACCAGCTGCGCTGTCTCTCACATCTCTCCGACAGTGAGTTGACACTTGGGTTGTAACGTTATCAGATTTTCATGGTATGATAAACCGTCTCAGAAAATATCATGGTTTCACGGTGTCACGGTATACGTAGTGTTGCTTTCGTCAATGAAAATTATGACTAAATATCGTTAACGAACCTTTATCACGTGACGAAAACGAGACGAGACGCGATGTAAATGCTGGTCATGTGACAATGACTATAATTAAATATATAATGCAATATTGTTGACGAATAAAAACGAGACTAAATGTGGTTTACAAAATAAAAACTATGCTAAAATGTCTCTTCATTTTCCTTAACCAAAACGAGACGAAATAACGTTATTTCGTCTCGTTTAGTCACGTTATTATTATTATTTTGCAGTATTTCTGTTTCCTGTGTGTCACTTCAGGGGCTGCATCAGGTCGCACTGCGCAGACGCAGGCGACGTCACTTCCTCTGACATAGAGAAAGGGACCGATATGTAGGTAAATGTGTAGATTTCACGTGCTCATAACTTTATGAAAAATGCACAGATCATAGAAAATGCACATCATTATTTAAAGCAGATTCTTACGATTAAAATGAAAATAATATATTGCGTTGATCGCAAGATATTACTCATGGAATGATTTAACATACTTGGCTAAAAACATGTCTCTCATCCTTCCGGGAGGCAGTTTGTATCCAATGTTCCTGGAACCATCCATGTTCGTTTTCCAACGTGGAATAACACAAAATATCATCTTAAAAACTTAGAAACTCGTTTTTTAATGCATCTAACCATTTCGAAAATCTACTAACGAGTGCTGAGAAGTGCCTCTAAACCAGAGTTTACCGCCCGTGGGCGCCATCTAGCTGCGAAAAAAATGTATAATACTTTATCACCACAAAATTTGAAAAAGATGCAGCTCACATGTAGGAGAGCATCACCAAAAAAGAATTTATTTGATCTTATTGCCTTCCTGAGTNGCAAACGCAGAGTCTCGTTCCCTGTTCTCAGGGAACTATGGTTACATACGTAACCTGAGACGTTTTTCAGCATGAAAATGTCCAAATGTAATGTAATTTATATTTTCTAGAACATTAAAAAGTGTTCTATCAAATTATACCTACCTTTTGACTCTCCTTGCTACAGTTTTGGAGTTATGAGTCTTTACTTTTGTGTTTATTGCTAAGAGAAAATGTTGGTTTCGTCTATACTAGGTACTTATACTATATTGACTGGGTTAAGTAGAATTGCATTACTAAAAAGAGACTAAAATACAATTTTTATTGTCTAAAATTAGACTAAATGTCATCAGTTTTCGTCGACTAAAATTAAACTAAAATGTCATCAGTTTTCGTCGACTAAAACTAGACAAATAGTCATGGATAATTCTGAGTTAAATAAGACAAAATTGCTCAGACATTTAGTCGACTGAAACTTGACTAGACTAAAAAGTGTATGAACATGACTACAACTAATAACTAAAATGACAGCTTGACACAAAGACTAGACTAAAACTAAAATTAAAACAGGCCGCCAAAAACAACACTAGTATTAAACAATCAATTATTATTATTATCATCAGTTAAAATGGCCAATAAATGAATGAAACCAGTTTGTTTTTTGTTATAATAAACTGGAAAGCATTTGTTTTTGTTAAATCAAATTTCAATAATCAAAAACATATACCCCTGTTTTCACAGACAAGGTTTATGCTAGTCCCAGACTAAAATGTATGTTTGGCTGTTTTAACTGAAAGCAACTTGTACTGATATATCTTAAAATATGTCGGTGCCATTGTATTGTCTCAAGATGCACACAAAAGATACTTGAACTAAGGCCTAATCCTGACTTAATCTAGCCCTGTCTGTGAAACCGGGCCAAAGTCAGTTACATTTAATAACTGATTATGGATTAAATTAACAATTTATATTTATAATTAATCATTTATTAAAATTCAGAAATTCTGGTTTGACTTAATTTTTCTGAATTTTATGATTTAATACAAATATACTATAAATATATCACTATCAATATATGGTGGTAATGAAATGAATGCATAAAACTTTTACAATTTAATGTTTTTTCATCCTTTTATGTTTTGGCAAAGTGCTGCACAACAGAGATTTACTAAATTAAAACATGGACAAAAAATTATATTTCTTAAATAATGTTTAAAGGTGCCATCAAACTTTTTTTTACAAGATGTAATATAAGTCTAAGGTGTCTCCTGAATGTGTCTGTGAAGTTTCAGCACAAAATACCCCATAGATTTTTTTAAATTAATTTTTTTAACTGCCTATTTTGGGGCATCATTAACTATGCACCGATTCAGCGGCGCGGCCCCTTTAAATCTCGTGCTCCCTGCCCATAGAGCTCGCGACTCTATAATACAGTGCATTTACAAAGTTCACACAGCTGATATAACCCTCAAATGGATCTTTACAAGATGTTCGTCATGTATGCTGCATGCATGCATCAGATCATGTGAGTATAGTATTTATTTGGATGTTTACATTTGATTCTGAATGAGTTTGAGGCTGTGCTCCGTGGCTAAAGCTAACATTACACACTGTTGGAGAGATTTATAAAGAATGAAGTTGTGTTTATGAATTATACAGACTGCAGGTGTTTAAAAATGAAAATAACGATGGCTCCAGTCTCCGTGAATACAGTAATAAACGATGGTAACTTTAAAGCCGGGGACACACTTAACGATTGGAAGGCCGATTATGAATGTAAACTGATACTTATGACTGATCGCGCTCAAACGCGTCCAGTCGTGTTCAGTCTGCGATTACAGTCGGTGTTCAAATTCCATGTGTAAGTATTTAAATCTGCTTCAGTCGCAGGAAACAATCGGTATGTGTGTTCAGTTCAGTCTTAGAATGTTTCAGCTAATCGTTAGGTGTGTCCCCGGCTTAACCAACAGAAGCCTACATTAGCAACATGCTAACGAAACATTTAGAAAGACAATTTACAAATATCACTAAAAATATCATGATATCATGGATCATGTCAGTTATTATTGCTCCATCTGCC
>RJVU01049572.1:8767350-8826128 GCA_003731715.1 Anabarilius grahami
ATAAAAAAAAATGAAAAATTATAAAATTAAATATATATACATATATAATATTATATATTATATATGTATATGTACATATTTAATTTTATAATTTTTCATTTTTTTTTATTTTTATTTTTTTATTTATTTTACATTACATTTGGACATTTTCATGCTGAAAAACTGCTGATAAAAGACAAAATATTTTATCAGTTTTTGACAAAATATTTTGTCTTTTATCAGCAGTTTTTCAGCATGAAAATGTCCTAATGTAATTTATATTTTCTAGAACATTAAAAAGTGTTCTATCAAACGATACCTACCTTTTGACTCTCCTTGCTACAGTTTTGGAGTTATGAGTCTTTACTTTTGTGTTTGACGCTCAGAAAAAAAAAACTCTAAAAAAGCCTTCAGGTCTTAAAGGGTTGAGAGACATCTCAAGGCATTATAAGGTATTATCTATATAATGTAGGTAACAATATAATAAGATAACCTTGTTTAAAATGGGTTTGGCTAAAAGAAAATGTTGGTTTCGTCTATACTACTAGGTACTTATACTATATTGACTGGGTTAAGTAGAAATGCATTACTAAAAAGAGACTAAAAAATACAATTTTCATTGACTAAAATTAGACTAAATGTCATCAGTTTTCGTCGACTAAAACTAGACGAAAATAGTCATGGATAATTCTGACTAAAATAAGACTAAATTGCTCAGACATTTAGTCGACTGAAACTTGACTAGTGTAAAAAGAGTATGAACGTGACTAAAACTAATAAAAACTAAAATGACAGCTTGACACAAAGACTAGATTAAAACTAAAATTAAAACAAGCCGCCAAAAACCACACTAGGTATACGGTATTAAACAATCAATTATTATTATCATCAGTTAAAATGGCCAATAAATGAATGAAACCAGTTTCAGTTTTTTGTTATAATAAACTGGAAAGCATCTGTTTTTGTTAAATCAAATTTCAATAATCAAAAACATATTCCCCTGTTTTCACAGACAAGGCTTATGCTAGTCCCAGACTAAAATGTAGGTTTGACTGTTTTAACTGAAAGCAACTTGTACTGATATATCTTAAAATATGTCAATGCCATTGTTTTGTCTCAAGATGCACACCAGTAATGTGTTTTTCTAGTGTACATTTATAAAAGATACTTGAACTAAGGCCTAATCCTGGCTTAATCTAAGCCCTGTCTGTGAAACCGGGCCAAAGTCAGTTACATTTAATAACTGATTATGGATTAAATTAACAATTTATATTTATTATTAATAATTTATTAAAATTCAGAAATTCTGGTTTGACTTAATTTTTCTGAATTTTATGATTTAATACAAATATACTATAAATATATCACTATCAATATATGGTGGTAATGAAATTAATGCATAAAACTTTAACAATTTTTATGTTTTGGCAAAGTGCTGCACAACAGAGATTTACTAAATTAAAACATGGACAAAAAATTATATTTCTTAAATAATGTTTAAAGGTGCCATCGAACTTTTTTTTACAAGATGTAATATAAGTCTAAGGTGTCTCCTGAATGTGTCTGTGAAGTTTCAGCACAAAATACCCCATAGATTTTTTTTTTATTTTTTTTTTAACTGCCTATTTTGGGGCATCATTAACTATGCACCGATTCAGCGGCGCGGCCCCTTTAAATCTTGTGCTCCCTGCCCATCGAGCTCGCAACTCTATAATACAGTGCATTTACAAAGTTCATACAGCTAATATAACCCTCAAATGGATCTTTACAAGATGTTCGTCATGTATGCTGCATGCATGCATCAGATCATGTGAGTATAGTATTTATTTGGATGTTTACATTTGATTCTGAACGAGTTTGAGGCTGTGCTCCGTGGCTAAAGCTAACATTACACACTGTTGGAGAGATTTATAAAGAATGAAGTTGTTTATGAATTATACAGACTGCAGGTGTTTAAAAATGAAAATAACGATGGCTCCAGTCTCCATGAATACAGTAATAAACGATGGTAACTTTAAAGCCGGGGACACACTTAACGATTGGAAGGCCGATTATGAATGTAAACTGATACTTATGACTGATCGCGCTCAAACGCGTCCAGTCGTGTTCAGTCTGCGATTACAGTCGGTGTTCAAATTCCATGTGTAAGTATTTAAATCTGCTTCAGTCGCAGGAAACAATCGGTATGTGTGTTCAGTTCAGTCTTAGAATGTTTCAGCTAATCGTTAGGTGTGTCCCCGGCTTAACCAACAGTAGCCTACATTAGCAACATGCTAACGAAACATTTAGAAAGACAATTTACAAATATCACTAAAAATATCATGATATCATGGATCATGTCAGTTATTATTGCTCCATCTGCCCTTTTTTCGCTGTTGTCCTTGCTTGCTTACCTAGTCTGATGATTCAGCTGTGCAGATCCAGACGTTAATACTGGCTGCCCTTGTCTAACGCCTTTCATAATGTTGGGAACATGAGCTGGCATATGCAAATTGGGGGCGTACACCCCGACTGTTACGTAACAGTCGGTATTATGTTGAGATTCGCCTGTTCTTCAGAGGTCTTTTAAACAAATGAGATTTATATAAGAAGGAGGAAACAATGGAGTTTGAAACTCAGTGTATGTCTTTTCCATGTACTGAACTCTTGTTATTCAACTATGCCGAGGTAAATTAAATTTTTAATTCTAGGGCACCTTTAAATAAATTGTTATTATTATTATTATTATTTTGACTTATATATATATATATATATATATATATATTTCTGTCAATTTCTTTGAGTTAAAAACAGGACTTTTATTTTGACGGATTTTAGTGAAGAGCTCTGAGTTTCAGAGTGTATTTGACAATGGTTTTTCTCAAATAAAATGATGAAATAATCATTAAGCATTCTCTCAGAGCAGCCAAGGATATGTTTGTGTTCATAATAGTGAGACGGCAAGAACTGAAAACAATAGTGTCGCGTGTACTTGAGTATGTAGTACCCTAGTTGACACACAAGCCCACCTCCCCACACTCACTCGTTTCATTTGCTCCGGATGAATAATTTTGTGATACAGAGCTTGCATTTCGCTGTGTGATTGTGTATTGCACATAATTTTACTCACTTCCAGAGATTTTGTTCTCAGACCCAGAGTGCACGCATATAAACCCCCCTCACAGTAGCTTACTGTAACAGTATAATGGATCTGTGCATCAGGTCTTAAAGTGACAGCAGCCTAATATACCTGCTGCCAAATTATGAGATCATATTAAAAATATCTATATAGCAGTTTCTTCCCAATGGTATTGATGTAAAAATTGAGGCCAGTGAAAATTGTGGCTTGTAATTTTGGAAAACCACTAGCCACAGTTGGCTGTTGAGCAAAAAAGTTAATGTCAAGCCCTGGATGGATGGATGGATGGATGGATGGATGGATGGATGAATGGATGGATGGATGGATGGATGGATGGATGGATGGATGAATGGATGGATGGATGGATGGATGGATAATTGTGCTGAGAATTCCTGGCCTAGAACAGATTGTAATCATGCCTTGCCACACCAAACTCAAGTGAAAATATGACTGGAACCATTCCTTACTGTTCTTAGAACCTTTCAGCCAGATGCTGGAAAAAGCAGCTTATGGTTCCATGAAGAACCTTTAACTACCATGGAAACTTGATCACTGAAAGGTTCTCTGGGGAAAAGGTTATTTTATGGCATTACTGTGAAAACCACTATTTTTAAGAGTGTATCTTATATTCTTCTTCCTCATTACTTAACTTGGTGAGCAAGTTTCTGAACTGGTGACATTGGTGTAGAAATGTGAACTTTCGTCCGTTGTATTTTGGTTTTTGTTGACTAAATCCGACAATTTTTAATCAAGCTGTAAGGAAGGTGTTTTTTGTTCATTTTCACAGTTGATATGACTCCTTTAAAAATAGTCCTCCCTTTTGTTCAGTGTTCATATCTATATTGTCCCACACCCACAGGTCAAGAGGAGAATGTTTATGCAAAGAGGAACTATGAGAAGTATCTGTCGGCACTGAAGAGTTCAGGTCTGGTGTCAGTGGAGGAGAAAGGAGCAGGAGGAGCTGGTGCTGGAGCAGCAGACACTCCGGCAGGAGCAGGAGCGCTCAGTCTTCTGGGTAACACTGCTGTCTCTTCTGTGCTTCTCTGTACTGTAAAGATGGGTGTTTTTATCCTTATTTGTACATTAGATATGGAGAATAGGGTATTGATGGCTCTTGTAAACTTTGGTTTTGATATTTTGCTACCTTATTATTTTAGGAGCTACTGCTGCTGCCAGTCTGGAGGACTCTAGCAAAGAGGTAGGCACACAGACTTCTGGGTTAGATAAAATGTGACCCAGCAACCAGTCAAAACAAACACAGCAGGGTGTGTTTTCCCATCGTGTTATTGTTGAGAACACCGCTTTATTTTGGCCGCTTTAGCAACGTGAACTTATTGACAAAGGAAACTGTTTTAGCTGGGCTCATTGTTGAGAAGAGTGGGTCAAATTAAAAGTGGTTCATGTGTTTGTCTGACAGGAGGATCAGGATGGGCTGCAGGGTGTGGGCCAGAGGAAAAGAGTGAAGCTCAGTAGCAGTACCAAAGGTAAGTCTCGTTACATCTCATCATTCCTAAATCTTGTTGGCATTTATTCTTCAAATATTTTAGGAACAATAATTACATTTCCTTGCTGTTTTCCTGTTTTGTTAGATCCATCCATAATGGACACTCTGAAACATAAATGTTTTTTAGAAGAGTTATTGTTTTGGACAATTAAGTATGAATTTCCACAGAAGATGGTCACATTTTTGCTCAACATGTTGCCAGATCAGGATTACAAGGTATTTAATGCTTTTTAACTGATACATATGCAGGATCCAAAATTAACCTGTAGTTTGTTTAAAGAGGACATAGAGATGCTTTTTAATGCTTTAATGTTTCGTGTGTAATGTCTTTTTGTGTGCATGTGTAATATCTGCAAAGTTACAAAATTCATAGGCCTAAATTAAGCCAGGATTAGTCCATAGTTCAATCAGGACATTTTATAAACATGCCTTAAAAACATTACTGGTGTGCATCTTGAGACAAAACTATGGCAGTGACATATTTTAAGATATGTCAGTGCAAGTTGCTCTCACTTAAAACAGCTCAAACATGCATTTTAGTCTGGGACTTGTCTGTGAAACTGGGGGAAGTCTCCCACAAAAGGGATTTATTATATATAACAAAGAACACAGATCCAGACCTGAAAAAACCCACCTGAAAAACATAAAAGCCATGTTTATTTCTCATATCTCTTTATTTTATTGCATTTATTTGTGCTGTTGTTTGAAATTTGCTTAATTATTATCTTTTTACTTGTTTTTTATGAAAACAAGTGTATTGAAGAGAAGTAGATTTTTGTTTGTATATGAAGTGAAGTGATGTGGCCAAGTATGGTGACCCATACTCGGAATTTGTGCTCTGCATTTAACCCATCCAAGTGCACACACACAGCAGTGAACACACACACCGTGAACACACACCCGGAGCAGTGGGCAGCCATTGCTGCGGCGCCCGGGGAGCAGTTGGGGGTACGGTGCCTTGCTCAAGGGTCTCACCTCAGTCGTGGTATTGAGGGTGGGGAGAGCGCTGGACATTCACTCCCCTCACCGACAATCCCTCCCGGACCTGAGACTCGAACCCATGACCTTTGGGTTACAAGTCAGACTCTCTATCCATTAGGCCACGACTGCCCCCATGCTGTAAACTATAGATATTTGAAAGAATAATGGAATCGGTAAAAATCAGTATCGGCAGGTTACACTTACAAAAAAAAATTCGGAATCGCCAAGAAATTTGCAGTCGGTGCAACTCTAGTCCTGATCCATCTGCTTAATCATTTGCATTTTCAGAATCTGACACAGGCTCGAACTGATATGGTAAAAACAATGACACTATTAACTTTTTGTGTTTACAATTGCATTAGAAGGTTTGGAAGCTGGAACTCGCATTATGGTAAAGGGCGTTACGTTTTCCGATGCATGCTTGAGGTGTTTTTTTAGCCACTCACAACACACTGGGTCAGCTGGCCAATCAGAGCACTCTGAACTTTTCGGAAGGAGGGGCTTTGTAGAAACCAGAATTCAATCTGAGTGTTTCAGACAGACTGAGAATAGAGGTGCTGCAATAATGTACAGTATGTGGAAATGTAATGTGATTTTTGAACATTACAGCATGTTAACCTAATCTTATACACCGTTAAAGTAGCATATTTTGGCCTCTTGTACATGTAAATCTGTAGTAAATTTAGAGAATTTTGCTAGTTGTCACTCTCTTTGCTACTTTGTAAGTATTAACGTTGGACCTTGTATATATGGGTAGTGTTGTAGGTTCTGAAATACTAGTTGCTAAATTTGTACTTAATTTTGTGATACCATGTGTTCTTAAGGCAGAACGTAGCTAGTAGGTTGTAAGCTCTCTGTTAAGTAATGCGTCATCGCATAATATGCTGTTAACCTTCAGTGATCTAATAGTCTAATCGCAGCCTTCAAATCTGTGAATTTCAGTTTGCCCCATTAAGGTTCATTCCTTTTTCTTTTTTTTTCAGTTCCATTGAAATACAGTACTTAATCATGAAATAAGATAATAGTATTTTTAATGTAAGTAACACTGTATTTGAAATGAAAAAGGAACAATAAATAAACACTGAAACAAAAAAGAAATTTAAAAAAATTACATTAATGTATAATATATTATTTACACTGTTTTGGCATGCACCACATGGAATGTTTAGTTATGTTTTTTAGTTTAATTTCTACAGAGCCCCTAAAAGGATATGATGATGGTAAAAAAAAAAAAGAGCTGAGAGGAAAAATGATATTTCAATGCTTTTGCCTTCTCTTGCAAAACTATTGCGTTCCTGGAGAAACTTTGTGTCTGCACTCAGTTTTTTTTTTTTTTTTTAATATATAAACCAAAATGTGTACTTCCTTCTCCTGTGCCACAGATCACGTTCACTAAAACATTTGTACAACACTACGCCTTCATCATGAAGACCCTCATGAAGAGCCATGAGTCCGACACCATGTCCAACCGTATCGTTCACATCAGCGTGCAGCTCTTCAGTAATGAGGAGCTGGCGAGACACGTCACAGAGGAGTGCCAGTTACTGGACATCATGGTCACTGTGCTTCTCTACATGATGGAGAGCTGCCTTATCAAGAGCGAACTGCAAGGTAACGAAAGAAACGATGTATAGAGTGTGTTCGAAATGCCAGACTGTATATTCTGCTGTATATGTACTGTATGCAAATTTCTTGATGCGATACCTTGATGACTGTCTGATGACATTTCCAGAATGTCAAGTACAAAATGTTTTGAAATGTCTTAAATCTGTGTTTTTAATGTCACAGATGAGGAGAATAATCGTCATGTGGTGGTAAACTGTGGTGAAGCTCTATTGAAGAATAACACCTACTGGCCTTTAGTTAGTGATTTTATTAATATCCTCTCACACCAAAGTGTGGCCAAGCGCTTCCTGGAGGATCATTCTCTGCTGCTGCTCTGGATGAGTTTCGTCTCCTTCTTCCAAGGTCAATAACTGACAGGAAATCCTGCAGTCATAGACATTGTTTTTGTTTCAAATTCTGTGGTGCTTTTTTTCTTAGTCCTATGAATGGCACAATGAGAATGAATTAGTGTTTACTTAATTGAGCAATGAGTTATGAAAATCGGTGCTATATTGTAAAATAGTTACAGCTAAAGGGCTTAATTATGCACAATACTGCAAAAAAAAACACCTTTTCTTTTCTTTTTTTGTTTTTTTTTGTTTTCAAGTACAAATAAACTAAGCTATCTTTTACTTAAGAAGCAAAATGACATTAGATATTAAAGGCATGTTCACACCAAGGATGATAACTATAACGATAAAGATATAGTTCTAGAAATCATTCTAAATATAAAAGAATAGCAGAGTCCACACCACAACTATAATGATAACGGCACAGAGAAATTATGTAGTTGGAATCACTTTCAGAATGATTTTTTTTCCTGCTGATGAGCGATTAAAAACATTGACAGCCAATCAGAATCCACCAGACTTTAAAGAGCTCAAGCATTTAAAGCGGCAGGTGACAAAACTGCAGCACATGCTTGTATAATGAATGATAGTGCTAGTGTGAACGCTAATATAGTTATCTTTACAGTTATCGTTCTTGGTGTGAATGGGCCTTGTTGTTTTTAAAAAAAAATTATGCTTAAATCAAGAAGAAATATCTACCAATGGGATCAGAAAAATTATCTTTTCTGACCCCATTGACAGATATTTTTTCATGTTTTAAACAAAAACTCTTAATTTTGAAACATTTGTCAAGTCTTTTTGCTTCTCAAATAGATGTATCTTGATTAAAGAATGTTTAGATATTTGTACTGGAAAGCAAGACATAAATGTGATTGTATTTACAAAACAGCATGACCTTGAATGCCTTCTATAAATGGTACTACCTAATAAAAAGCATCTAGGACTATTCATTTTATAAAGGACATTTTAGTTTTGATTAAAATCACAGAACTGCGTGTGTGATGTAGATTATGTTACAACTGAAACGTGATCTCTGTGAGTCAATAATTCACTCTGTTGTTATGGATTCTTCTCTGTACCTTTTGCTCTGTCAGGAATGAATCTGAATAAGAGAGAGCTGAATGAGCATGTGGAGTTTGAGTCTCAGACGTATTATGCAGCGTTTGCAGCTGAGCTGGAGGCCTGTGCTCAGCCCATGTGGGGTCTCCTCACACACTGCAAAGTCAAAGTGAGCTACATTCATCTCTGCATGCATCACCTTTTCATTTGTGAAATTCTCTAATTTATCAGCTGCATACTGAGTTATATTTCAGTCTGTAATTATTTATTATTGATGTATGTTTTCAGGGGCTATTCACACAGAACAGTTTTTGCATTCAAAAATGTGAGATTTGAGCAGTAGAATGTGAAAGAATGTCTTGAGACTTTTTTTTTTGGGAAAAAAGTTTAACTTATTTTACCTTGAGCACTGTGTCATGCGAGAAATGCTGCAAAGGATGTGAGACACTGGTGTAGCGGTCAATCACATTTGTCTAACGCAGTGGATCTCAACCTTTTTTTACTTCAAGGCCCCCCCATTGTCCACAACAATATTTGAAGATCCCCCCCACTTACAATTTCTACCCAATAAAAGAGTTTAGAGTTTGGAATAGTTAGAAAGATGTATATTCATTATAAAAATAACCAAATACTAAGAAAAATATCTTGTTTTTTAATTCTGTCTTATTTTAAATAGAATTAAGTCATCTTGAGGCCCCCTTGGAAGTTTGTTGAGGCCTCTAGTGGGGCCTCTGGTTGAGGACCACTGGTCTAGCGCATGTTTACATAGAAAAACAGTAGAAAAGCAGCACAGTGGAATGCAGAAATGTGTTTTGTGTGAACTGGCCCTGTTTAGTGTTTTTTTTGGAGGCTTGAGTTTGAATTGAACATGTTGTATGTTGTCAGGAGACCCAAGAGTACACTAAGACAGTGGTGCGGTACTGTCTGGAAACTCTTCAGATGTGGTTTGATGCCATTGGGTTTGTAGATGAGGTACAGTCTTAATGCTTAAACTGTCAGATTATTTGTCTTGATGAATGTGGAACTGGTGAGAAACCTCTCTCTTTCTCTGTCACAGCCTGCCCTCAACCAGCTGACCTTTCATTTACCTCTCCATCGATACTACGCCATGTTCCTCAGCAAGGTGAGCTTGGAGCACAGTCCCACACTCCCAGAACCCATTCAGTAGTGGTGTTTAGTTTCTGAATGAATCAGTCTTGTTGAACAAACTGGTTGAGTGAGTAATTCAATGACTCACTCATAAAGACAGTCACTTGTCACCTACTACTTGAAAAATGATGTAACCTGCAGAAAGAGTCATCAAAAAATCCCCACCCCTAATGCACAGACTAACAGTGTGTATGATATGAGCAAACACAGATAAGTGGAGGTGATAAAAACAGTAAAAAAAAAGTGAACTTGTATGTTGTAACTTGTGAGGGGTCATACAAATCCTGGGTAGCTTTTTTGCTTCAGTTTGAACTCATTTGTACTAAAACTATCCTCATTGAGTGTGGGATGAATTTATGTTAAGTTTCTGCAAAAAGCACTCCAGTCATTCACTGTGTAAACTGCATTTTAGTGCATTTTACTGTATTTGTCAATTTTATATGTATATTCTATAATGAAGTTAAACCATATGCTTAAGTCTAAATGTGGACGTATATTATTAATACATTATGATATACTGGTATGGTCTACAGTTAGTAAAAACAGGGTTTAAGTATATAATAGTGCAATTGCCATATCGCAATATTAAAAAAAGATTTCACTCAGCATCAAATACAAAGATTTGCCCTTTAACGAAGGATCTCATATGGATATGTTGGTTCGAATTCACTGTGCTTTTTGTGAATAGGCTAAGATAGGCACTGTTTTGAATAGATTTACTGACATAATGAAGTTCCTTCATGTAAATATTAATTAATTGAAGAGTATCTAATGTATAGATGTCATTTCTTCATTTTATGTGCATTATTATAAACATACGTATTTGTTGTTTTGCAGGGAGTGAAGTGTCAAGGTCTGGATTTGGACAGTTTGCTTCCTGATCAGGAGATGCTGATGAAGATCATGGTTCACCCTCTTCAGATACAGGTAAGCCATGATGGTGAATAAAAATATTTAGAGAAGGATAAACAAACTGAGAAGGAGCAACTGATTGTGTGTAATTAATGCAATAGCTTACCAAAATTAATTTATTCACCCTTATGTCAAAAATCATAATTCTTTCTTTCTTCTGTTCCAAAACTGTTGGACTAGGGCTGGCCAAACTACAAAAAATGACATAAAAATAGCCCATATGACTCGTCCGGTATATTTCAAGTCTTCTGAAGTCATACGATACTGTACTGTATTTTGAGACATTGTCTTAAGAACTAGTTTGACCAGCTAGCAGTTAGTCAAGGCGTAATTGGTTTTACTTTTTGGATTCAAATTAGACCAGTCTACTTTTTTTTATGTGTCTGACATACTGTAAAGTTATGACTAGTCCTAAAGAAAAAATATTAGATGACTAACTTGTACAACTAGTCTAAACGGTTCAAAAGCAAGTTATTCACTGAAAATCCTCCCTCCGCCACAGTTCCTTAATCTCATTTATGCTTGTATACATTCAGACAAAACATGCAAAACCATTGGTTCTTGTGACGATCCGAATGTTTTGAATTGAACACAAACAAGTCATATGTACTACTTTTATGATAACATTATGGTATTTTTTTGACTGTGTAATCACATCTACTTGCGTTGTGTGGAAAAGACCAGTCTGGGCATTCTGCAAAACATCATTTTCTGTTTCATGGATGGTAGAAAATCCAATGAATTTGGACCACCTAGAGTTATACATATGAGCTATGCCCACTGATGCTATTTATAATTTAATATAGTGCTTCTGTTTGGTCTAGGTGCTAAAGTGTTACGGCCATACACAAGACTTCATTTTGTTCATCAGTGCATTAATGAAGCAGAGGGCATTGTATTGTGTAATGTTGCAGCCGTTTGTCATAAATCTTGACCGATGTCTCGTGTTTCACTTCTGGCATGTGATTTAATGTTGTTGTTAATTCTACTGTGTGTGAGAAGTAGATGGGATCCATCAGTTGATCATTGTCTGTGTGTTTGTGCAGGCTAGCCTGTCTGAGATCCATAGTAACATGTGGGTGAGAAACGGGCTGCAGATTAAAGGTCAGGCCATGACCTATGTCCAGTCTCACTTCTGCAACTCTATGATTGACCCGGACATCTACCTCCTGCAGGTAACACGCCGACACCTCTCACTCGCTCACCTGACACTTCTGTACTTGAAGTATGTGTTCATGAAGGGGCCAGAATTCTTTGCCACACCTGATTTTGGGTTTGTGTTGATTTACAGACAGACGCTCACTGCTTCACTCACAGCATCAAAACTCACAGCATTGCTTCACTCACAGCATCAAAACATTTTAATTTTCATTGAGACATTTAATTTTTTGGAAAACATGATCACGTTCCTCATATTTTCATGTTTAAGGCTAAATGTGTGGAATATTCAAATTTTTTTCCCCTTATTAAGATAAACCTATAATTTTTAATTGTCCTCTGAGGTACACACAATAAAACACATTTTCTTCAGTAAACAGTTTGATTTGAATCACACACATCATTCAGTGAGGGTCAGGCTATTTAAACCATGTACTTTGTGCAGTTCTTTCTGAATTTGCAGGCTGTCTTAGCCCATTGATACTCACATTCAGCACTTTGTGAGTGTTAATGGACCCTGAATGTTTCCTCCTGAGACTATAGTAATTTTTTATTTTTTTTTTGTCTTCAGGTCTGTGCGTCTAGACTGGATCCAGATTACTTCATTTCCTCAGTGTTTGAGAGGTACGTCAATATTTTCTTGGATTGTGTTTTCACACAGATTGTTCCCAGCCACCATTAGCCGCTTTTCCACTGTTTGGCCAGTGCTAGCCAGGGCTAACAATGTGTCGGGTGGGGCCAATAGCCTCGGAACTCAACCAAGACCAAAATGAAGTTGCGTTTCCAGCGATGCCCTAAAACCCGATGCCATCAATTATGTCAATGTGTTTAATTTATGACATATGCAGATGCATTAGTCTGGTATCAACAAAGGCAAAAGATATAAAACATGAAACCAAATAAATACACAATTATAATCATATATGATTTTTCTACGTTCTTCAAGCGTTCTCTGGTATTTTCCATAAACATATGTGTATTTATTATGGCAATGGTTAGCATAAGTAGCCTTTAGCATCGCATATAAATATATTTCTGCCTCATACAGGGATCAGAATCCCTATCAGATTGCAAGCAGTTTAAAATTATTTAAAATGTCTTAAATGTTGAGGTCAGCTGGTAGCCTGGATGCCAGACGAACTTAGCCCCGCCCACAACATTTTGAGGTCGGGGAGTTCGGTCTGGACTCGATCCGTAGAGGAGTAATTATGCCCGAACAGAAACTGTTCGGACCAATCACATTGTCAGGGCGATGATTGACAGATTATCACCAGAAACGTAATCAGCCACGTCATCAAAGAGCGCTTGGGTTGAATTAGTTTATAACAATGATGGCAGGTGTTGAAGAACTGAGATGTGTAGATTCCGCCATCGCGTCCGTTATAGAAGATATCGACAGCGCATTAATTTTAAAAGATTTAAAAATTCTTTTTACAACACCGGCAAAGATTGTTTACGCTCATCTTCTACTAGTTCCAACATGTGTGCGGTTGAGTTCTGTTGACAACTATGCGTCGCTCAACACACGTCACTTACTCTGTAGCTCTGATTGGTTGTAGGTCTATCCAATTGAGGTCTTTCCTGGATCAGTTGAAATACGCCCCCATAATCAAAGCCCAATGGAGCAGTATCAGACTCATATTCTGACTAGAATTGAGTATGACCACATCAGGCTTGTCAGCTGGTAGTTTGATATGATAACATGGGAAATAAGCAGCAGTGTTAACCGTCTCCTGACTCCTTTGTTCATAACCACTCCCTCAAGCTACAGTTGGTCTGATTTGGACCAAGGTATTCGGTGGGCCAAAAACCCCTGGTCGTTGGCCCTAAGGAAGCCCTGATGAGGCCTGTTCAAGCCCTGGAAGTGACAGAGGAAACGTGACTGGCCCTGGCATGCACTAGCACGCTCGCTTTTGGTCCGACAGTGGAAACACGGCTATTGTTTAGAGATGGCACCTTAGAACTTTGTGTTTATGTCAGGTTTAAGGTGGTGGACTTGCTGACGATGGCGTCTCAACATCAGAACGCAGTGCTGGACTCGGAGCAGGAGAGACCCATGCTGGAGGGAGCGCTCACCTTCTTGGTCATACTGAGCAGTCTCCGAATACACTTAGGTACATATCATCTCTTTTTCAGTAATACCGACAGTTTGAAGCTCAGTAACAATAAATAGCTAACACTCACAAGATCATTGTTTTAAATGTGTTACTTCTAATTGGTGAGTCTAAGGCTACATTCATACAGCTTTAGTATAGAGGGTGTGCATTGGACTGAGTGACAAAACATCCTGCAACATGGCTGGATTTAATTGGGGAAACTACGAAAACGGGAGTAAAACAAACAAGTGTCTGCTTAGATTAAAGGCAGCTGGACTCAACTTTAATCCTTATAACTTACTAAAGAACCACTGGTCCACGGACATTGACATGTGGCCAGGGAAATCAAAGCCTATGTATTCTTTATCTGCTAGTCAACATTATAAATATAAAATATGTAGATCTAAATCTGGATGATCTCTTATATTTTGTCATATTGCCCAACCCTAAAAATTGTTAAAATACTAAGGCATTATAGACTTAGTGTAACCGCAGCAATTCTAGCCTACTGTGACGTTATGTGCATACCCTCTATACGGTTGCCCTGTTTTAGAATACTGAATATGGTTTCATTCACACACAGTTTGGTTATAAAAAAGAGTGATAACCATGTTCTTTATAAGAATTCTGGATCAATCCATCTTAAATGGTCTAATGGAGGTTGCTTGACCATTTTTAATTTTACTTTTTTTTTACCTCCATGATTTGCTGTTGCAAAACCACAATTTCTATGTTTATTTAATTGGTTTAATCACAGCAGGCATCTTTGTGTTGTGGCTCACAACAAATTGTTCGTTATATACTTGTACAGTACACTTTAATATATCTGTTCAGGATGGTCTTAGATCCTTGAAACAAAATCTGATCTCTAGTGTACATTTCACGGTACATGTTCAATTCTTGTTCCTTAGGCTTACAATTTTAAGTTCAAAATTTTTTGTTGGGGCCATGACCCAAAGAGAGCCGCTGTGGTTCAACCAAGCAAAATAATAATAATAAATGGTTGTTTTGCAATACCAATACCTTAAGATAATCACTTAAAATTGAAAATTGTCAAGCAAACAATTTTTGGACCATTTTGAAAGCTGTGGTGTGGGAATGGAAACACTGGACAAGTTGTCTGTCACATCATACAGTGTGATAGCACATGCATGTGGATAATTTTTTTCCCTCTCGTGTGTGTTTCCAGACATTCATAGAGATGGAGATATTAGCTCATGTCATTCTGTCTTTGTGTCTCTCTGCAGGAATGTCTGATGATGAGATTTTGAGAGCGGAGATGGTGTCACAGTTGTGTATGAATGATCGTACCCACAGTTCCCTGCTAGATCTTGTATCCTTTCACCGTGAAAACACATTGTACTCACAGGAAGTACAGCAAGTGCTCTGCTTTGATTGAGCTTTTGTTAGTGTTAGAACAACTTGTGATGTTTACTTGATTCAAATCAGAAGAATCATTTTTGAATTATTTTTTGATTAAGAAATAATTATGGTAAATAAATTTAAAAAAAAAAATGTTATACAATGTAAAAATGCTGTAACCCAGTACAAAAAGATCATTCTTTAAGTGTTTCTTAAAGGAAGAAAAGCAGTTTTTAATGCCCAGACAAAATGGAAACCCTAAATTACGACTGTTTTTGGCAAAAAAACTTGACTTTATATCTAATGGACTCATAATGGACCTCTGTGGAAAAAAAATAAAAACTTGAATATTTCGGTCATATTAGTTGAATTTTGCTGATTGTCCTTGACTACGGTTGTAGATCCCGGAGAATCCGAACCCTAAGAGCGGCGTGGTGCCGGGCAGCTGTAGTTTTGAGGAGATGTTGTCTGCTGTAGCTGATTTTAAAGCCCCAGTGTTCGAGCCTGGAGGATCAATGCAGCAGGGCATGTACACACCTAAAGGTGACACAACTTATCATTTTGCCATTTATGTCCTCTTTTCCCCCATAATACATTGCATTGGTATGTTGTGCGTACCTCTTATTACCACCAGATGGCAGTGTGACTACATGATTGTAGGATTTCAACATTTCTCTGCATTAGGACAGAAGCATCTGCTCTCTAATAATAGATGTCTTTGTTTCCTTTACCTGTTACAGAACATGACCAGACATATTTCTGTAAATTTAAAATTCATCTGTAATTTAGTTTTATTATCTGGTCAGTGTGGTGCAAGTGTGCTCTACTTTAACTAATGACAAGTGGGTTTAGGTAACAGGAGTAAACTAAGGGTACGTTTACTAAAAATGGAAACGTTTTTCCTTTGCATTTTTCGTGTATTTTGCTTGCTTTTCTTTTTTTGCTTTTGCATTTGCGAAAAAGCTGTATTCATGCCAGGCCTGCAGTTGGCGATGTCACTTTGTAAAGAAACACTACATGCCTGTAGACTGAACACATAATACGCATGCGCATGATGTCACCGTTTTCACAAATTTACATTTTTGTAGTTTACACAGAGACGATAACGAAATCATTTTCAAAAACTTGCGCTGAAACCCGTTTTCAGGCCCCCAAAACACTGTTGTCATGTAAATGAACGGCCATAACACATAATTTTTCAGTTTTTGGTGTTGTGTAAAAGGCCCCTCAATATTAGGATGTTTTCATAGTCGATTCATTCATTCTAGAAGTGGAATATCGATTTATACAGTGTTTCAACATTCAAACAATTAGTTTTCTGAAATGGAATTGTGTAATTATTTTTTTGTATAATAATTATGATTGTATTGTGGTCATTAAGCTAATTTCTCAGCTCTCGCCACATGGTGGCAGTCTGAGGCTGACTCTAAATTATTCTCCTTTTTCATAACTCGCACCCAACATTTGTTTTCTGTGTGTGTGTTTTCCAGCTGAAGTCTGGGAGAAAGAGTTTGACCCTATAATGGTGATTCTACGCACAGTGTACCGCAGAGACGTGCAGTCGGCCATGGATCGATACGCGGCATTGTGAGTCTCTAAAATCCTCTAGACATCCACCTCAACTTAACATTCACTTTATCACTTAAACACTAAACATCTGCTGTTTCACTTCATTTTCCTTCATTTAAGGTATATAAATGCATACAAATACAGTACAGTTTATACAATCTTTGTAAATGTTAGGGTAGTGACAGCACTGACTTTTCCTGTTCCTAGATAAGGCACGATAAGATGTAGGCAGTCCTAAAAAACGAAATCAAACTCAGAGAATTGCTTAATAAAGTAATATTGGGAAACGGCTGCTCCAAAACATATTCAGTCTGAGGTGGAACCTCAATGAGATGGTCATCGATCATCCTGAAACCAAACAGAAAAAAACCCTCACATATGGAGCCTTAAATTGCTCGATTTTGTGCGCTGTTGACCTTGAGTTTAGGGGTCGTTGTGTGATAGAGGGAATTACGTTCAGGGTCACTCCTTTTTCTGTTCTGAGGAAGGTGTTCGTGGAGGGACGTATACCTGAAATGGGTTTTCCCCAATTAGAGTCATGTCACGGAGAATCAATACATCACACCTTAAATACAGTTTTGCACTCCAACCACAGCTTTTACAAAGTGGAGGTACTCCATCGCCTCATTTCCAACATCAGCAGCCTAAAGTAATATCAAAACAATAATTTTTAACTGTATTGTAGAACTGCATGATTAATCGTTAAAAGATCTTGATTCAAACACCCACGTGAGCTTATTCCTAAATGACAGTGATTCAGCTATGTCTATTAACTCTTTCCTCACCATTGATGGAATTTTCGACGGAATTATGTAAATTTCCATCTTTTTGGAAAAAAGTTCGTTTGGATAAAAAAACTGATGTCTATGGTAGCGATCAAAATAAAGTAAATCACCCTTTGAAAGTAACTTGATGCTTCAAATAAAGAATGTATCAATTACATCGTTATACCAGTAAGTGGCTACAAGTGACTATAACTGTTACAAGTGATGTCATTGAATCATTCATTCAAATCGATTTTTTTTTTTTTTTTTTTTNTTTTTTTTTTTTTTTTTTTTTTTTAAATTACATGTTATTTTGTTTAGTTGTCTATTCAGAATCATGGGAGAATCGTGATCTTTAATTGAAACAAAAATATTTATTTATTCAGAATCGAGCAGCTCTATTGTATTATTGAATATTCTTCATCCTATATTTATGTACATTTATATGCATTTGCATTTTGCTACATGCAAATGTGTCTTTTTATTGAAATGAACATGAAACTGTAATCAAATTTTACTTCTGGAATATGCAAAACATTTTTAGTGATTAAAAAAAAAAACAGTTCACATCCCAAACTGGGATTTTATCCATCATGAATTGATTGCATCATGAAATTTGGGCATTTACATTCACCAATAGCCTGCATTGCCTAAGTGATGTCAGCCAAAAAGGAAAGACACATGTGACCCTGGACCACAAGATCATTCATAAGTCGCACGGGTATATTTGTAACAATAGCCAACAATTCATTGTATGGGTCAAAATTATCGATTTTTCTTTTATGCCAAAAATCATTAGGATATTAAGTAAAAATCATGTTCCATGAAGATATTTTGTAAATTTCCTACTGTAAATATATCAAAAAATTATTTTTGTAAGTAATATGCATTGCTAAGGACTTAATTTGGACAACTTTAAAGGTGATTTTCTCAATATTTTTTTTTTTTTTTTTTTGCACCCTCAGATTCCAGATTTTCAAATAGTTGTCAAATATTGTCCTATCCTATCAAACCATACATCAATGGAAAGCTTATTTATTCAGCTTTCATGTATATATCTCAATTTCAGAAAATTGTCTGATAAAGCTGGAGTTTTTCTCAAGCACACTTTGTTTGCAGTTATGTTTGCATTTTATCTCATGTCCGCTGTGGCTTTTAACTCCGTCAGCAGTACATTAAATGTAAAATATGGTTTATTACATCAGGGTTTTTCTTGGGTCAAAAATGGCCTTATCCTTATCCTTATCCTATGGTCTAGCTTATTCACATAACATAATTTGTAATATTAACTTCATGAGATAAAAAAAAAATCACTGTCAGGACAGATCTTAAAACAAAGTGCTTAGAACTATTTTTTTTATTTAAAATTCTGTAAATTTCTATGTAAAAAGTCAGAGTGATTGATTTGAAAAGTTAGTTTTAAAATGAACAACAAAGTAACACATTACATAGAAAAAGTGTCAGGTCTGTTATTTTGCATTTACAGGATTTAATGCACTGATTATTTGACATACAGTATCAGATTTTGTTCCGTCCATTGCTATAGTTATCACTGTCCATCGGATTCATTTGTGCATTCAAACACGGTTTGTAAATCCAAAAACTTTGCAATGGGTCGCACTGAAAAAAAAACTCCTCTGGTTTAAGAGGTACGGAGCAGATTCTAACTTAAACACATCTGATTGGTCATTGTGTTCATGCGCTCAAGAGATATGTCTGTGATTGGCTACAAAGCTCAATGCTGCAAAAACACGCTGTAAATAGAAACCTTTGATGCTCTTTGCAGAGCTGCACAAACTCTCAAGGGAGCGTTTTAAAGCATCCGGCTATCATCAGGTGCTGGTACTGTAGAATGGCATGTATCGGCACAATAAATGAACAAATAAATCTTTGGCGGGACAAAGATTAATTTTAGTGGCCGTCAAATTATATTTTAATGCAGGAAAAACCCTGTTCATGCATCTATTTTTACTAATATTACAGTTCCTTGTCTCTGATTTTGTGAATCATGGGAATCATACACATACATAGATCCTAAAACACAATATGAATCCAAAATGAATCATTTCACATGATTTAAACTTGGGCCAATCCTTTTCAAGTGGACCAGTGGAGGTTGCTTTACCATTTTTATTTTCCTCATTTTTTTGAGTGATTACCTCTATGAATTGCTATTGCAAAACCTCTAGGTTTTTATTTTCATTTGAACTGATTTAAGCGCAGTGGCCATCTGTGTGTCATGGCCCACAGCAAATTTTGGGTTATATGGACATTTATGGAAACCTCAATATCTTGGTTTATGTTGGTCCTAGATCCCTTGGGTAATTTATCAGTACATAGTGTTTAATCTAAAAACCAAATTAAAANGGACAACTTTTAAAGGCGATTTTCTCAATTTTTTTTTTTTTTTTTTGCACCCTCAGATTCCAGATTTTCAAATAGTTGTCAAATATTGTCCTATCCTAACAAACCATACATCAATGGAAAGCTTATTTATTCAGCTTTCATGTATATATCTCAATTTTGTCTCAGAAAATTGTCCCTTATGACTGGTTTTGTGGTCCAGGGTCACATATTTGATATGTTGACTTTAAAAGCATGTTCTGCCCTCTAAATAGTTTAAATTATAGTTTTGCAATAGCTTCAAGATGAACATGAAAGCAGTGAAGTTTGAATTGGAGATGTCATGTAAGTGGTTTTCAGCAGAACTTTATTGTATTTGACATTGGCCGTGTCAGTTTGTGAATATGTTTTGAGTTGCTTGTGTCCGGCCGCTGGATGATGGATCACCTGTCAAGAGGACAAAATATTTTATATCCCACGTTCCTTTCAATGCAAATGGAGTCAGTGATGCCTTTAAATCAGGGTGGCTGTGTTCAAGTCTGATAAAGCTGGAGTTTTTCTCAAGCACACTTTGTTTGCAGTTATGTTTGCATTTTATCTCATGTCCGCTGTGGCTTTTAACTCCGTCAGCAGTACATTAAATGTAAAATATGGTTTATTACATCAGGGTTTTTCTTGGGTCAAAAATGGCCTTATCCTTATCCTTATCCTATGGTCTAGCTTATTCACATAACATAATTTGTAATATTAACTTCATGAGATAAAAAAAAAATCACTGTCAGGACAGATCTTAAAACAAAGTGCTTAGAACTATTTTTTTTATTTAAAATTCTGTAAATTTCTATGTAAAAAGTCAGAGTGATTGATTTGAAAAGTTAGTTTTAAAATGAACAACAAAGTAACACATTACATAGAAAAAGTGTCAGGTCTGTTATTTTGCATTTACAGGATTTAATGCACTGATTATTTGACATACAGTATCAGATTTTGTTCCGTCCATTGCTATAGTTATCACTGTCCATCGGATTCATTTGTGCATTCAAATAAGGTTTGTAAATCCAAAAATCCAAAAACTTTGCTATGGGTCGCACTGAAAAAAAACCTCTGGTTTAAGAGGTACGGAGCAGATTCTGACTAACTTAAACACATCTGATTGGTCATTGCGTTCATGCGCTCAAGAGATATGTCTGTGATTGGCTACAAAGCTCAATGCTGCAAAAACACGCTGTAAATAGAAACCTTTGATGCTCTTCGCAGAGCTGCACAAACTCTCACGGGAGCGTTTTAAAGCATCCGGCTATCGTCAGGTGCTGGTACTGTAGAATGGCATGTATCGGCACAATAAATGAACAAATAAATCTTTGGCGGGACAAAGATTAATTTTAGTGGCCGTCAAAATATTTTTTATGCAGGAAAAACCCTGTTCATGCATCTATTTTTACTAATATTACAGTTCCTTGTCTCTGATTTTGTGAATCACGGGAATCATACACATACATAGATCCTAAAACACAATATGAATCCAAAATGAATCATTTCACATGATTTAAACTTGGGCCAATCCTTTTCAAGTGGACCAGTGGAGGTTGCTTTACCATTTTTATTTTCCTCATTTTTTTGAGTGATTACCTCTATGAATTGCTATTGCAAAACCTCTAGGTTTTTATTTTCATTTGAACTGATTTAAGCGCAGTGGCCATCTGTGTGTCATGGCCCACAGCAAATTTTGGGTTATATGGACATTTATGGAAACCTCAATATCTTGGTTTATGTTGGTCCTAGATCCCTTGGGTAATTTATCAGTACATAGTGTTTAATCTAAAAACCAAATTAAAANAAAAAACAAAATATAAAAGGGAAATATTTTTGAAAGAACATTATATATATATATATATATATATATATATATATTTTATTTTTTTTTAATAATATTTCAATAAAATAACATTCTGCAGAAATACAGATATAAAGGAATGGTTCATCCAAAAATGACAACAATTCTGTGATTTTATCCTCATGTTTGAAACCCACTCTTTTCCATGTAATGGAAAGTGAATGCTGACTTGGTCTGTTTAACTCTAAAATGACAAAAACATAATTTTACAAGAACCATTGACAAAAAAGCACAACTTAAAAGCTACAGTGGAGGTGGACGGGTAAAGGCTATGACGTCTGGATTTGATTTGATTGCTATGAGATGTGGAAGATTTTCATTGAATATTAATTACTTTAAATTTGGATCAGTCCCTCTCACAAGCTATTGTAGGACATGTAGTCTTGGAATATAGTGCACAAGTTATGGACTACTTTTATGATTTCTTGATGGTACTTTTAGGAGATTGACAGCCCTGTTCCCCATTCAATAACATATGGAAAAGAGGCGGTAGAACAATCTGCTGAGCATCTCCTTTTGTGTTCCATGAAAAAAGAAAGATGTGGGGTTTAGAACGATATGGAAGTGAGTAAATGATGACAGTTGTCATTTTGGGGTGAACTTTTTTTTTTTGTTGTTTTTCAGGATTACACTGAAAAATACTCAGAAGGGTGCTTTTGTTTTTAGAATTAGTATGGAAACAGGCTTGCTGAAGCATATTGGGTCATTTAATGAATGTCTAATAACTATATATTTTTTCTTTTGTAGTTTGAAACAGTCAGGCGTTCATACGGGGAACCCCTGGCCACCCTATAAAGAGAGGACCCCCCTGCACCCCTGCTATAAAGGATTGGTGCGCCTGCTGCACTGCAAAACCCTACATATCGTCATCTTTACACTGCTTTATAAGGTGAAACTTATCACTGAGCAAAACGCGCTGACAGAGATATGTGTAGTTAATTTTACAAGATACTTGAATTAAGTTAATGACTCGGAATTCACCATTTTGCAACATTTTATATGTAGATGGCTGGTCATTTACTAGAATTAAATGAGTGGTTTCCCATTGTTTGTTTTTTTAGTTTTATCTATGATAACTGTTTTTATGTTTCTGTTTTAGATCTGGATGGATCATCAGAACATGTCTGAACATGTGTTGTGTATGGTGCTGTACCTGATAGAACTCGGACTTGATAATCAGGTCCAGGATGACAAAGTAGAAGAAGTAAGCTTTTTTTTTTTTTTCTTAAATACGAGACTGGTATAGTCTCAGAATCAGATGGCATGGCCACACACTGATGCGTATTGCTCTCAGAATTGTCAAGACCTCCTCAAAAAATTAATCAATGCAGATTAATTAAATATATGCACTGCATATTTCAGAGTAAAGCGTTGTGTTCTTATTCTTGAGAAGCTCAACAAAAGCTTATCAATATAAGAGAAGCTTTAAAGGGATAGTTCACCCAAAAATGAAAATTTGATGTTTATCTGCTTACCCCCAGCGCATCCAAGATGTAGATGACTTTGTTTCTTCAGTAGAACACAAATGATGATTTTTAACTCCAACCGTTGCCATCTGTCAGCCGTATAATGTGGGTCAATGGGAACTTCATTCACTTAGTGAGGTCTGATCGCGCTCTGACAACGGAAGTAATGTCTAGCACTCATTGAAGTATAAGCGCGAGACATCACTTCCGTTGTCAGAGCGCGATCAGACCTCACTAAGCGAATGCTGAACGCAGTTGGACATAGTGGTGTTTTAGAGGTAAAAAATGATATAAATACTGTTCAGTTTCTCGCACAAACCAATCGTTTCGTGTCTTAGGACATCAATGTGTCGTCACGAGCCGCAGGGTTTAATTTGGATTTGTCCAAGCAAGTTTTATTTACTCTTATAAAAGAAGTTCCCATTGACCCACATTATACGGCTGACAGACGGCACTGGTTGGAGTTAAAAATTATCATTTGTGTTCTACTGAAGAAACAAAGTCACCTACATCTTGGATGTGCTGGGGGTAAGCAGATAAACATCAAATTTTTCATTTTTGGGTGAACTATCCCTTTAAGGGCTCCCTTCAGTTTTCCATCTAAATAAGGGTGCTTTCACAGTTTAGTTCGAAACAGCACGGTTCGCATAAAAAATCGGTAATGTGAAAGCTGTTATGCGGACCCGGGAGCGCACCAGGGTACCGAACCGGAGACTATCTGTAGGAGGTGGTCTGGAACTGTGGTTTCATTCACGTGAATGTGAAATCAACTCAACCTCGGGTCAGCACTTTAGGAAGTAAAGTAACATGCACGTTACTAGCTGATGATAACATTACTAATTTAACAAAACGTATGTAGGGGATGTTGGTGGTGATGATTGGCCTTATATACGAGCTAGAGTGAGTGTGCAGTGTAATCAAGCATATTGAGTGCAATCAGAGCAGCAAATGAATGGCTCGCAATCAGCTGTCTCTTCAAAAGAGTCCGTTTGCAACGTCATCATGCAACGCACTTACAGTAAACATTCACTCATAATAGCATTAAATTAATTTTAAAAAACACATTATATTATGATACGCATTCTGTTTTCTATCATGCGGCGTACATGTTTGTGATGTAATATGAACGCAAATGAACCGGGGTGAAACCAAACCAACACTGCGGGGAACGCTGAGAATCTGTGTATGATCAGTTTTTTTTAATTTAATATTGAAAGTAGTTAAAAAAAAATAGAAAATTGCGCCTTTAAAAAAAAATAAATAAATAAAATTCAGCTTGATTTTTCATTTTTTATGTTCAGGAGTAGAAAATTAATTAACAGCTTGAATATTCGATCTCTACCAAAGATCAAACCGTGCCGTCATCAGTTCTTCCTCAGTTCCACACAACAGAATAATAGTCCTCCACTGCTACAGTTGTACTAATTCTTAAAGCATTTTTTCTCCTTTTCTTTCTCATCAAACAACCAGACGAACGAATGGCTTTACACAAACCGAATAAATTCACCTACGTGTTTCGTCAGTTGGGTTGGGTATGGCAGGTTATGACGTCTAAAAAAAAAAAAATTAATTGTAAATATAATGAATCAAGATATAAATTATTAAATTAGTTGTAAAAAAAAAAATACAAATACAAAATAAAAAAAAGCAAAAGGCCTACATTATTTGCCCTAACATTTANTGGGTTGGGTATGGCAGGTTATGACGTCTAAAAAAAAAAAAATTAATTGTAAATATAATGAATCAAGATATAAATTATTAAATTAGTTGTAAAAAAAAAAATACAAATACAAAATAAAAAAAAGCAAAAGGCCTACATTATTTGCCCTAACATTTAACTGGAGCACAACGATGTCGCACATTTTTTCTAAAATAGAGTCGTCGCGCACTGCCGTCATGGCTGGTTAGGACAAAAACTCTGCTTAACGTGTAAAAGATGCCTTTTATTGTGTCACGTCGCATCTGGTTAGGACACGGTGTAAACTTTCATAGTTTAAAGTTAAAGAAAACCATAAATATTCGTAATTATTTTCCATAAATTGTTACCTTACAACTGTAATTTTACTTATTCTTTTTCTTATTATGTAGTCATATTGATATATAATAATAATATATAACTTTTGGACAAATTGTGCAGCCCTGCAAACCAGGATTTTTTTAAAAAAAATTTAAATCGCTTTTAAATCAGTCGCAATTTTTATCAGAAAAATGAAGCTCTAAATTCCAATCTGATTGGCTGGCATCAAGTCACCTTTATTTATATAGCGCTTTTTACAATGCAGATTGTGTCAAAGCAGCTTTACAGTGATAACTGGTATATATTTTTTGGCTGCACAGCAGCTCTTAAAGAAAATGGTGTCAGTATCCATCTTAAGTAAATTCAGTATTGATTCATTCCGATGTAAGAATCAATAGTTATTAATTTAGTTAATTTATCTATACTGTATATCAGCACTGGAGTAAACAGTGATGTCATCATCCAGCTCAGTTCAGTTCGCATACAGTAGTTTCAATGCAGGCAGATCAAAACACTGTTGAATATCTAATGTCAAGTGTCCCCAACTAAGCAAGCCAAAGGCGACAGCGGCAAGGAACCCAAACTCCAACAGGTGACATCAGGTGGCAAACAGGTGTTAAAATGGAGAGAAAAACCTTGTGAGAAACCAGGCTCAGTCGGGGGGCCAGTTCTCCTCTGGCGAACAGTGCTTTATTATGATTCAGGCAGGTATCATAAGTCCGATAGGATCGCAACAGTCAACGTATTTATTCCAGTTCCATCCAGTTGAGGATCATATTAATCACTCCGGTATGGACGGTTTGTCCATGGCCTCAGCATAACTTCCATGGGTTGTAGTCCTAACACACTCGTCTCATCTACCAGCCGCCAATCTGTAATTACACTCTTACTGCTTGACTAATTAAATCACGGTTAGTCCAATGTCTGAACAGAACTCTTTCTGACTAGAATATGTGTGGCGGGCTGGCAGCTAAAAGCACATTTTCCAGGATTCCCGGCTATTGTGTCGTCCTTCTTGCTGAGATGTTTTTTCTCACTCTATTACAGGAGCCCTGTATCGAGGAGCACTGCCATGACAGCTGGTTTCCAGGCACCAGCCTGCTGTCTAACCTCCATCACGTCATCAACTTTGTGCGGGTTCGAGTGCCAGAGACCGCTCCTGAGGTGGAGAGAAAGAGAGAGAGGGAGAGAGAGAGGGAAACTCCACCCAGCACCAGCTCTGAGAGCGCCACCTTCGGACAGGTGAGGCAGATGCTGTCAGGTTACAGGCTCGCTGAGTTCTAAGGGTTGGTAGAATGAGTCAAAGCAGACAAGAGGGGGGATTGTAAAAGTTGATGTCTATATGCCGTTGTTTTGACGACATCGCTCTCCATCCACAGAGTTCCAGAAGGCTGACAGGAAATTGGAGAGAGGTAGAGGGATTTGGGAATGATTTTATCAAGTGATGTGAAATGATTTCAAGAGATCTGTTTTGAATAACCAAGTATGGAATGCTCTGAAATAGGAAGACTGCACTTGTTTTGTTTTGCAGACATTCTTTTGCAATATTCAAAGACCTGTTGCTCGTTTCTTGTGTTACTAAAATGGTAATGACAATTAAGGGGTTCTGTGACAAAATAAGGATATCTGAGATGATGAAAACAGGAAGAAAATGTATATCTCAAAATGGATGTGCAAGATTTTAGAAATTTAGACATTTTTGAAAAAAACGTTTATATAATAAAAAATAAAAAAAGTGGTGTAAACATGTTACAATAACAATGTATCGGTTCTCAGAAAAGAAAAATGCACAGAATTTTAGAGATAGATTAACAGATCCAGACACCCAAAACAAACATCATGCCATTGAGCCAATTATAAGTACGTACACAGGAAATAGAGCACTGGTCATGATGTACTTTGTGGTATCTTCTTTATCTGTGGTTGTGTTTTCGTTTTGTTTGTTTTTTGGGTTTCTTTTTGTTTTTTGTCTTTTGTTTATTGATCTGTCCAGTTTTCTCCTGCTTGGTTTGTTTCTCTTGTGTGATGATGTGTTCATAGTATGTGTGATTTCATTCAAACTAGCTCAGAGGTGAGTGTAGGAGATGAGAGGAAGTTTTCATTAAATGCATGTGTTTCCAGTGATGTATGGTGATTAGTGGTTAAACGGATCGTTGTTGATCCGTGATCCGTACGGACCAAGCCCCACGGTTCGGCACACATGTGATTCGCGGATCAATTGCAAGTTTAACCGCAATAGAGTAAAAGCTTATCATTTGCACGTGTTTTGTCTTGCTAGTTTACACATTAAATAGATATAAAAACCATTCCAGCGCTAGAAGAGGCAAAAGAGGATTTAATTCGGTATCGCACGCAGCGCTGTTATCGGTGCGCACAGACGCACATACAAGGCTCGTGCGCACAGAGAGGGAGAGAGAGATGCGCGTTTCAGAGCTCGCAAACTCCAAATTGATTTCTCTTTCGTGTCCTCAACGCACTTGGATGGACACACACAGGCATTATGTCAGTCAAAATACCCCTCTCGTCAAGAGAGGGGTATTTGTTCTTTTTACAGTCTGTTCACTTGCCTTTAATAATGTATTAGTTAGACTAGTAGTTTCTGCTGTGGTATCCGAGTAGTTAAAGTGGGCTAAGTAATAAATGCAAAGTTAAGTTACCCCCCACACCCCTATTTATTTAAAAAAAAAAATTTGGGCTGATCCGTAAAACGATCCGATCCGTGACATCATAACCGTGATGTGATCCGAACCGTGAGTTTTGTGATCCGTTGAACCACTAATGGTGATATAATGAGTCTTGAGCACAGTGGTCAGTGGTTCAGTGCTCATTATTAAATATTAATTCGCTTCAGTGAGATTAGCATGCTAATTAAACGCACTATGGGCAGCTGACACGTTCAGTAAGAGTTGGTTCTTTATATGTGTAAAGAAATTGTCCTTTATTATTTTGATTCCAGAATATGTTCTGCCAATTGTGGGTCAGTAATGTTGTGAATAAATTTAAACTAGAAAAAAGCAGGTCTATTTCTATTCAGTTTTCAAAATCAAAATGAAAACTTTTAAGACCCGCACAAATATCCTGAACACCACATGGATGGAGTAGGGCGGTGTCTTTGGTAACATCCTATACTGTAAAATAAAAAATATTAAACAAGTTTTGACAAAAAAAAAAAAAGTTTTATGATAAACCTCACATTTTAGCCTTTAAACCATTTTTTTTTTTTTTAAAGTGATGGTTGAAATTATAAATGATTGCATTTATTTTATTTTGGAATAAATTATTATATATGTGTTGTATATAGAAAATCTATGTTTAAATTTTCAGAAATCTAAACGAATAGCTTCTTTTCAATCCACCTGTTTACAACACTGCGTATATGCTGTCCTGCGTAAAAATATGGGTCAATTTTTGCTTTAGTCAGAAACAGGAGGCAGACTGAATGAAAATGCAAGTTTACTGTAGGTGCAAAATGCAAGTTCTGACAGTAGGTGGTGCTTATTTAACTGCGAAAATATAGCGGTTACACTGGTGACCCCTGTTTACAAAGCTGCACAGCACTTATTAGAATGGAGAATTTTGCTAAAAGGCAACATGTTTGCAGGATATATAAAGACCATTAAACATTGTCAAAGTTCATCAGCAGTACATCATAAGTAATTGCTTAGCATATGGTATTCTTTGATTGTGAACTGCTCTGAAACCAAGAAATTATATCCTAAGTCACAATAAGCTGATTCACGATTCTTGTTTTGTTTACGTATTTTTATGACTTCTTGAAAAGATAATTAAGACTTATACCATTTAAGAATTTAAAGACTTTTTATGGCCTTAAAATTCATAACCTAAAGGAACACTCCACTATTTCCAACTCCCCTAGAGTTAAACAGTTGAGTTTTACCATTTTCTAATCCATTCAGCCAATCTTCAAGAGTTTCGAGAGTTTCGATATTTTTCCTATTTAAAACTTGACTCTTCTGTACATCGTGTACTACAGTGTTAATTTTGACAAGAAATTTTAATTTAGTTTTAGTCTTAGTCTTTTGACTATAATTCTTTTTAGTTTTAGTCAAGTTTTAGTCATCTGATTTGTTTTAATTTTAGTCTTATTTTAGTCGACTAAAATTGCTTGGTATTTTAGTCGACTAAAATAAGACTAAAATCAATAACAGATTTACTAGACAATTTTTTACCGCTGGTATAGGAAACAAACTTAACCAAAATATATAAAACACAAATTCAACTTTATTTCAACACAACTGTGTCTTTATTTCAATTCAAAAGCTTTTATGCAGCAACATCTAACGGCCGTTGCAGTGACGCGATGACTTTACCAGTCGGCGATTGGCTCTTATTTAGAAGGCGGGACTTATTCCGCCATATTGCGCGTTACACTTTCTCCCATTCAAAACAATACGAGTGACACGCACGTCTTGTGTTATTCTATAGTCTTTGCGCGAGCTCAGTCAAGACTGAATACCTTCGCTTCACGTCTCAATAAGTCAGGCTCTGATTGGTTCTCTTCTCATGCAGTCTCGCCTGTTCCGTTTTGCCGATTGGTTCTTTTGTTCATTCCTCGCATCTCTCCCGTCTGCTGATTGGATTTTCGTCACAGTCTATTTTCGTCTCGTCCTTTATTCGTTGACGATAATGTCAATCAATTTAGTCATAGTTTTAGTCTTCATCAGTGACTTCTTTTTTAGTTTTCGTTTCGTTTTCGTCAGCAAAAATATATTCGTGACGAAAATAATGACGAAAATATTTAGTCAACGAAATTAACACTGGTGTACTAAGACAGACAGAAAATGAAAAGTTAAGAATTTCTAGACCGATATGGCTAGGAACTATACTCTCATTCCGGCGTAATAATCAAGGAACTTTGCTGCCATGATAATACGCAGCGGCTGAAAATAGGCCCACTAAGTTTGTGTAGTTGGAGATTTAGCTGGGGACTATTTTCAGGCGCTGCGTAAGAGTTAAGTTTTAAATAGGAAAAATATTGTAACTCTTTGGTCCTTTTTGAGCGAGATGATAACGGTCTAATCAGATTCAATGAACTATGCTAAGCTGCAGCTAAAAGTGGTACCGCCAGACCCGGAGATCGGCTGAATGGATTCGAAAACGGTAAAACTCAACTGTTTAACTCTAGGGGAGTTGGAAAATGAGCCTATTTTCAAAAATAGTGGAGTGTTCCTTTTAAGACTCTTTAAGGATCCGCAGGGACCCTGCAATTTTTAAGACCCATGTCAGGTCTAACCTTGAGCTCATTGCTCCACCTTTGTGTATTTCACTGAGGACCGAGAGTTTTAAGTCCTTCTATGATCTTATTTGCTGCTCATTGGGGGCACTTGCTAATAACTGTTCCTTATGAGAGACAAAGTGGTCTTCCTCTTAGGCTGCTAAATGGATTTGCCTTATGGGACTTTTGTGAGGGCCTGTTCATACAGAACAAGTTTTTGCATTCCACTGCGCTGCTTTTCCCTTTTTTTCCATTCGCTAGATGGATGTATTTGACCGTTGCTCTTGTCTCACACCTTTCGCAGCATCTTGCGCATGAGCAAGATTTTAAAACTCAAAAGCGTGTTCTGTGTGAACAGCCCCTAAAACTCTAGAAAAGTGTAGTTGTTTACAGGGCCATGACACACTAATCCAGCGGTCGGCCATCAACCAAATTCGAGCTGTTGTTGAGCCGCTGTTGGCAGTAGTTGGAGCCTGTCAATTACTTTTTGGCTGGTTGAGCATGTTGAATCAGTGCCAGGCAGTTAGTGAGACAGATCGCTCTGATTGGCTGTTTAGTTTAGCGATCTCTTGCGGTTTCCCATTTGGATGACAAGTATAGACTAGTGCCATCTTCTGGTAGAGACAGTTATTTTCTCTCATGCAGGTACAGAACGCTAGTTGGCAGTTGGCTGTAGTCTTGCGGAGTGTTTAAGTGCAACTTTTTGGCGTAGACACGCACGAGGCGAGGCGACAAAACGGTCGGCTTTCATCTCTGCTAGTTCTTTGATCTCAGTTTGGTGTGTCACGGCCTTGAATTTATTAATACCAAAAAAAATGGTGCCCCTGCTGTCTCTTTAAAGGAATATCTATCTACCTTGTAAAATCTATCCATCTTAGTCTGTTTGTCTGTGACTGCATGACCTTAAAACCTTCAAGCTTTTTAAACTACTTCAAGCTTTCTAGCCTCGCTTTCTTAAGCCAACATCAAAGTTCTTGACTAACATTTTTATCTAGTTATTACTATTGTTTATTAACATTAGTAAATAATTAATAATTAATAAACTATTAAATATTGATGCCTTTTATTGTGTTGCGCTTAACGCCGTTTTATAAAAGCAATAAGCCTCTTGAGACAGTGTATTACAATGATTTATACCATGGTCTGTCTGATTACTAGATTCTGATTGGCTGGAAGGTGTGCAATAAAACCGCACAGGTAGTTCCAAGTCAGTTGAATCACCTTTCTATTTTAATGCACTGTTTTCATTTAAGTGCACACACACACACACACACACATCACACACCGAAACATTCAGGAGCACAGAAATTTATCAACGCTGCCCTGCAACTTTTATTAATAAAATAGCCTCGCAACTGAATTGCTACATTATATTTCCCAGCAACAAGGGGGTTTTATCCCAATTTTGAAGTAATTAAACCCACAGCTTTGTTGTTAATAGAGAGAGAGATATTGAACAAAAGCAGGTATTATTCTCTCTGTTACTCTTTCGATATTTCAAATAAATGCTATAATTAATTCATTCAAATAAATGTAATCTTACACACTACTTTATCTCTGTGTCAAACCGGGCAGAATGCTGGATCTAATGAGCCATAACTGATGAAAATAACCATTAATTTGACCTTTCCTGTCAAATATTGCTCTGCAAACATCAACTTTAAGTTGTCAATGCTGGCAAATGACCATGGTATAAGTGGGATAATTGACGGCTAGCTGTGCCTTAAATTACTTGAATGCACTTTGTGGAGGCGTCCGGCGGTTCTTTGCCTCCACTGCGTGCATTAAAATCGCTTAATGCACAGCTAGCCGTCGATTATCCCTTACTTATCACACTGCTTCACCCTCAAGTGGGTTATTGCTTTAATAGTGTGTGAATTACTTATTCTGAATGACTATGACCAAACAAATCTACTCAACGCAACCATGAGTGTGACATTGGTGTGCGTGGCCCCATAATTGTTGCTTGCAGCTATATGTCTATTTGTCATTTATTCTCTGTCTGTGGTTTCTCCTCAGAACCTGCGTGAGGCTCAAGTGTTCAGTCTAGTGGCGGAGCGCAGGAGGAAGTTCCAGGAGATCATTAACCGCAGCAACCACGAGGCCAGTCAGGCGGTGCGGCCCAAGTCCTCATCCTCCCGTTGGCTGCCGCCGGGCTCACCCCCGCAGCTGGTGACCGAGATCTTGGAGATCCGTGAGAGTATGCTGTCACTCCTGGTCAAACTGCACCAAAAACTGTCTGCCAAGCAGAACTCTCTGTCTCTGAGTTGGTTGGCCGAGGTGGATCCGGCCCATCACGCACATGGAGATGGTTTAACAGCCATCGAAAGAATCTTGGCCAAAGCTTCCGCCCGTAGCCGGCACAGCAAGAGATGCCTACAGGAAATCTGTGGAAAGGTGTGTCCACCCATACCACCCAAGAAGAACAGTCCTGGAGATAAGAAGAGCATGGACAAGGAAGAGAGGTGTGTGTTCCCTGTGTCATATTCCCTTTGATTAGACCTTATTCACAGCAGTGCCATCTTTGATTTTTAGCAGGAATTAAAGTGAGGCTTTGAGGGATAAACATACATGTCTTCAGTTGGCTGTATTGTTATTTAATGTGTGACGAAATACTGCAAAAATATCTTTCCAAGAAATTCAGTAGACCAAAAACTACACACAACATGAGCTGTGGAAGAGTATCGGACTTGTAACCCAAAGGTGGGGGGAGTGAATGAACAGCGCTCTATTCTACTCTCATTACCCACAACTGTGTGTGTTCAATACTCACTGCTCTGTGTGTGTGTGCGCACTTGGATGGGTGAACTGCAGAGCGTAAATTCTGTGTATTGGACATCATACATGGCTACACGTCACTTTCACAGCCTCCCTTTAATATCCATCATGGCGATGCTCTGAATAAGGTCTATTGTTAGTCAAGGTTTTTTGCGGCCTAAAATTTCGTCTTTTTCACCCTTTCTCAAATCAGGAGCTGTTATGATGTTCAGTGCTCTAATGTTGAAGGAACGAGTAGAAAACCGCCAGTCAGCTCCTCTGATTATGAAACAGATACCCCCTGCAAACCAATTCAAAACTATAGGTTATAGCAGCTGTGCTCAGAGCTGTATTAAAGGACTTTGTGCATGTGCATTTGTCCTTAACGTTGTCAGCTGGAAACTCTTGAGGCGTAACATCACTGTTTTTATTAGCTTATGCCCCTCTTAAAGGGATAGTTCACCCGAAAATGAAAATTCAGTCATCATTTACTCCTCCTCAAGTTGTTCCAAACCTGTATAAATTTCTTTGTTCTGCGTACACAAAGGAAGATATTTGGAAGAATGTTTGTAACGAAGCAGATCTCCCCCCCCCATTGACTACCATATTAGGGGAAAAAAATACCATGGCAGTCGCTGTGGGGCGAGATCTGCTTGATCAAATATCCCAGAAACGGTCGTTGCCGATTACGTCATTTGGAGCCTGAGTCTGTGCTGTAGTGATCCTGAGGTGGAGCCGGGGTATCAAGGGTCCCGCCCTCAATCCGGTTCCCACAGACTTGATCGCAAGCACAGCTGTTAATCATGACATTACAGCCCATTTTTATAGCATCAAACAACTAACTAAAAACCAAACTTATTGGAAAAACAAACAGTTGAACATATGTCTGCGTGATAAGCTCTTAGGAAAAAAGAAAATTTGAAGTGTAATTGGATTTTCTTAGTTTAGCTCGCGTCCCATTCGATTACATGAAGAGGGTGGGGTTTATGACCTATATTGCAGCCAGCCACCAGGGGGCAAAAATGCTTTGACTTCACTTTAAAGGGTTAGTTCACCCAAAAATGAAAATTCTCTCAATTATTACTTACCCTCATGCCGTTCCACACCCGTAAGACCTTCGTTAATCTTTGGAACACACATTGAGATATTTTAGTTGAAATCGATGGCTCTGTGAGGCCTTCATAGGAAGCAATGACACTTCCTCTCTCAAGATCCATAAAGGTACTAAAAACATATTTAAGTCGGTTCATGTGAGTACAGTGGTTCAATATTAATATTATAATTTTTGTGACATTATAACATATAGCGAAGAAAATATTATTGGTGTGCCAAAATAACGACTTATTTAGTGATGGCCGATTTCAAAACACTGCTTCATGAAGCATCAGAGCACAAATGGGGCAGTCGTGGCCTAATGGATAGAGAGTCGGACTTGTAACCCAAAGGTCATGGGTTCGAGTCTCAGGTCCGGCAGGGATTGTCGGTGAGGGGAGTGAATGTCCAGTGCTCTCCCCACCCTCGATACCACGACTGAGGTGAGACCCTTGAGCAAGGCACCATACCCCCAACTGCTCCCCGGGCGCCGCAGCAATGGCTGCCCACTGCTCCGGGTGTGTGTTCNGCTGTAATGATCCTGAGGTGGAGGTCCCGCCCTCAATCCGGTTCCCACAGACTTGATCGCAAGCACAGCTGTTAATCATGACATTACAGCCCATTTTTATAGCATCAAACAACTAACTAAAAACCAAACTTATTGGAAAAACAAACAGTTGAACATATGTCTGCGTGATAAGCTCTTAGGAAAAAAGAAAATTTGAAGTGTAATTGGATTTTCTTAGTTTAGCTCGCGTCCCATTCGATTACATGAAGAGGGTGGGGTTTATGACCTATATTGCAGCCAGCCACCAGGGGGCAAAAATGCTTTGACTTCACTTTAAAGGGTTAGTTCACCCAAAAATGAAAATTCTCTCAATTATTACTTACCCTCATGCCGTTCCACACCCGTAAGACCTTTGTTAATCTTTGGAACACAAATTAAGATATTTTAGTTGGAATCCGATGGCTCCGTGAGACCTTCATAGGAAGCAATGATCCATAAAGGTACTAAAAACACATCTAAATCAGTTCATGTGAGTACAGTGGTTCAATATGTTATAAAGCGACGAGAATATTTTTGGTGCGCCAAAAATAACAAAATAACGACTTATTTAGTGATGGCTGATTTCAAAACACTGCTTCAGGAAGCTTCGGAGCACAAATGAATCAGTGTATCGAATCATGATTCGGATTCGCGTGTCAAACTGCCAACGGCTGAAATCACGTGACTTTGGCGCTCCAAAACAGCAGATTCGATACACTGCTTCAGGAAGCTTCGGAGCATAATGAATCAGTGTTTTGAAATCGGCCATCACTAAATAAGTCGTTGTTTTTTTTTTTTTTTTGCCGCACCAAAAATATTCTCGTCGCTTTATAATATTAATATTGAAGCAGTGTACTCGCATGAACCGACTTAATTATGTTTTTAGTACCTCTATGGATCTTGAGAGAGGAAATGTCATTGCTCCCTATGGAGGCCTCACGGAGCCATCGGATTTCAACTAAAATATCTTAATTTGTGTTCCGAAGATTAACGAAGGTCTTACGGGTGTGGAACGGCATGAGGGTAAGTAATGACAGAATTTTCATTTTTGGGTGAACTAACCCTTTAAGGCATGTGCGGCAGATTTTGGAGAGATGGACAATGTGAGCATTATTGCACACAATTTTTGTGATAAAGAATTGTGTTTTGTGATTGTTTTGTTTTCGTCTGCTTTGTTTTTGTCTGCTTTGTTTTTGTCTGTTCCGTTTTATTTTTCAGTTGTTGCCATCAAATGCTATTGAAAGTACCCCCCCCAATTGAAACCAGCATATGGAAAGGGCAATCTTATTTCATTATTGCTCTTTATGAAGCATACAGACTTCATTCAAAAGCGCAATACACATTGTTCTAGGTTAGGGTGATGCCATGATTAACATTACCTATGATTTGGGACAAATATTTAATAGAAAACTATGTGAGTGACTCAGTGGCATTAAAAAGATTTTTGAACAGCCTCTGGATTCGTAGCTGGGCACTGTGGACAGATGAAGATATATTTTATCAAACGAATAGTTTACATTTATGATATCGCCATCATATTGGTTAACATGAAAATATCATGAAATAACATAAAATGTAAATAATTATATATCGACCATAATTTCTGTCAGTGCATTCCTAACTAATGAGGATTTCCATTGGACTTAATGACTGTCTGAGAATTAATATATGCCCATCCTCAAAATGCATCCTTCAAACATCAAATGTAATCTGAATGTGATCATGTCAACATTTCAGTGCCACTTGATAATATTTGATAATTAAAGTTAATGATGCAAATAATTTGTGTTTTGACATCTGTAGGCGTCAGAGGGCCAGAGAGAGACAGCAGAAGCTGCTGGCGGAGTTTGCCTCCAGGCAGAAGAGCTTCATGGAGACTGCCATGGATGTTGGTGAGCTTGAATATGAGCTGAAGTTGTTAGCTGACCTTTATGAAACACATCTAATGAGTCTCTCCAGCTGTTAATTACTAGATGATCATTTCATGTTTATTTGATTGATTTTCTTTCTGACATGTCAGATCTAAAGACACAACATGCATTTTTAATCAGGATATGTTTTAACTCAATGTTCTCACAATATCTTTCAGTCTCTGTTTGTTATTCTGCATGATTATGGGCTGTCAAAAAAAGCCCGGATATGTGGGACATTTATATGAGATGTGTTCTTGCGACGAAATGGAGCTAAATGGTCTCGAAATTTATTTTTTTTCATATTCGTAGTTTAGAATGAGATGGTTAGTCTTTTACATTTTTATTTATTTAAACAAAACTGTTAATTAAAACAGAATGTCTATTTACACCAAGTGCAAATAGCCCACCTTGTTGGCAGAGGCTATTTACAATAACTGTCTGATGACAGAAGTAGTGGCGTGATAAGTAAGGCGGGTGACTTTAGCTTTTGACTTAATCGACCAGGGTTCGAATCTGCCTTTTTTTAACTCATTCTTTTTATTTTCCCATGGCATACCAGCTCAGAGAGGCGTTTATTTGAAATAAAAAGTTTGTAGAGTCATTTATAACGGCTTCGAACGTGGCTCAACCAATCAGGATCAAGGAACGGAACTATCCATTATTTTAAATAATCATATACAGTCGTGGCCAAAAGTTTTGAGAATTACATAAATATTGGAAATTGGAAAAGTTGCTGCTTAAGTTTTTATAATAGCAATTTGCATATACTCCAGAATGTTATGAAGAGTGATCAGATGAATTGCATAGTCCTTCTTTGCCATGAAAATGAACTTAATCCCAAAAAAACCTTTCCACTGCATTTCATTGCTGTCATTAAAGGACCTGCTGAGATCATTTCAGTAATCATCTTGATAACTCAGGTGAGAATGTTGACGAGCACAAGGCTGGAGATCATTATGTCAGGCTGATTGGGTTAGAATGGCAGACTTGACATGTTAAAAGGAGGGTGATGCTTGAAATCATTGTTCTTCCATTGTTAACCATGGTGACCTGCAAAGAAACGCGTGCAGCCATCATTGCGTTGCATAAAAATGGCTTCACAGGCAAGGATATTGTGGCTACTAAGATTGCACCTAAATCAACAATTTATAGGTTCATCAAGAACTTCAAGGAAAGAGGTTCAATTCTTGTAAAGAAGGCTTCAGGGCGTCCAAGAAAGTCCAGCAAGCGCCAGGATCGTCTCCTAAAGAGGATTCAGCTGCGGGATCGGAGTGCCACCAGTGCAGAGCTTGCTCAGGAATGGCAGCAGGCAGGTGTGAGCGCATCTGCACGCACAGTGAGGCGAAGACTTTTGGAAGATGGCCTGGTGTCAAGAAGGGCAGCAAAGAAGCCACTTCTCTCCACAAAAAACACCAGGGACAGATTGATCTTCTGCAGAAAGTATAGTGAATGGACTTCTGAGGACTGGGGCAAAGTCATATTCTCCGATGAAGCCCCTTTCCGATTGTTTGGGGCATCTGGAAAAAGGCTTGTCCGGAGAAGAAAAGGTGACCGCTACCATCAGTCCTGTGTCATGCCAACAGTAAAGCATCCTGACACCATTCATGTGTGGGGTTGCTTCTCATCCAAGGGAGTGGGCTCACTCACAATTCTGCCCAAAAACACAGCCATGAATTAAGAATGGTACCAAAACACCCTCCAACAGCAACTTCTTCCAACAATCCAACAACAGTTTGGTGAAGAACAATGCATTTTCCAGCACGATGGAGCACCGTGCCATAAGGCAAAAGTGATAACTAAGTGGCTCGGGGACCAGAATGTTGAAATTTTGGGTCCATGGCCTGGAAACTCCCCAGATCTTAATCCCATTGAGAACTTGTGGTCAATCCTCAAGAGGCGGGTGGACAAACAAAAACCCACTAATTCTGACAAACTCCAAGAAGTTATGAAAGAATGGGTTGCTATCAGTCAGGATTTGGCCCAGAAGTTGATTGAGAGCATGCCCAGTCGAATTGCAGAGGTCCTGAAAAAGAAGGGCCAACACTGCAAATACTGACTCTTTGCATAAATGTCATGTAATTGTCGATAAAAGCCTTTGAAACGTATGAAGTGCTTGTAATTATATTTCAGTACATCACGGAAACAACTGAAACAAAGATCTAAAAGCAGTTTAGCAGCAAACTTTTTGAAAACTAATATTTATGTAATTCTCAAAACTTTTGGCCACGACTGTACACTCAATATGTTGTTGCATACTGTTTTATAATATGGTACAATACACTGAGGTGTAAATAGTATACATAGCATCTAACAGTTTGCACTAAGTAAAAATAGCCTCTGCCTAATTAAAATTGCTCTTATAGAAAGTACTATGATTGTACCTTTGTGTCATATGGTAATACCACATTACTTGACATTTGTAAGTACACCGATGAGCCAAAACATTATGACCACCTGCCTAATATGCTGTTGGTTCTCCACATGCAGACAAAATAGCGCCAACCCACTGAGGCATGGACTCTACAAGACCTCTGAAGGTGTCCGATGGTGTCTGGCACCAAGACATTAGCAGCAGATCCTTCAAGTCCTGTAGGTTGCGAGGTGGAGCTGCAGTAGATCAGACTTGTTGTTTCAGCACATCCTACAGATGCTCAATCCGATTGAGATCTGAGGAATTTAGAGGCCAGGGCAACACCTTGAACTCTTCATCATGTTCCTCAAACGTGTGGCAGGGTGCATTATCCTGCTGAAAGAGGTTACTGCCACCAGGAAACACCATTGCTATGAAGGGGTGTACCTAGTTTGCAACGTTTAGGTAGGAGGCAAGTGATAAATTTACGCCTACTTGAATGGCCAGACCCAGAGTTTTCCCAGCGTAACATTGCCCAGAGCATCACTCTACTGGCTGTCATCTTCCTACAGTGATTCTGTTGGCAGTATTTCCCTAGTTGAGTGGCACACACGTACACAGCTGTTCGCATGATGCAAAAGAAAATGGGACTGATACAACCAGGCTTCCTCCTTCCATTGCTCCAAGATCCAGTTCCGACACTTGTAGGCTCTTTCGACTCTTTTGGCTCTGTGCCAATTGTAGGCTCTTTCAACAGTGGACAGGGGTCTTCAATGGCACTCTGACCATTCTGTGGCTACGCAGCCCCTACGAAGCACTGTGTGTTGTCACACATTCCTCCCATAACCATCAACCATTAAAATTTTCTGTGACTTGTTGCACAGTAGACCTTCATTCAGTTCTAGACCAGACAGGATAGTGCTTTTTGCCCTCACAAATCAATGAGCCCTAGAAACCCAACACCCTGTCACCGATTTGTGTTTTGTCCCTCCTCGGACTATCGTTCTCACCAGGGCTTGACATAATTTTTTGCTCACCAGCCACTGTGGCTAGTGGTTTTCCAAAGTTACTAGCCACTCAGCATTTTCACTGGCCACAATTTTGCTGTTGGGAAATTACATTTTATATGATTAAAGTTGACTTTGGCATGCTTAAATTACTTGATTTTGAGTCACTTTACTTGATTTACAAGATTTAAAACCCTTTTAAACTTTCAAATGCAGACTGACAAACCCAAATCAAGACTACATTGTATATCAGCTGGTATGTACAGTTATTTTTGTTAGGCTTTATAAACAAGGAAGCAAATTTCNTGGCTCAACCAATCAGGATCAAGGAACGGAACTATCCATTATTTTAAATAATCATATACACTCAATATGTTGTTGCATACTGTTTTATAATATGGTACAATACACTGAGGTGTAAAAATAGAAGTAAAAATAGCCTCTGCCTAATTAAAATTGCTCTTATAGAAAGTACTATGGTTGTACCTTTGTGTCGATGTCATTACACAATTTTGCTGTTGGGAAATTACATTTTATATGATTAAAGTTGACTTTGGCATGCTTAAATTACTTGATTTTGAGTCACTTTACTTGATTTACAAGATTTAAAACCCTTTTAAACTTTCAAATGCAGACTGACAAACCCAAATCAAGACTACATTGTATATCAGCTGGTATGTACAGTTATTTTTGTTAGGCTTTATAAACAAGGAAGCAAATTTCAAATAGTAATTTAAAAAAAATCTTTTTTCAGATACAGTAGGTTTTTTTAACATGTTTACATTTATTTCACATCTTTTGTTGTTTGATTAACATTAATGACAGACAGGTATTTAATTTTGTCTGCTGAATGCATAGACGTAATATACTGACACATATTCAGTTTTTTACCAACCTGTTTACGTCCACTTAAGCCATAACCAACTGTATTCACGCGAGATACTCCACACGATGGACATTTTGACATCTGTGTCTGCGTGTTTTTGACTATATTTGACAGGCGTGAGGAAAACTGATCGCGCACACGACAGAGAGAGAGAGAGAGAGAGAGCTTCTGTTGTGTGTCATTCAGCGCAATTCCGCCTATCCGCCTTCACTAACTGCAAATTAATTGATAAATAATTGTAAATGGATTGTAATTTTGTGATCAACGAGCTCGGCTACCTTTCATTTGGCCGTAGGCTGAAATTATATTCAACCCGCCGAAGTGGCTAGTGGGAGTGGCTGTCTTACCCGCCACATCTGAAATCTACCCGCATTTGGCGGGTTGGCGGGTGTTAATGTCAAGCCCTGGTTCTCACTAGTGTTATCACGATACTGGAATTTCTAACTTGATGATTCCTTAATAGAATTGATATTCGATACCATTTTCAATACCACGGGGAAAAAAATACTGCATATACTGTCAAATAGATATTTTTAAAATTTCTCTTTTTGTCCATCCATTGAAAGTCCAAGCAATTAATAATTTCTTCTGAAGAGATTTTATAAATTTTGGAGATGATCAGCATTTTCTGCTTGACCTGTGAGTGGTCATAATATTTTGGCTCATCAGTGCGTTATGGAATTTGTATGATACTTTAGGTAACAATTATTTTTGTAGCTTCATCCATGAGGAATAAAAGTGAAAAGCAAATCTTAATTTAGACATGTATTTGTGTAAAATTTTAATTATAAGCTTTCCAGTGCAGCTTTCTTAACGGTTTAGTCGGTTACAATTTAAACTATTACTAGCCATTTTGCGAATGCACACACAGACGTAGAGTTTAGAGGACATAGTAAACTTGCAGAAATCCTTGAATGCTGAAAGCTGTTGGCTGCTATTGTACTCTCTGAAGGAAGGTGACTCAAATTACCTCTGTTCTGCCCTACACACTCCCTCAGGCCCTTTTAGGAGAAGCGTGGAGGGGGGATCTCAGGGGCCGTATTGTTCTGCTTCAGGGCAGTTCTGCGGTGTGCTGGTCACTGAGATCAAGAGGGAGAACGCGGTGACAGTGTGTTTAAGATATGAGTGATGAAGTTTTAAAATAAACATTACAATGTCTCAGTACAGTCAGCATCATATCCTACACATGGCAGCCCATGTACTGTACATGGGATGGTTTTGAAGGAATCTCTCTGGATTGGGAAACAAAGTCGAATCAGCTTTAAAGCGGCTCTGCATAAAAATTGATTTTAAGAATCAATATTGATTTATCAAAATCAAAATATTGATTAAAAATGAAAAATCAATATTGTATTGTATCATACAGATTTTTCACTTTTTCTTTGTCTTTTGTTTTAATTAACAGTAATGACAGACGGCTGCAGGTATATTAGGCTGCTGTCACTTTAAGAGCTGCACGGATCAAATATTCTGTTACACATGCGTTTTCTTTTTCAGTTGTTTACTTTCACTTGACACAACTGACTGTTTACTCGCCAAGACTGCATTTTGACATAATTTTGTGTGTATTTGTCTGTTCAAGCTCAAGAACTCTTTTGTAACTTCTTGGACTTGAATGGTTTAAAATCACTCGAACGCTTAAATTAGCAAGACTTAAAAACGTGTAAATGATCGGGCTAGTGACAATTCTGTCAAATGTCCCGAGCATCTTTCACGTTGGCCTGGGCCATCGGACAGTCCTTATTGTCAAACCCTGCTGTTGTAGCTTATCTATGTTGTGTGCATGAAAAAGATACAAATACTGCCAAAACGCGTTATTTGAATAAAGATCATATCTGATCTGTTTAGAGAAACAGTATGTCTTTGTTGTTCACCATTTGTCACCTGCAAATGCTAAAATGACATTGAGATTTGGTTGAAATATTAGCTTCAGACACCCATGGCTGATGTCCCCACTGACATTGAGCAGTGTCTGTGTTATAGATGTGCGTGTGTCTGGGATTGTCAGAATAAAACATTCTCTTGAGCTCTGCTGTACAGGCTCCATTTGTTTTCCAGATTTGAATCAAAGGTCACTTTGGACATGGATATTTGCACTGGAATTATGATGAGATAAATTAGAGCAGCATTTCGAGCATCTGTGCATATGGTAATGAATCTCAGAGCAATACTGGACGTCTTACCGCAGAAATAAGAGCAGAGACAGTGATGGGACAGTGAAAAGGAGGAAGGTGTTTACAGAGGGTTATGAGTTTCAGTCAATGCCTGATCAAAAATTGAATTGAGTTGATATTAATGACAACTTGAGTACCAATGATATAGTCTCTCAAAGCCAGACTTGCTTTCAGCATATAGTCTGGTCAACTTTGAAGCTTATTTTCACCACTTAGACAGGAACAGACTATCTGACTAACATGTAAGCAATGTTTTATGTGACATTTATGGGCAGAAATAGTTGATGCCACATCAATAGCCCAGATCGTAAAAACTCACCATTTCTGTGCAACTATTATAATCGCATTGAAGAGGTTGAAGGAAATGTGTGATTCACTTAAAATATCTCATTATTGAAACAATTAGTGGTTGAATAATTGTCATGGCCAATATAATGGTCGATATTTTCCATTTCAATTCTTGCCAACGGTCAATATGTTTTTCTCAGGAGCTTGACATCATGACAGATTTCTGCTTCATATAGTTTGTCTGAATATTACATTGAATAAAATGTATCCTTCTGTTGTGAAGCTTAAAATAATAATAAACATTTACTCTGACTATTTGACATTTATTAAAGGAATAGTTCACTTTCAAATGAAAATTTCCTGAAAAGAAATTAAGGTTTTTGATGAAAACATTCCAGGATTTTTCTCCATATAGTGGACTTCAATGGACCCCAAACGAATGATCCATATAGGTCAAAATTACAGTTTCAGTGCAGCTTTAAAGGGCTTTAAACGATACCAGACGAGGAATAAGGGTCTTATCTAGAGAAACCATCTCTCATTTTCTAAAAAGAAAAAAAAAAATGATATACGTTTTAACCATAAATGCTCATCTTGAACTAGCTCTCTTCTTCTCTATTAGAATTCCGGCAGTGTAGATGCTGCTAAGTGTATTCCCTCCACAGGTCAAAGTTTGAACTAGTTGTTATATACTTGCATATTATATATGACAATTTCAAAGCTAGTTCAAGATGAGCATTTATGGTTAAAACTTATATAATTAAAAAAAAATTTTAGAAAATGAGCGATGGTTTCTCTAGATAAGACCCTTATTTCTCGTCTGGGATCGTGTAGAATGCTTTGAAGCTGCACTGAAACTGTAATTTTGACCTTGTTTGGGGTCCATTGAAGTCCACTATATGGAGAAAAATCCTGGAATGTTTTCATCAAAAACCTTAATTTCTTTTTGACTGAAGAAAGAACGACATGAACATCTTGGTTGACTTGGGGGTGAGTAAAATTATCAGGAAATTTTAATTTGAAAGTGAACTAGTCCTTTAAAGGATATAAAGTTATTTTGCTGCCACCAGCAATACAGTGATTAAAACAGAACTTTTTTTTTATCGTTTTGGTTTGTTTAATAGTGCGTAGGATAATAATTCTGTGTCATAAATCTCTCAAAGTTCACACATTGCTCACACACGTCTCCAGTGTTAATTAAGTTGTATTTGCTGCTTAATTGTTTTGTGATATACATTATTTGTTGGTGATCTGGTGGTCAGGTTCATTAATCGTGTTTACTGTATAATCAGAGCTTGACTGATGTGTTGTCTGCATTAACCCTTGAGTTGATGTATGCTTGTGTGTTTTTCTGATGGACAAGGTCTACTGGATGAAAATAGATGGATGGATATGAATGTAATCAACAAAAACTAGTTTCACCATAATTTGATGTTTTGAGCTGTTTTAATGTGTACAAAGGTGAAGAATTGACCCTTCGCCGGGAGTTTGATTGACAAGCGATCTAACCAATCAGAACGCCGCATCCGCCATTTTGTCCGACAAAGCAGCCAGTAGTTAGAAGATTAACCTCGGTGGAGTTAAACTTGAAAAATTGTGTATATTGACGTCTTTCCGCGTTTGAAACAACATTCATTCTCATGTTCATTCATATTTATTTGATGTTATAAATGGACTAGTAGGAAGAGATGATCGGTTTACGAGTCTCTTGAGCTGACGCGCTACAGCAATCTGTCACGATCATGGTCACGACACATTAAAGAGCCACAAAACGGTTTTTATTGTTTGAATTTCTTTAATAACTACACAGTTTGAAAGCTGGGACTTTGTTTAATATTATAAGTAACCTGCTTTGTATTGTCTGTCGACATGTTGTCATGTATCCTCTTTGCTCCGCGATGTATTTTTCACTGCGTGTGGTGAGACAGCGCCACGGCTTGTCGGACAAAGCAACAGTAACTAAGGGGGGCGGGTCTTTGCGAAGGGTCAATTGTCCACATGTGACGACTAGTTGTCGTAGGATCTCGTATTATAGTGTTTATTTAGGACGGGTGTGTGGAGGGCAGCAGTACCTGGCAGGCGGCCTCGGGCAAACACTGTCACATTACCTTTCTAGCACAAATGTTTCATTTCCCCATAGACTTCCTGTCTCTATCAGTGCACCTTAAGCTATAAATCAATCCAAACACACACTGACATTTACAAAGCCTCTATTTGCCCTGAAATTGAACATGTTCTTTAATGTTTTAGAGTGATTTAGAAAAGGTAGCAGACATCAGCAGCGTTTATGACTGGGAATGCTACTTTAAATGTGATGTAAAATATAGTACATTTTGCATTACTCTTTATAATAAGTAACTAAATGCATTACATCTGTGTTGACTGAGAGACTATATAATACAGAGTAGAAGGTGGAAGCCAGTGCTTGGCTTGTGGCAGAGCTGCACGATTAATCGTTAAAAGATCGCAATCACAATTCAAACACCCACACATTCTCATTCTTAAATAACAGCGATTCTGTTATGTCTATTAAACCTTTGAGTACGATTACAGCGGAACATTCAAATCTGCTTTGCCGCTGACCCAGAGAGAGCAGTTGTCATGTATAGATATGAAACGGCTTCACAAAATTAACATTTTGTCAGAACCTGTAATAAATTTGTCTATTCAGATTCATGATTTCAATTTTAAACAACAAAATCTCAGTAATTCTCAGTTTATGCAGAATCGTACAGCTCTAGCTTGTTTTTTTGTTTTTTTTATATATAACAGTGTTTTTTTTTGTATTTTACATATTACAACTCTGACAGTGTTTACACACCTTAAATAGAGAAGGGATGTTTTTTCAAATGTATTAGTAAATGAATTAAAGTAAAAAGATTTTAAAAAAACATGCGTCACATTATTAAAAGTAATTCTGATATTATGGTAAATGTATTAACACTTCTACAGTTATAGACGGTTTTCAAACCATTCCTTGAGCCTCCTCATAACTATACGCACCCAGAATATTCGTTTCAGCTTCCACATTCTGCACAAATACAACATGGTTCACACAACATTAGCTCTGTTGTTACTGCTTTTAATGCATGACCGCCTGAACCTCCATTAACCGTTTGTTTATTTAACCAGGAGAGTGCAAAAAAGTAATTCAGATCCACATTATATAACTAATTAAGTTTTGCCAATCTACTGAGCTCATAATTCATGTTCAGTTATTGGATTTTACCCCCTTTTTCTCTGACTTTTATGCTTGGCTTCTCTCTGGGTTTTATTTTTTAATTTATTATTTTTTGTGTAAAATGAAAATGCCAAACACTCAAAAAAATGATTTGTTGATGCTGTTCACTTTATTTAAACAACTTCTTTTGATTCAACACCATTGTATTAGGTTTCTGGTTCAAATTTAATTGCTTCATGTTAAACTGACTTAAAACGATTACTTTTCAACTTAACTTACTGTTTTCATATTAAAATAACATGTTTCAATCAAGTAAACTCAACCAGGACTCAATCAAACAGGACTTTCACTTCCCATCATGCTTTGCAAAGGGGCTGATCTGGGAGAGTAAATGTTGAAATAAAGTGTTATTTTAAGCAGTTTTTAGCAACATGAGAAAATGGAGGGACTTTTTAATGTTTACTTTCTATTATGTTGGTATTTAAAAGTTTCTGTTATGTTAATAGTTTTGGGGTTACCATTGTGGTGAAGTGTAGAACATGTGCTTGGGTTATCTAACAATTATCTAACAATAACTAAAGTTGTTTAATAATAAAAACAACTATATTGGGCATGCCATAGATGGAGTAAACCCATCTTCTGGCTAACACTTAAAAATAAGAGTCTTTACCGAGTAAAGATTTTGTAAAAGATGTGAAAATTGTTCTTGAATGCATCCACTAAATAANTCATAACTATACGCACCCAGAATATTCGTTTCAGCTTCCACATTCTGCACAAATACAACATGGTTCACACAACATTAGCTCTGTTGTTACTGCTTTTAATGCATGACCGCCTGAACCTCCATTAACCGTTTGTTTATTTAACCAGGAGAGTGCAAAAAAGTAATTCAGATCCACATTATATAACTAATTAAGTTTTGCCAATCTACTGAGCTCATAATTCATGTTCAGTTATTGGATTTTACCCCCTTTTTCTCTGACTTTTTTGCTTGGCTTCTCTCTGGGTTTTATTTTTTAATTTATTATTTTTTGTGTAAAATGAAAATGCCAAACCCTTACAAAAAAGTACTGTGGTGGGATTATGGTTCAGTGGAATGCCATGGTAATGAATGATCTTGTCATGGAAGTATCTAAAGATGATACTTTTTTTTGACACTTTATTGCTAGGAGCTTCAAATTTGACCAGTCTCTATAAAGTTTCTGGTGAACAATCAATTTTGACACAACTTAAGCTGAATATTATACATCACCTATGCATAGTATCCCTGTTGCTTTATCTAAATTAGCTTTCCTGTAGCTCAGTGGTTAGAGCGTGGCACTAGCAATGCCAAGGTCATGGGTTCGATCCCAGGGATTGCACATACTCGGATACAAATGTATAGTGTAATGCAATGTAAGTCGCTTTGGATAAAAGCGTCAGCCAAATGCATAAATCTAAATGTAAATGTATATCTAAATGAATGTTCTTTATCTCTTCTCTGAAACCTAATGAGCTGTATTTCTCTATACGGATTTGTTTTTCAAAACTTTTCATTATCGAATGGAAAATAATTATTTATAATCAACATGTCTCTTAACTCATCAGGAATCTTGAATGCATTTTTTGGGGGTGCTGGAATTTTTCACATTGCACTCTGGGATTGCCTTCTCTGTGAGGGATACATGTGTTGCTACACTAGAATTTGGCCAAAACAAAGTATCTTGATTGGCAGCAATATTTTGCTGACTACGTTTTGGAACAGCCTTTATACCTTTGATGCCTTAAAGGTGCGGTATGTAATATTGACAGCTAGCAGTTGAAATGGGTACTGAAGTCCAAATTCAAAATGTTGGAGCGAGTTGCTTGCCCTGCCCCCTCTTCCTCAGACTTGACATTCACATGGGTTGCCAAATTAAAGGGTTAGTTCACCCAAAAATGAAAATTCTGTCATTTATTACTTACCTCATGTCGTTCCACACCCGTAAGACCTTCGTTAATCTTCGGAACACAAATTAAGATATTTTAGTTGAAATCCGATGGCTCCGTGATGCCTACATAGGGAGCAATGACATTTCCTCTCTCAAGATCCATAAAGGTACTAAAAACACATCTAAATCAGTTCATGTGAGTACAGTGGTTCAATATTAATATTATAAAGCAACGAGAATATTTTTGGTGCGCCAAAAAAAGCAAAATAACGACTTATAAAGTGATGGCCGCTTTCAAAACACTGCTTCAGGAAGCTTCGGAGCATAATGAATCAGCGTATTAAAGTCTTAATTTGTGTTCCGAAGATTAACAAAGGTCTTACGGGTGTGGAATGACATGGGGGGTAAGTAATAAATGACAGAATTTTCACTTTTGGGTGAACTAACCCTTTAAGAACATGCAACAAGAATGAGCACAATTGACAATGGAAAGCGACGAGCCTTGCACTGTATATTTATACACGTTTTAATATGCCACTGGTCATAGAGCTTTGTAGATGGATGCTGATGCTTTTTAGATCTTGTAGAATCTGCAATTTCTAACCCAAATCCTTTGCTAGTTTCTATGGTTGCAATACGTGCCGTTTTCCACCAGCTGGAAACCCAGGGTTGTGGAAACAAACCACTTTTATTTAAAGGCAGATTTTTGTGATTTCAAAGACTCTGTTTTCTATAATTCATTATATAGATTATCTGACTTTTGTTTTGTTTAATTCTGTGTTTAATAGAGTCACCTGAAACGGACGCAGTGATGGACGTGGGCTCTGCAGAACCTTTGGAATCTGAGGTTCTGTATGACTGTGTGATCTGTGGTCAAAGCGGACCATCCACTGAAGACAGACCCACAGGATTGGTGGTACTGCTGCAGGCTTCATCAGGTATCTCACACTAAAACATTTACATCAGTGTCTATCAACATTGGCCAGTATTAGTGTATTTTAGGCCAATTTTGAAACAGATAACATCAGGGCATATAGTAATTAAAAATGTTGTTGATAACACTTGATAAAAAAAAAAATCAATTCTCTGATGCATCGCGATTCTCTCCTCGATGATTTTCAGAATCGATTTTAGAAAGTTCAAAGAGTTTTAAGTGAATTACAAGGGCAATCGTGGACTTCATTACTTGATGTTATACTTGAAGTTTGCTGTCTCGTCTGCAGGTATTTCAGTGTATTCCCTTAAAAATTCTCAACAAAGGCAAGGAATGCAGTAGAAATATGTATTCAATACATGAAACATCTGATATCTCAAAATATATCTGTAATGCAGCCTATAAGATCTCCCAATGCCTTTGTTATTAGTACTAATAAAATGGCAATAAAGATGAGAAAGTAAAATCACTCATGGATCTTGACTGGAAAACATTCAGATACTTTAAACATGCGTAGATACTGAAATCACTCTTTGTTCATTGCTTGTAATATGTTTCTTTATTCCTCTTTATGATTAACTAATTACTTGTATGTTTTCAAGCAATATTTAGTCAGTTGAAAATTCTCAACATACTATTAAATTTTTATTTTGTAATCATATTAAAAAGAACTTATTACAAAACTAATTAAATAAAAAAAAAATTACAAATAAATGTAAGATTTAAAGTCAGTAAACTAATCAATTAGAGAAAAAAAATGTAGATTATGAATCATTTCGGATCGGATTGTGAGGTGCTTAAAGATTCCCACCCCTAGTAGCTAAACTTCAGTCAGTTTCTAAGACACACCTGTATCTCAGATCCTAAACCAAGTAATTGTAATAGTATATACAGACTGTCGGACTTAAAGGAACACTCCACTTTTTTTTAAAATAGGCTCATTTTCCAACTCTCCTAGAATTAAACAGTTGAGTTTTACCGTTTTGGAATCCATTCAGCCGATCTCCGGGTCTAGTGGTACCACTTTTAGCATAGCTTAGCATAGTTCATTGAATCNATATACAAGATGGTGCTACATTAAGCCAATGTCGGCTGACTTCCAGGGGTGGAAAAAACCCCCTAGGAGAAAAACCCAGTGTGGTAACACTGGGAAAAAAGTCCTAGGAGGGAAAAAACCCCTTGGAAGATATATATAATATATGTAAATGGATATGGAGATCAAAATCTGAATTATACAGTTTTATTATAGGGATTAAAAATAGATTATATATATAAATATATGTAAGCGGATACGGAGATAAAAAATCTGAATTATAGATGCAGCCAGAACTGGATCTGGATTGTGAGGTGCTTAAAGATTCCCACCCCTAGTAGCTAAACTTCAGTCAGTTTCTAAGACACACCTGTATCTCAGATCCTAAACCAAGTAATTGTAATAGTATATAGAGACTGTCGGACTTAAAGGAACACTCCACTTTTTTTGAAAATAGGCTCATTTTGCAACTCCCCTAGAATTAAACAGTTGAGTTTTACAGTTTTGGAATCCATTCAGCCGATCTCCGGGTCTGGTGGTACCACTTTTAGCATAGCTTAGCATAGTTCATTGAATCTGATTAGACCGTTAGCATCTCGCTTAAAAATGACCAAAGAGTTTCAATATTTTTCCTATTTAAAACTTGACTCTTCTGTAGTTAAATCGTGTACTAAGACCAATGGAAAATGAAAAGTTGCGATTTTCTAGGCTTATATGGCTAGGAACTATACTCTCATTCCGGCGTAATAATCAGGAACTTTGCTGCCGTTCCATGGCTGCAGCAGGCGCAATGATATTACGCAGCGCCTCTCACAAACGTCTCCATAGTTACAAGGCACGCTCCCTGTGCAAGCAGGGGCTCACAGGCGATGCGTAATATCATTGTGCCTGCTGCAGCCATGGAACGGCAGCAAAGTTCCTGATTATTACGCCGGAATGAGAATATAGTTCCTAGCCATTTCGGCCTAGAAAATCGCAACTTTTCATTTTCCATCGGTCTTAGTACACGATGTAACTACATAAGAGTCAAGTTTTAAATAGGAAAAATATTGAAACTCTTTGGTCATTTTTAAGCGAGATGCTAACGGTCTACCGTAATCAGATTCAATGAACTATGCTAAGCTATGCTAAAAGTGGTACCACCAGACCCGGAGATCGGCTGAATGGATTCCAAAACGGTAAAACTCAACTGTTTAATTCTAGGAGAGTTGGAAAATGAGCCTATTTTAAAAAAAAGTGGAGTGTTCCTTTAAGTCTGTACATTGAGCTCAGAATATTTGGGTGTCATCTACATGCCAATGATTATCAATGTTGTTGTTGTACTGCATTATTTAGCCTAGTGAAAGCATTTACAGATTAAAAATTGGAGGTCCAAAGATTGAGCCCTGGGGGACTACACATGTTATGGAGGTCCAATCAGTTTCATAGTTGCCTATGCCTTTGTTAACATACTTGCTCTCGCTTTCTAAACGTCATCCAAGCAGACACTATATATAAAATTGCGATGAAACCAGAGTAGCAACAGATCTTTTTTTCCATAGTGTAATGGTTTATGTAGGGCATGGACTTGCTTCTATGCATCATAGTAAAAGCAGATGAACATGAACTTGCAGTGGCAGGATTAAGAAGTCCTGCATACGTCCATACCTTTTGATAAGTCTGTTGTTTTCACCTCAAGGTCTTGTTTACATTTTGAGTAAACATTACAATGTCAAAACTTTTAAAAATGGAACATACAATGTTCACAATAAGATTTATAACATGTATTTAGAAAGTAGAGTTTTCATTTCATGCCCACTTTAAAATAGGTTCTCCAAAAAAATCTGTTCACACTCATGTCATCCCAAACCACATAAAAAATCTACCACATAATGTACATTTCTAATCCATCCAGTATTTTGTCTTATGATCCTGGATCATGTTGAATTTTTTTGGATCCATATTTTCTGTAGTTGTAGGCTTAATAAAAGTTTTCATTAAAGGATTAGTCCACTTTTAAATACACTTTTCCTGATAAATTTACTCACCCCCATGTCATCCAAGATGTTCATGTCTTTCTTTCGTCAGTCGAAAAGAAATGAAATTTTTTGAGGAAAACATTCCAGGATTATTCTCCTTATAGTGGATTTCAATGGCTACCAACAGGTGGGTACTTACGGAACGAACGCGGCGCCAGTTTAGTTTTTTTCCGTAAGTAGAATAGGGAAGGCGTAGAACATTCAGCGTAAGCGTTATGAAGAATGCGGAAGTGGAAAGTACGTTCAAGGCGATATTTTGTTTATAAAGCATATACAGTTGTATTTTTTTCGAAAATGACAGATTGTTTCGCTAGATAAGACCCTTATTACTCTTCTGCTATCGTTTAAAGCCCTTGAAGCTGCACTGAAACTATAATTTTGACCTTCAACCTGTTGGTAGCCATTGAAATCCACTATAAGGAGAATAATCCTGGAATGTTTTCATCAAAAACCTTAATTTCTTTTCGACTGACGAAAGAAAGACATGAACATCTTGGATGACATGGGGGGTGAGTAAATTTATCAGGAAAAGTGTATTTAAAAGTGGACTAATCCTTTAAGTTTTGTGTGATCAACACCCATGTATATTTTTGTTGTATTGTGCTTTTCAGAATACATTTAGTTTCAAAGCAGCTGAAATTATATGTATTGTGTACACCTGTGCACCGAACATCACTGCCATGTTTTCGTTTGTGTAAGTCTCTATATCACCACTAGGACGGTGTGTAGCATTACAGCTTTCAGGTTCAGATTGTGGTCCAGATCACTGGAGCTCTTTAACTGTGCATTAAACATCTTTACTCTACTTGTTTTAACAGCAGTGTTTTAAGTGCTTAATTTATCAAGTTCTGTGACTTCTCAGCAGGTGCTGTGATTAAAATTAACATTGTGTTTTATGAATAATCATTGGTCTTTGATTTGTTCGCTATGTGATTTTAGTACTCTTGAAACGCTTCAAGGTCAAGATGGCATCTTTCCTGTGTGTTTCTATAGCAGTCATGTCTGACTCTGTAGAGCTAGAAAATCAACAGTTCTTAGAGATTTGATGGACTAACAGACTGCAGATTTGGTCTGTTTTAAATTTTTATTGCTGAGTATTCAGTACGATGGGGTTTGGGGTCAGCAAGCATTGGCGTGGCGCGTGTTACAGTTTTGACTTTGACATGGTACTTCATTATCGTATGCAAATGGTGAGTGCCATGAATGTGATGATGGCAGCTAATTAGCATATGATTGCCATTTCTGAAGAGTGTGTATGTGTGTGTATTTCAGTGTTGGGGCACCGTTGTCGTAGTGACACGCCAAAGCGATTGCCCACTACAGATGAGGAGCACATCTACCCTGAGGACACATGTGGAGCGACCAATGATGTTAGACTGTCCCTTATGCAACGCTACTTTAAAGATGTATGTGCCGTTTATAAACACGTTCACACAATAACATCTCTATAATACACTAACAATATAAAACTCATTCCAAAACATCTCAGACATTTTTGTTCAGGCATATGTGCAATATGACTGCATAAGCATAAATGTATCAATTTTCTTTCTTCTTTTATTTGTCCGAGAGGCTTAAATGTTTTAAGCATTGTAAAGGCACACCTGCTCATACACTACAGACTTTCATACAGGTACAACCTCATTATGGTTGCACACACATACTTTAGACCAATAAATTACAGTGCTGTTACCTCAGTAAAGGTTTAAGCACAGTGTGACACATTAAAATCAATTTCTGTCATGTTGCTTTTATAAAATGAACAATTAGAATAAACAATTCTTCTGCCAGTTAAAGGAGCTCATGATCTTAACTGTGTAGATGGTTTACAGTTGCTGCATTAATATTGAATTCAGTTGCTGTGCCGTCACGTGTGCGCATTTCAGCTATTTTTCAGCAGCTTTAAGCATGATGCCAATCAGATTTAAGAGCCAGAACTTGCCGTTTTATAATGCACATTGTCACTCTATACCAAACCAAATGTTTTTGTTTTCTTTTTATTTCTTTTTTCATTTTGTTTTTCTTTGTTGTTTTTGCTTTTTTGCCTGCGTTCTTTTTTTTGTTTGCTTTTACTTTATTAATTTCTTTTCGTTTTCTTATTTATTGTCTCATTCTTTTCATTTAGTTTTCTCTTGATCTATTTTTCTCTTTTTTTTCATTCTGAAATGAAACATCATTAAAGTGTCAATTCACTCAAAATGAAAATAATTTACTCACACTTGTCATTCCAAAAGGTTTTCTTCTACAAACGCGCAAAAAAAGGTTTAACCCCTTAACTGTCACCCTTCTTTTTTGAACATAGACGTGAAAATGCACTATCCGAACTTGAATTTTTCTAATTCAAGAATTCTTTGGAATATAGAATTTATATAACAGAAATGTAGGAATACGTTTGGTCTTGCTTTAAAGAAGAAACTTTTATATAAAATACATATTTTACTAAATATTTTTCACTCTAAAATTGATATAAAATCAAAGCCATATGTCTAACCAAGTTGTGTTCCAAATTTGAAGTTGATATCACAAAAAATTGAAGTTCCCATGAGATTTTAAGGCGTTGCACCAAAAATAGCCTCCGGTGACACCTACATTCCATTGAATTTTTTTTATGCATTCTCCTGTAATAGATTAATACATTTCTGTCCAAATATCACTTCTATCACAAAACAGATGCCAAATATGGAATCTTGAGATTCAGACCTTTCCGAAAATGTGTTTTATCAAGATTAGATAAGTTTTGACTAAAGTAATTCAAATAAATTTTGTTATATGAAACATGGCAACACCCACTAGGGGGAGGAGCCCGCTAAAAGGATTTGAAGTACCGTTTCCATGGTAATGCAATGTCTAATTTTAAAACTGTTTTTACAAGATGCATGCTGAGTTTTTAAGCTTTCGAATGATACCTAATTTATGATGATTACTGAAATGTGATGCGAAAAAAAGGCAATAAATAAAAACGACGCCAAGCGTCCCACTAGTATTTGTAGGTGACTGACAAGGGGTTAAACTGTACAGTGAAAATCTGTGGCATTCATTGTGTTTCTGTATCCCACTGACTTTCATTGTATGGACAAAAAACAAGTGAAAGTTAAAGTGAACATTTTGTTTCATTTAAAGAGTTTAAAGCATAAAACCTGAATGTGTTGTTCACAAACCACTCGTTATGTCAAAACTGATCTTCTGAAGTTTCTCTTTTTGTGTTCTCAATTTCCCAGAGTTCCTGTCTGCAGTCTGTGTCTGTTGGCTGGGACGGTGGTGTATATGTGCAGACGTGCGGCCACACTCTGCATATAGACTGTCACAAGTCCTACATGGAATCCTTACGGGTGAGAATCACTGTAAAGAGCTGTAACTTATCAAGCCATTTATTATGCATTTGGAACAGTTATAGAGGAAGTCTTACTACAATTAGGAAAAGTGTATGTGTAGTGACCCCACTCCCACAGCCCACCTAGCTTTTGAACAGCTCTTAAATGATTTAACCTAACAGATGATTCTGGAATCATTCATCCAGCTGTCTAATATAAAGTGGCTTCTGATCTGGAGTCCGTCAGGACTGGAGTTTGACTCCCCTGTCAAAGAGAGATTCATTATTCACTGTTCACACACTCTGTCAGCTGTATCCCAAACCTCAATTCATCATTTATGAAAATGTCCCATGGCACCAGAGCCTTGTGAACCACAGACTCTATACTGGAGGAACTGCCTTCACTGACTGTTATACATAAAGACTTATCAGTTGAATGTTTACCTAAAAATTAATTTTAAGGTCTAATTTTGTGTTTTACTTGTTACATTTTGTTGATACACAAGTTGGTATGTTCAACAGTATTTTCCATAATGTACAAATATAAAATGTCTTTCTAGACAAGATCTTGAGCTATTAGTTCAGACTCTGATCTGTTATTAGAGTTTCATCCACCACTGTGTTTCTTCTCAACCGAAACTTTCAGAGGTTGTGCTTATGCTAATAAGGGCAGTCTGACATGGCCATCTGCTTAATTATCTGTAACCATGAGCATTGGCGCTTAGAGCAAGAGAGGGAGGTTTAGGCAGCCCTTTAGCTCTAGTTATTAGCACTGTAGTCTCAGGAGTTGCTCACAGAACCCCCAAAGACTGATGCATATATCATAAAAAATGCCAAGAGCTTCCTCAACGTCATAAGCTCCAGTCTTATGAAATTATGCCGTTTGCTGCAACAAAGTCGGTATGTGTGACATTACTTTTCTGATCAGTCTGACCTATGTTTTTTGTCTGCCAGGTGAAAAGAGAAATGAAAATGTCCCATAGATTTGCATTTGCAAAGTTTCTGTTATCGACAAAGTAAAAATACGTTAAAAAAAGTTAGTGAAATTTGCTGTCTGCAGCCTGTTTTCATCCAAATGGCCTTTCACTGATCAAATATTGTGCGTGATCATGTCATCCGAATTGTCCCAAACGTTTTGGTAAATCACAAAAGAAATCTGCCTTTGAGCCAATTCCATACATAAATTTGTGCATATTGCAAATTCTTTTTCTTTGGCATTCCTGATCTCCCTAAATCCTTGTAAAATGGATGAGAGTAATGAGTCAATTTGGCCAATTTACTGCTTCCTAATTTCACAAATAATTTAAGTTAGTAATCTGATGCATGTACTGTTACAGCCTTTATGCATCTTTTCCAGTATGCAAAATGTTTTCATGGGACAGTAAAATACTGATAGTGACAAATGTTGAGAATTTAGATTTTGTTAGGCCATTTTGCTGTGTATGAAGTCCAAATAGATTCAACACAGTACCCAGAAACAATGCTTTAAGTAAGCAAAAAGGTATGAGAGTCTGTGCTGTATTGTGATTCGTGAATAATTCGCGGCGGAAGGGCGTTGTTAGGCACGGCGCAAAGCTTATAAAGCTTATTGCTTTTATAAAACGTTTACCACATAATACAAATATTAAAGCCAAAAATATGTATCAATGCAACTTTCATGAATTAAACTTTTACCAAAAGCCTTCCTTCCACCCGAAAAAATAGTCCCTGACCGTGAACGGCAACAGAAGTTACATTTTATGCCATTAGATGGCGGCAAAGACTGTCTTTATGAGTGTGTCAGTCAGTAGTGAAGACTTTTACATTGAAAAGACTGAATTGTTGTGAACACGGAGCAAGACGCAACAGACTTACGCCTGTTTCACACTGCAAGCGTAAGCGGCGCGTAAGCAGCACGTATTTTTTTCGCCGCCCATGTTACCAACGGATGCATTCACACAGGCAGCAGGAGCAGCGCGTAAGCGTAAAGCAGGAGCGTCGCGTAAGCAGCAGTGAACCTGGGGTTTCGGTGCCGAGTCTATTTTTGCTGCGCTGCTGCCGCTCAATTAAAGTGAAAGCACACATTTTATGGACAAAATAAATATAATTTCACACAAAAAGTGTTCAAAATGCACAGAATAAGCATGTCTAATGTGTTTTAACAATTTGTGTATGACAGAAAAGAAAATTAAGAATCAAAAATAATTATACAAGATTTATCCATTTAAACTTGTTTTTAATTATTCAGTTTGGGTTAAAGTATGGTGTATTATAAAAACTAAAGTAAACTAACCAGAAAATATGATATATAAACATTAGTTTAGTTATTACACATAGATATATATATATATGCTGCAGCATACCCAAATCAAACCCGAGTTTGCTGGCTTTTTTCGCCGAGTTTGCTGTCTTGTAAACGTGCACGCAGCAGATGATGTAAAACACAAAGCTTACCTCATTCTTGTGCAGCAATGGATGACAAGTATCAACATAGAATTTATGCACTGAATTTAAAGATTGTGTTCACACTTGCAAAGTTGTATCGATAATTAGCATTTACATCAGCTGTATCGGTGAACCTTTTGATGCACTAAAAGAAAAATCTTCTTGAATGGAAACCTGGCTATTGAGAGACAAAACCAAGCCATATCTAGACTAGTGACTAGAATATCACTGGGCTTTTTTGACTTGGACCAGTAAGCAACCTCCTAGCAACCACCCAGAACACCATTGCAACCATGATAACAGAATAAGCTATGTGGACCAGACTTTTACACTAACAGTCACTAAGACTGTAACAGATAATGTCGTATGGGATACTATTAGTGACGTGT
>RJVU01049572.1:8832875-8863697 GCA_003731715.1 Anabarilius grahami
TTCATGTAATGGTTAAATACACTTGCACCTCGGCTCAGAATGCTTTTATGACACAAGATCAATGTAAACACAACCCACTGCAAACACCCTTGTAATTCGCTTCAACCTTTTCAAACTTTATGAATAATTATTTTAGGTTTTAAGTGGTGTGTGTAAAGGAACTGGAAGCAAGCAGAGTCAGGGTTTCTGAAGCCATCTGCTGTTAAAAACTAAGCTTAGAAATGATTTGAGAGGGAATCGAGATATATTTGGAAAATATCAGTATCTATCTTTATTCATTGTATCACGAATCGAGAATCAATGTATTGTCCCGGCCCTACAATGTATACAGGGATGTGCAGAGTTCCTGTAAAAAAAAAAAAATTAAATAAATAAATTTAAAAAAGGGGGCATCTATCACTATGGAGTAATTCCAATGTAACAATTAATTACTACAGTAATTATATTTTTAGGCCTATATTATCTCTCACACACACCACTACCACTAGATACAGGTAAAAATGATTTTCTGTTGTGGTTGCTATGTAAAAGCAAGCGTTACAAAACCATTACAGTCTGTTAGTCAAGTTTGATGCCAAATGCAACCCATAGTAATGCGTTATGGCAATAACATCTCAAATAGTCTGACAGCAGATGAAAATAAACAGTAAATAAATTACTTTAGAGTGATTCGTCACTTCGTTACTCTAATGTGCATTTTCTTTCCCTTTTGATGGCGTTAGCAAACCAACTTGAAGGTGCACACCGCCACCTACTGCACGACAACCGCGTGATCTGGCTTAGTGTAGCCGATACCGATCTTAAAAAAAAAAAAGGCAAAATCTGCCCCGATTCTTGAGATCAGCTCGGGACATCCCTAGTTGCTAGAATATAATTTTTCAGCATGTCTTTTAGTTTTGCATTTTGTTTCTTTTTTGTTTTATTTTTCAAAGCATGCGGTTGCAAGGCTGTTCTGGGTCGTTACTAGGTGGTTGCTTATTGGCCCAAATCAGAAGAGCCTATCCTATTTATTGAGGTGAAAAGTGTATGTCCAATCACTTCAGTAAGAGATTATCCATGGCTAGGTGTTTATTACACAATTTTAATACACAATGGTGAGGCAAAGAACCACCTGATTCTCAGTTTAGTGCCTCCGCAAAGCTTGATAAGATAGTGTAATGCACACCTAGCTGTGAATTACTTGTACCATGGACAAATTAAAGATGTTTGCATCACAATATTCGACTGGAAGCATAAAAATGTATGGTTGTTTTAATCAGTTATGGCTTGTTACCTGCATCTATGCAGCGTCGCTCTACTAACAATGAAGCTGCGAGTTTAATTACTTCAAAAACAGTGACTTGTTCAAATGTAAGTGGCTTGTAAGTAGTTGCCTATGTAGAATATTCTATTCCACTGCTGTCAGATGTCCTCTAGTTTTGTCCGAGTGATTCTGGGTTGTATTTTGGAGAATTTGATTGTCATTATAATGTTAATTTTTTTCTTTGGATGTAAGTGTAGATTGGAGGACTTCGCTTTTGCCAGTCGAACAGCTGAGTCTCTTTCTCATTCGTGTTTCATATAAGTGTGTGATTGATGGCATGTGAAGAGGGCCGAGTGTGCACACTATAATCACAGGTGGGTGGAGACGCAAGATCAATATGGAGCCAGAGAGTGTGTGAGGATAGGGGTGGAGAGACGAGGAATAGAGCGATGCAGAGATCTCAGTTTCAGCTGTCAGGCTACATGATGAAGTGATTGGGAAATGAATAGAAACAAGAGGATGGAGGAATGGAATAAATATCTGAAGATCTCTCACATTTCTATGTGCCATCATGTATGCGGTTTAGAGGGTGTTCACAAACATTTTTGAAGTAGAACAAAATGCAGATACAGTTGTGGCCAGAATTATTGGCACCCTTCATAAATATGATCAAAGATGACTCTTAAAATAAATCTGCATTGTTTTTTTTATCTTTAATTTATAAAATTAGCAAAAATGTAACCTTTCATTGAAGGAAAAGATTTGAAAGTGGGGGGGAAATAACATTATGAAATCTTTTTCTCCAAAACACGTTGACCACAATTATTGGCACCCTTTTATTCAATTCTTTTTGCAACCTCCTTTTGCCAAGATAACAGCTCTGAGCCTTCTTCTATAATGCTTGATGAGTTTGGAGAACACCTGACAAGAGATCAGAGACCATTCCTTCATGCAGAATCTCTACAGATCCTTCAGATTCCAAGCTCCATGTTGGTGCTTCTTCTCTTCAGTTCCCTCCACTCATTTTCTTTAGGGTTCAGGTCAGGGGGCTGGGATGGCCATGTCAGAAGCTTCATTTTGTGCTCAGTGACACATTTTTTGTGTTGGTTTTGATGTTTGTTTTGGATCATTGCCCCGACGGATGATCCAACCACAGCCCATTATAAGATTTCTAGCAGAAGTGGTCGGGTTTTGATTTTTTTTATCTGTTGGTATTTGATAGAATCCATGATACCATATATCTGAACAAGATGTCCAGGACCTCCAGCAGAAAAATAGGCCCACAACATTAAAGATCCAGCAGTATATTTAACCGTGGGCATGGGGAACTTTTTATCCATGTGTGCACCAAACCCATCTGGTGGATTTGCTGCCAAAAAGCTCTTCTTTTAGTTTCATCTGACCATAGAAGCCAGTCCTGTTTGAAGTTCCAGTCTTGTCTGACAACTGAATATGCTGGAGATTGTTTCTGGATGTGAGCAGAGGATTTTTCTTGAAACCCTCCCAAACAACTTGTGGGGATATAGGTGCTGTTTGATAATGTTTTTTAGGCTTTCTGAGATTCAAGACTCAACTAATCTCTGCAATTCTCCAGCTGTGATCCTTGGAGAGTCTTTGGCCACTCAAACTCTCCTCCTCACTGCGCATTAGGACGATTTAGACACGGGTCCTCTTCCAGGCAGATTTGTGACATCTTTAGTTGATTGAAACTTCTTAATTATTGCCCTGATAGTGGAAATGGGGATTTGCAATGCTTTAGCTTTTTTCTTACAGCCACTTTCTATTTTGTTGAAGCTCAACAATCTTTTGCTGCACATCAGAACTATATTCTTTGGTTTTTCTCATTGTGATGAATGATTAAGGGAATTTGGCCTTTGTGTTTCCTCATGTTTATACTCCTGTGGAACAGGAAGTTATGACTGGACAATTTCATTCTCCTAGTCACCCTGGTGTGCTAAAAAACTGTAAATATGAATGGGAATATACTTCAGAGATATTTTACTAATAAAAAATTCTAGGGGTGCCAATAATTGTGGCCAACGTGTTTTGGAGAAAAACATTTATTTCTTAATGTGATTTTTTTTTTCACGGAACAGGCGTATAAAAATGAATAGAAGGAATCTTCCAATATAGTCCCATCTTTGTTAAAGAGTCATTTATGATTTTACTGTTGAATGAACCAGCCTGAAAATGTTTTAGCATTTTTGAGGTACAAAGAAACATTTTCTTGACCGACAGTTTTTGAGACTCACACAGGTGTTGTCGAGATTGTGAGCTGATAACTTTATAGTTATTCTTAACTTAGTGACAGAGAAATTTTGCTGTCGCTTAAGAAAAAAAACTAAAAAAAACTAGTTGAGTACAGTTCAAAAGTTTGGGGTCAGTCAGGTTTTTAAATGTTTTTGAAAGGGTGGTTTATGATGATCAAGGCTACGTTTATTTGATACAGAGAAATACAAGGAAAACAGTAAAATTGTATAAAACATGATTACAATTTAAAATAATCTAAAAAAAAAAAATAGCCTATTAATATAACCAAAATCTATTTTAAAATGTATTCCTGTGATCAGAGCTGATTTTTCAGCATCATTACTCCAGTCTTCAGTGTCACATGATCCTTCAGAAATCATTCTGATATGATTTGCTGCTCAAGAAACATTTCTGATTATTATCAATGTTGAAAACAGTTGTGCTGCTTTAATATCTTTGTGGAAACCTTGATGTATTTTTTCAGTATTTGTTTTTTCCATCTTTCTTACAGTCATCTATAGGTGGTGCTATTGCTCTATCATAAGTCTGTTGATGAGCCAGCTTCCTGAATGTTGCTGGCGTTTAGTTTCTGGTAATAATACAGATCTGGCATCACAGAATCCCCACAGCCTGTAAAAGCAGACAGAGTATGTGTGAGACCTCGCATCTTTTGTTGCATTCAGAGGAGACAAAATTAGTAGTTAAAGGCTTTAACTAGTGTAAAATCACAGTGTCACTTATTATTTTACTGTCTAAATCATACAAAGTTGCAGTCACAATCTGTTCACCTTCACTAGATGTACTGCTCACAGAAGTAGGTTAATGAACTTCTATTTTTAGAGTGGTTGATGAGTGTATGTGGGCATAAGTTTCAGTCTGACTCTAGCATCTCTGAGGCATGTTGGGAATAGAATAACACATAAAAGAGTTATAGCCTCATGTTCTTCTGAAACCTCAGTAATTTGGGCGAGTGCTTTTTGTTTTGTTCCCAGCAGTCTTTCTTTCTCAGAGTTTGTGTTGTAATCTGTCTGCTGAGGTAAAGTTGCAGGTTCATCAGGCTTTGCTTCTGAAGCCCCTGTGTTTGTCAGGTGGCTTCAGTGCATTTAGCACGTGCTGGACACAGCATGTGTCAAAGACATTGATCTGTGTAAAAGGACAAGTTTTCATAATATCTGTCACTTCCTCCTACGTACCTAGAGGCTTTACGCAAACTCCGTTTATCATGTTACACACTCTAACTTATGTGTGTTCTGTGTGTTTCAGATCAGCTGTTTCATGTGCTGGCCATGCACATGCGTCTCTACAGCATAGATTCAGCATACAACCCCTGGACCAGACTCACACAGAACACGCACAGCAGAGAGACTGAGTGAGTACACACACACACACGTTTGTTTCATTATCTAAGTGAGGACATTGCACAGATCAGGTTAATGATATTTTCTATGACCTAACCCAACTCCAACGCCTAAACCTTCACATCACAGAAACATGTGCAAAACCCTACAGTAGATTTAATCCAAAACATCTTTTGGCCGATGTATTATGAAGACTTTATATATAGAAAGACGTGTCACTCGTATTATTATGAATGGGAGAAAGTGCAATGTGCAATATGGCGGAGTAAGTCCCGCCTTCTAAATAAGAGCCAATCGCCGATTGGTAAAGTCATCACATCACTGCAGATGCCGTTAGTCAGACGCACGCTTCCTATAAAGACGCACATTTAGGACTGCACATGCGCATTAGGTTGATCCAGCCTGAAAAATACCGGTTTTGACATGATTCGAGCGTTTAGAAACAAAATTTATGAGACAGTTGTTGTCAGATTTCATTGGTGATTCTTAAATATCGAAAGCTTGGCAAACAGCTTTGGAGAATTTGATGTTTCCCCATTCAAAGAGATAGGAGCTGCATTTGAATGGCCGAGAGGAATTTCTGAACTCTCAATGAAGAACTACACTACCCATAATCCTGAAATGAGATCCAGCAATCAGAGAAGTTGCTGTAATGATGGACATTTAAATTTTGTCAGTAAATCAGTCAGTAGGATTTTATTTTTTTTTTTTTAAGAATTTTATATTTTTATTCAGCAAGGATGCATTAAATTGATCATTTATAATGTTACAAAAGATTTCTATTTCAAACAAATGCTCTTCTAAAATCATCAAAGAATAGAAATGAGTCTTTCTATTCATTTCAACATTGACAATGAAACCAGTGACGTCTGATTTGCACACAAATGACTCTTATAGGGCAGTTCTTCTAATAAATCAGTCAAAAAGAACTTGACTGGATGACGTTAACAACGTTGATACACATACACAAAAGAGTTTTGCTGCTATAAATGGTGTTTTATTTAAAAAAAAAATAAAAACAACATGCTAAAAGAAGTATAATTGTTACTCTCAGTGGCTTTTTATGGTGTTGTTTCTCGACTGCTGCTGCATCTTTTTGAAAGAGAGACAGAGAGAGAGTAAGACTTGAGCAAATGGGGTTTCCATAGATACTAATAACTGCTGCATCTCGCAAATGATGGTGTGCCGCACTACATTTCATGAGTGCTGCGGTTTATTTTGAGGGTTTATGGCTGTGTGGAGGTTACCGCTCACCACATCTCCTGTTTAAAAGGCACTTAACACTGTCAGGCTGGTTAAGTGGCCTCATTTCTCCTGCGTTCAGGCGGTAAGACAGGGTTTTCACCTGTGTGTCTCTTAGGACTGTTAGCCGGGCTGGACTCAGACTCAGAGGGGAGGCAGCTGTGGTTATAAATACCTTGTTAGGGGCTTTTGAAGGAAAACTCTGTCACTACAACCCTCGGCGACTTTCGCTGAGCTATTAATACAGCCATTAGAATAAAAGCACTGCTGTCCCTGTTTCTTCCTGCCCGCAATCACTTGTCAAACAGAAAAAAGATCTGAGAGTTGTGTTTGTCTTTCATGAGTGAATGTCATTGCTTTCTGGATGCAGAATATGAAAGTGTCATCTGCACTCAAAGCTTTTCTCAGAACTTTTTGCTCAATGTCTTTTACTCAGCTGGTGGTGTTGTGATTTTTAGTGGATGTATAGTCAGTTCTCCTCAAGTACAAGTAACCACAGATAGTTCATCACATTAACTGTGAACATCATCCACTAAAAAAATCTGAAAATGTCAAAATATTTTAAACCTCTGTTCAGATGTTTTGCTCTAATAGACAGCACCCACACACTCAAATAGTTGTCTGCTAAATAAATAAATACTTGCTTTTCTGTTTTCTTTATAATTTAATTGCGGTCTTAGGTTATTTTATGTAACCTGCCCACCTACTGTACATTTACCGTAAAATTCCATTGAAAGGACTTCATGGATATTCGCCCACAGTGATGGTCCTATTTTACATAATGATTTAAGTTGTGTGGGCACGATAGTATTGTCTGTAGATCACATAGTATCATGCACCTAATGTAAAAATGCTGTGTATAGTTGATGTATATATATATTTTAGATGCTTGCTCTTTGTTTGTAGTGATCATGCGCTTGTGTGTTTCTACAGCATTTAGTGTCGTACTGTTGTATGATTCTGTGTTTTGTGTGCAGGTTCTGTGATGATGAACGTCCAGAGGTGCCCATGCTCTTCAGAGACGTCCCGTCCCTCCTCATCATCTTCATCCTCACCATGCCACAGCCTTTACGCAAAGGTAACACACACAAGCACACATACATACACAGTAACATGAAATCACAAATACTGTTCATGTTCACGCCACACAGTAAAAGATGGAGAAAGACCTTCTTCATGCCTAATTTATCAAGTAAGGCTGACAAATTAACAGTTAAAAATAAAAATGTGATTTAAAAAAAAGAAAACATTCAATCAAAAACAATTAGTCTTACCCTTTGACCTGTCCTTGGCTAGGCGCCAACCAATAAAACGACTTTGCAATGGCAATGGCAATTTATTTATATAGCACAATTAAATACAATCTATGTTGTCCAATGTGCTTTACAATAGCTAAAAACACAGAAAAACACTAAGTAAAAAGATAAAAATTAAGCAATAAAACACATACACAGAGAAATTGTAAAAAAACATACCATAAAATGGACTAAAATTGGTGCTTCAGTGTTAAAAGATAACAATAAAAGACAATGTAAGGGTGCTTTATATGTATTATATGCCTTATCAAACAAATATGTTTTTAACTTAGATTTAAAAACAGATAGAGATGGAGCCTGTCTAATTGAAATGGGCAAATCATTCCAGAGTCTAGGACCAACTACAGAAAAGGCACGGTCCCCCCCTACATTTTAACCTAGATTTAGGGATAGACAGGAGTCTCTGATTAGATGACAGGAGTGATCTTGTTGGATGGTGTTCAGCCAAAAGGGTGGAAAGGTAAGATGGAGCCATTCCATTTAGGGATTTATAAACGAGAAGTAAAATTTTAAAATCCACTCTGTAGTGTACTGGTAACCAGTGTAGGGAACGTAAAATAGGAGTGATATGATCCTGTTTCCGTGCACCCATCAAAAGTCTCGCTGATGCATTTTGGACTACCTGTAATCGGGACATAGCTGAATGACTAATCCCAATGTAAATAGATTTGCAGTTATCCAACCGTGAAGAAATAAAAGCATGGATTACTTTTTCAAAGTTTTTAAAAGAAAGAAATTATTTTACTTTTGATAAAAGTCTGAGCTGGAAAAAGCAAGATTTCACAACTGAATTTATCTGCTTATCAAGAAGCAGAATTTATCTTTGTGCCCTCACCCTGCCCCGCCTTTCTCTTTTGCCACCACTGAGTTTGCAAGTGCACAAGTTAGTTATGTATCAGATATTTTGCGAAAATAGTTGCGAAAGTCAAGGCGTGAAGATTTTAAAAAAATTGCGGTGACAGATTTGAGAAGTTGCAAGTGCTTAAAGCTACAAGATGTACATTTTCGCCACTAGAGGTCGCTTAATTGAAACAAAGGCGTAGCTTGATGATGCCTTGATTTCGTGGAACCATGGGAGGTGTTGTCTTCATGTCTACAGCCGGTGGAAAAGAATCGGGATGGGACTCGGGCAGAAATCATGTTCATGGATGAGATTATTAATGTTACTGTTGTATGAAGTAGAAACAGGAGCGATTGCTAATGAGAGACGAGCGCGACACACGGCTCGAGATAACTTTTATCATGCCGCAGTCGCCGCTTCTGCTTCTTCCGGTCAAGTGTATGTGGGGTAAAGCAGCACTGTTTATCAGATTAGATACATTTGTGTGTTGAATGTTGTTATAGTGCTACTCTGTGCGCTTGCTCTGCGGCTACTATGAGACACTTAATGCACACTGCAGTAAGCTAGATCGATATTAGTCATGGTAAAACATGGTACTCGCGGTAAATCAAGAAAACGAGATTTAAACAATAAGACTTACTGTGTTGAGCGATGTAACATGATTCGTTTTCTCTCGATGAATGTATCCATCCAAACAGTTGCTCACCTGTCTAATAAAACATAATATATTAAAATGTCTTTGGTGTTTCCATGGTTTCTACAAAATAAAACTGGAAATCGAGGGTAACGCGGGTATGATGTCATTGATAGGTGACGCACGGACACGGTCCGAGTCCTGGTTAAGATTGCTTATTTCTCTGGATTTAAAGGTGCCCTAGATTCAGAAATTGAATTTACCTCGGCATAGTTGAATAACAAGAGTTCAGTACATGGAAAAGACATACAGTGAGTCTCAAACTCCATTGTTTCCTCCTCCTTATATAAATCTCATTTGTTTAAAAGATCTCCGAAGAACAGGCAAATCTCAACATAACACCGACTGTTACGTAACAGTCGGGGTGTACGCCCCCAATGTTTGCATATGCCAGCCCATGTTCCCAACATTATGAAAGGCATCAGACAAGGGCAGAACGTCTGGTTGTGCACAGCTGAATCAACAGACTAGGTAAGCAAGCAAGGACAATAACAAAAAATGGCAGATGGAGCAATAATAACTGACATGATTCATTATTACATGATATTTTTAGTGATATTTGTAAATTGTCTTTCTAAATGTTTCGTTAGCATGTTGCTAATGTACTGTTAAATGTGGTTAAAGTTACCATCGTTTCTTACTGTATTCACGGAGACAAGAGCCGTCGCTATTTTCATTTTTAAACACTTGCAGTCTGTATAATGCATAAACAACTTCATTCTTTATAAATCTCTCCAACAGTGTAGCATTAGCCGTTAGCCACGGAGCATAGCCTCAAACTCATTTAGAATCAAATGTAAACATCAAAATAAACACTGTACTTACGCGATTAGACATGCTGCATGACGAACACTTTGTAAAGATCCATTTTGAGGGTTATATTAGCTGTTTGAACTTTTTTTATGTTGTTTAAGGCAAGCGCGAGCTCTTGGGGCGTGGAGCACGAGATTTAAAGGGCCACACACCCTGAATCGGCTCATTTCTAATTATGCCCCAAAATAGGCAGTTAAAAAAATGAATTAAAAAAAATCTATGGGGTATTTTGAGCTGAAACTTCACAGACACATTCAGGGGACACCTTAGACTTATATTACATCTTTTAAAAAAAAAATTCTAGGGCACCTTTAAACATTCTTGGAAACATTTGTGATAATACAAGTACACAAGTCAACAAGAGATATAACATTGTTCTAGTGTTTTGTTTTGTTTTTTGGGATATTTTAATCCAAAAATTTTACATATTGTGACTTCAATCGAGGTTGTACTGCAAATGTGAATATCAGAATAAGTGAAAATATGTGCTACAAGATTGTGTCTGTCATTGTATTTCTGTGAATGGTATTTTACACATTTGTGACTACATGTCTGCAACTTCAAATTCAGAATATAGATTTGTGACTATTGTCTAACATTCAACTTCAGATTTTTATTTTACAGGTTTTCACATTGGAACTGTGAATGTAAATTGTAGCATACAAGTATGAATATTTATTGTACAAGTTCTCAAATTCACATCTACATGCTCTCGAGTTTTGCTGCTCTTTTACCTTCATATTCACCACAGGGTAATAACAGTCAATTATACGATCTGTTGTCTTAAGCAAAAAAATAGCCAGTTGTCAAAGAATCTGATGTAAGTTTAACATTTTCCAAATTTAATTAGCAGTCCTTCAACTCTTTCCCCGCCATTGACAGAATTTTCTGACTTTCTGTGTTTTCACTGTTATACAGTAGGGGTTGCTATGTTATTAGGTACAGGACTGTGAAGTTTTTGGGGTGTTGATGGACTCAGTCTACTCCATCTGTGTTTTGATCTTCATTCTGAATCCTATCCAGCTGAAGCCTTTGACAAAAACATGATTTGTCTTAGCTTTTTTGTGTAAAATGTTGTTGTTGTTGTTTTTATGAGACTTACCCACATTCAAGTGTTGATAAAAAAAAATGCATGAAGCTAGAATAAAATGGTTTGTAGTTATTGTTTAAAAGCAGATGGTCGATTCTTTCTTTTGATATATTGCATGTTCAGATATTCATACAACAAAATATTCTGGGGGCCATGAAAGTTTGTTGAAAATGCTGGCGGTGCCTGACAACTTTTTTTTTTTTTTTTAATGCTGGCAGGGAAAACATTAAGTGACGATGTTGAGTAATATAGGCTTTAATTTCAATTAGAAATGTCTCTGATTTCAGGCAGAATTACTATATTGTGATCTCGTTCCTTGCTGTGGTTGAAAATTACTTATATTGTGGTACAGATATTGGTTGAAAATGACTTGTATTGTTAAAAAAAAATGCTTTTCTTAGAAATAATTTTCAACCCAAATATTGCAATCTGAAACTCCATTCCACTCGGCCCCAAGAATGTCGTCGGTCGTGATGTTCAAGGCAAACCAATTGCTGCTTGCTACAGCACTTAAGAAAAACATGTTCCTCTTTCCACTCCTCACACACTATACCCTTCAAGTGTGAGTTTCATCTTTAGATGGGCCATGACTGTCTTTGTTGATCACTGATCATTGATTGACTCTCAAATAAGCATCATGTGTTTTGTCATTGTGAGCAGAGGATCGATTCGGGTCCATCACAAGACAATAAAGCTTGAATTAGCACAGAAACGGGCTGTGCATGTGTTAGAGAATAGCTTAGTGCTGTCACAAAGACACTGCTGTGTGTGTGAGGTGTCATTGTCTGTGGTGAGGAATGTTAATGGAGTGTCATTGTCTGTATGTGTGAGTGTGTGTGGCTTTTCATCACACAACCGGTCTTAACACCTGCTACATGAACACAAGGGCTAATTACCCTCTCCAAAAAAAATCAAATCTTTTTCTGTACACAGTCACATGATTGATTTTTGTGTCCTAACAAAAGACCCATGATTCTCTTGAAAGCTCTGCCGTCTATAGAGCTGTTTGAGTGGGAGTCTCTCTGTGCTTCTTGTTATTGGAACAGAAGCTTTTATTCAAGGATGCAACTGAGATATTTATGCTTGGGGAGACTAAAGTAAAAATGTAAGAATCTGGTGTAGAGAGAAAAAAAGATATATTGATTAGAATGACATTCTAGTTATTGCCCTGCTTCAATCCATAGACTTTAGTTACAGTAGACAGCATATTTGTTGTGTATGAACATTTTGTGAGGAACAGAAGTCCAATCCAGTTTAAAGGTGCAATATGTAATATTTTCTGTCCGCTAGAGGTTGCTAGAGGCCTTTTCAAAACAAAATGATGACGCCAAGTGTCATCATTTGACTGGACATTTGATATTCAACAGTATTCTTGACATTTAATCAACAGTGCTTCTGATCTGCCTGCATTGACACTATTCTTTAAGAGCTGCTGTGCAGCCAAAATTATGTACCAGTTATCAATGTAAAGCTGCTTTGACACAATCTGCTTTGTAAAAAGCGCTATATAAATAAAGGTGACTTGACTTGACCAAGTTTGAGCGCGGAATCTTGGGACATGTGGTCTTCACCTCACAGCCGATGGAAAACAATTGGGATAGGACTCGGGAAGAAATCATGTTCATGGATGCGATTATTAACGTTACTGTAGTATGAAGCAGAGCAGGACCGAGTGTTGTGGGAGCTGAATGAGGAGCTGGAGCGATTGCGCAACACACGCCTCACGAGCAGCTGATCTTTTATTATGCCACAGTCGCCGGTGCCACTTCCGCTTTTCCGGTCATGAGTATGAGGTAACGCAGCTCTGTTTATCATATTAGATACATCTGAGTGTGTTGAAAATTATGTTATAACGTTACTCTGTTTGTTCGCTTGGTGGCTGCTGTGAGCCACTTGTTTGAGACACACTGCAGTGAGCTAGATCGATTTTAAAATATCATATTAAATTCTGGATGGCTTGTGTTGATAAATGGCACGGAATTAATTTTAAAACGTATTGTATGATGGAGAAAATGCTGTATTAGTTATACTAAAAATAAAACTACATCTGATTATTCTATGTTAGCTACTTCACAAAATAGTGTTTTTCTCTGAGGCATGGTAAAAGCATGGTACTCGCAAAAAATCAAGAAAATTTGATTTAAACAATAAGACTAAACATGTTGAGCTACACAACAACAGTTAGTTTTCTGTCTATAAATATATCAAAACAGTTGTTCCCTTGTCTATTAAATCATGTAAATTTTAAAGCGTCTTTGGTGTTTCCCTGGTTTCTACAAAATAAAACCGGAAACCGAGGGTAACGCGGATATGACGCAATTGACAGGAGATTCCTCACACGTCCCGGAGCCTTGGTTAAAATTGCAATTTTCTCACGATTTATAAATAATTGGAAACATTTGGGATATTGTAAGTACTCAAATTAACAAAATATATAACACTGGCCTAGTGGTTTTTGGATATTTTACTGCAACTTTAAATTGTCCTACTGTCTCAAGGTTTTGGTTCACGTTTCATTTTCATATCTGCATTGTTGACCGCTGGAAATATATTGAACGAAGCATTTTCAATGTACTCTACCATTCAAAGCACAACTGTTTTCAACATTAATAATAAAAAGAAATGTTTCTTGAGCATCAAATTAGCATATTAGAATGATTTCTGAAGGATCATGTGACACTGAAGACTGGATTTGCCATCACAGTAATAAATAACATTTTAAAATATATTAAAATAGTAAACAGTTAGTTTAAATTGTAATAATATTGCACAATACTGCTTTATTTTTTTATCAAATAAATGCAGCCTTGCTTCAAAAACATAAAAAAAAAAACTTGAACATTAGTGTATTGTTGACTGAACGTTCAACACCAATGTACACAATACTATAGCATATAGCATGTACGTCAATATACAACATACTGACTCTTCTATCCCTCACAACCTTGTTTTCATTCGGCACATTAAATATGCTGTCTACTCTGTATAAGTTAAACTTTGTGCGTTTTATAAAGCAGTTTCATTAACAGTGGCTGAAATTAGATTTAATACCACTTTTACTGGTAAATTAGATTTGTTAACATTGTGGCAATATTAAGTTCATAAAGTTACACAAAGAATTTGAACATTGGTATGAATAAATTACATTAGTGTTCCTCTTGCTTGAACAGTAGAGCAACACAACAACAAGGTCATGGGTTCAATTCCAAGAGAAGGCTTTAAAAGGGATAGTTACGGAAGAGGATTAGGGCCAAGCAATAAAAAAAAATAATAAAACCATCTCGAGATTAAAGTTGTTAAATTTCGGAAAAAAAAGTCAAAATAAAATGTTGAGAATAAACTCGTTAAATTTCCAGGAAAAAGGTCGAGATAAAATGTTGAGAATAAACTCATTAAATTACGAGTAAAAAGTTGTTAAATTACAAGAACAAATTCATTAAATTATGAGAAATTACGTTAAATTTCGAGAAAAAAGTCGAGATAAAATGTTGAGAATTAACTCGTTAAATTACGAGAAAAAACTCGTTAAATTTCGAGAAAAGTCGAGATAAAATGTTGAGAAACTCATGAGTTTATCTCAACATTTTATCTCGACTTTTTTCTCGAAATTTAACGACATTTTTTTCTCGTAATTTAACGAGTTAATTCTCAACATTTTATCTCGACTTTTTTCTCGAAATTTAACGTAATTTCTCATAATTTAATGAATTTGTTCTCGTAATTTAATGACTTTTTACTCGTAATTTAATGAGTTTATTCTCAACATTATCTTTTTTCGAGATAAAATGTTGAGAAACTCATGAGTTTATTCTCAACATTTTATCTAGACTTTTTTCTCGAAATTTAACGAGTTATTTCTCGTCATTTAATGAGTTTATTCTCAACATTTTATTTCGACTTTTTTCTCGAAATTTAACAACTTTAATCTCGTGATGGTTTTATTTTTTATTATTGCTTGGCCCTAATCCTCTTTCGTAGATAGTTCACCCAAAAATGAAAAAAAAAAAAAAAAGTCATCATTTACTCACCCTCATCTCGTTCCAACCTCTTAAGACTTTTGTTCATCTTTAGAACACAAATGAAGATATTTTAAATTAAATCTGAGAGATTTCTGTCCTTCCATTGACAGTCCACACAACTACTATTTTGTTACTTCAGAAAGTTCATAAAGATGTTTTCGCACGTCAAGCAATGCTTGAGCTTACGTTTACCTTATCAGATGTGTGCGTTGATGAATGTTGATATGTAAATAAAAGCCTAAATCAATCTGTTCATCGTATAAAGCAATCGTGTTTCTACAGAAAATTTGGACTAAACCGCTCAGTTTATATGGATTCATTTCTCTTTAATCTCTTAATAATCTCTTTAAGAACTTTTTGACATTTATCACAATGTTTCCATCTGGTAGCACCATTTTACCGTTTCTAGTTGAAGTGAGCAGCGCGTCAAAACAGCGGTGTGGATCACACCACAAGCACTCAGGATTGCTTGTGGTAATGATATTTCAGCGCTTCATCCTCTAGTAGTTTTATCTAAAGCCAAATGCACTTCATTCAAGCCCTTCCAGCTCCGTGTGCATTTTCTTTCTCCAGATGCGCGTGCATGTCCACTGGCTCGGAGCAGAGCAAACGTTTTTAATTAATTCCAATGGAAGTCGAGCTTAACGCTCCAAACGCGAACGTGAAGCCCCCTGGATGTCATCGTCCATTGCGATGTTTCACTGTAGACATCGTCTGATGCCAATTTGGTAGCCATTTCCCAACTCAGATTTCATCAAAAATATCTTAATTTGTGTTCCGAAGATGAACGAAGGTCTTACAGGTTTGGAACGGCATGAGGGTGAGTAATTCATGACAGAATTTTCATTTTTGGGTGAACTAACCCTTTTAAGTGATGAAATGTTTACCTAGAAATGTGCAACAGTCATAATCTTATGGAATATGAGTGAAATAGAATGTTTTTCTTTCATCATATGTTTATTAAGTCATTATATTTAGATGAATCATGCACAGTATGACCATGAACATAAGGTGAAAATGGGTTTTAATTTCATGTTGTGTTAAAACATACTAAGATATTGATCATAAGCATGTTGTGTGTTGTATTTGTGTGCAGAGCACTTCACGTGTGTGGTGAAGGTGTTGTACAGTCTGCAGTACACACAGGCTCTGGCCGCTCTGTCCATCAGATTCAGCCGTGAGGAGAGACTCGCCTGGAGCAACACAGGAGCTGCCAAGAAGGTGCGGCCAATGAGCTACACATCACAACCATCTCACCCAATCACACATCCAGCCAAACACCAATCAAAAAGCTTTCTTACGCATACGTCAGCCAATTGACTTTAAAGATTGATTAACCATGCGTACCACTTTTCAAGGGCTGGTGCTCTGTGTCAGTCAAACAAAATGACGGACCTTTATGATTTTGGAATAAATTACTTTACATGTACCATAGTGTATTATTGCACAAAAGTCAGTAAGCACAAAATTCTGTATCAGGTTATGTTGAAACACTAAATATAACAGTAGAAGATGAGAAATTAGTGAAATAACAAGAAGAAATCAAGTGTCAAGAAGTTGACCAGTCAACATGTCTTGAAAATTGACATTAGCACACAGGAAAAATGTTAGTTGCAGATGCAAACAGGGGTAAGTGATTTTCTTAAAATAAAGTTAACTTATTTATTATTTATCAGAGCACAGAGATGTTGAAACCATTCAGCATCTTTTGTTTTTTTAATAATTTGCTCTTAGTTTACAGATGTTAACTCTAACTGTAGATATATATTTACAGAGGAAATTCATCAAAATCATCCTCAGATTTTCTGACGGTGAAGCATACAGCCATATAAAATGTCATGTAATTGTAGGGCCCTATGAAATCCGTTTTAATTTTTTTCCCAAATTCCATTTTGTCCGTTTTTAATTTTTCTGGATTCCATTTTTTTGGTTCCATTTTAATGGTTAAATTAAATTTTAGTAATCAAAAAGCATGTCTAATTAATTGAAATAATGAAACTTATCCAATTTACCATCAATTTAAAAAAGTTTTAACAAAAAAAATTACATTTTTTAGGCCCTATGATATGTTTTATTCTTTCCCCTCAAATTCTGTTTTATTTTTACCAAATTCTGTTTTCTGTTTTAACTTTTCTGGATTCCATTTTAATGGTTTAATTACATTTTAATAATCAAAAACCATGTCTAGTTAATTGAATTCTTAAAAACAACACAATTTATTAAAAAAAGTATTTTTATGAAATTTATTTTTTCTTTTTTTCCAGAAATTCTGTTCCGTATTTAAATTTTTCCGGAAATCAAATGAATGCATACCATTTAATTTATCTTTTAATCGTGAAATTACAATTACGACTTTTTTGTCAAACAATGTGCTGCACAACAGAGGTTTACTGTTAAAATTAAAACATGAATGAAAAACTGAGATTATTACTTAAAAATATAGTTTTAATAATTTATTATTAAATGAATTTATCTAAATTCTACTAATATGTTTGTCAAGTTAAATCGAACTTTTATTTTGACAGGTTGCCTAGAGCTTTGAGTTTCTCTATTTATGACTATATTTTTCTCAAACGAAGCAGTTAAATGCTGATGAAGTGACTTTCAGTGCAGCTCTGGAGATGAATTTCGTGCGTTTATTTCCTCATGTGACAGAGGATGAAAACACCGTGAGCGTCGCACTTGCTTCAGTGTGTGTGTGTGTGTGTGTGCGTGCTTGCGCGCGCGTGTTTGTGTGTGAGGTAAATGAAACCGCACTTTATTCATTTCAGAGGCACACAGGCATGCAGGATTTATAATTAAGTAGTCTATTTGCGGTTTAATATTCACGGACACTAGTCTATATCACGATTGTACTGTGTACTGACCTTTTTATTCATTCATCAAAAATTTGACAAATTCCGTGACATTCCGCGTTACATACTAAATTCCGTGTTTATGTCTGGATTCCGCGATTCCGTGATTCCGTCCGCGTTTTCTGCATCGCGGAAATCATAGGGCCCTATAATTGCCTAAATATGGATTTAGTGTAGGGCTGGGCGATATGACGATATTATCGTATATTGACGATGTCTTGGAAGTATCACGATGTCGATATTAAAAGTCAGTTACAGACGATAATCGGCAATATCGAGAAAAAAAAATTTATAGTCCCGTAGTTACAATTCACATATTTATTCACATAGCATAAATGAAATCTTTTGTAGCCTATATAGTAGCTAATTAATTAGCTACTTGATTTTTTACTTAAGGCCAGGAATCGAATAGGCCTAGGCTACTCTTTATAAAAGTAAGATTTTGATTTTGCTTATTAACAATGTATTTTTATTTTTAAAACATTCAAGCATTCCCGTAAACAGTTTTGTCACACATGTGTGTGTAACAGACTATATTGGATTCGTGTATTGACATCAACCTAGGCCAATACCCGCGGCGCCAATAATGTAGCCTACATTTCTGTTTAAACCGACAAGATTGTTAAATTAGAATTAAAAGGCTAAATTACATTAGAATGGATAGCCTAAATGTCTATGACTCGTTAAAAATAACCACATTTGTTTTCCAGTGGTTTCGTTTTACACGCGCAAACAACAGAAAAGGAGGATTCACATCTGCAGCGCAAAATAAACTCATATAGCCTAAATAAAACGAATAAATACACAAAATATATTCACTTAAACAATTAGCAGATTAACAAAACGAAAGAAAAAAAAACTGAAGCCATATGCTGTTTTAATTTATTTTTTTGCGACGCTCTCCACATAAACACGTTCAAAAGACGGAAGAAAGTGGTAGGCTACCTGTTTTCTTTATTTTACAAAAACAAAATGTTTTGTTTTTTTGTTGTGAGTGTACACAGATATGATTAAACTCTTTACAGTTTATGTATGACAAAAATGAGTATTTTAAGTTGTTTTCACTGGTGTAAGGAAGCAGTTCAAGTGATCACGCCGGCGCCTCGCACGCACGTCAATAGCACTGCTTGACATCGAAGACTGTTCATTATCAAAAACAAATGAAAAATAAAATTCAGAAACAACATTTGTAATTACTTATTTTCCAAATAAATAATGATTTTTTTTTAATATAAGAGGCCTGTAAGGACATATCGGAGCTCCAAAACATGAGAAAAAAAAATTACCTTTCCGTTTTTGGTCATGCAGAACGAATCAAATTGTTTATAATTGCTTTTAGATAAATAACAAATACATTATAGCTTAACTACAAGTTTAAAATGCAGCGCGACGCGTTTAAAATTAAATTAATTAAACGTAGCCTATCATCATGATATGTGTCTAATGTTTCTCTTCCAAAAATGAAAGAGAAACATCGGACCTTAAGAAAAAATAGGCAAGATACATTTGACATCAATGTGCATCATTCTTACGATCACCACCAGAATGTCCACCTTCACAATGAACTCCGTTAAACTCTGATCAATGCAACAGTTCTCTTCACAAAACGAAATTAATTTCAAACACAGCAGTGTGGAAATGATTAACATAACAACAAACCTAATGTTTTATATTAAAGCACAAACTAAGAAAAGAAAAACAAACCTTTAATTAAATTAAGTTTATGCCTACTGATTTGCAGGCTATTGTCAGATAAAGTGCAACCAAACTGATGTGTGTTTACAGTGCTTGTCGGCTATGTTGTCTCCGACGGGGGCGGGGCTCGGGTAGGCGATATTATCGGATATCGCGATATTTTTTTAAGGCGATTATCGATAAAATGTTTTTTACATATCGCCCAGCCCTAATTTAGTGTTAATAAAAACTGCCCAAACACGCATGCTTTATTTCTATATTTCTTTTTATTTAATAGAGAAAATATCACTTAAAGGGTTAGTTCACCCAAAAATGAAAATAATGTCATTTATTACTCCCCCTCATGTCGTTCCACACCCGTAAGACCTTCATTCATCTTCAGAACACAAATTAAGATATTTTTGTTGAAATCCGATGGCTCAGTGAGGCCTACATAGCCAGCAATGACATTTCCTCTCTCAAGATCCATTAATGTACTAAAAACATATTCAGATCAGTTCATGTGAGTACAGTGGTTCAATATTAATATTATAAAGCAACGAGAAAATTCTTTTGTGTCGAATCATGATTCGGATCGCGTGTCAAACCGCCAAACGGCTGAAATCACGTGACTTTGTCTCTCCGAACCACTTATTCGACACACAAGATTCGAAAGCTCCAAAGCTTCATGAAGCAGTGTTTTGAAATCGGCCATCACTATATAGGTCGTTATTTTGTTTTTTTTGGTGCACAAAAAATATTCTTGTCACTTTATAATATTAATATTGAACCACTGTACTCACATGAACTGATTTAAATATACAAAGGTCAATGCCAAATAACAAGTCTAACCCGATGCTTTAATTTTTCGAGGTTATTGGCTGATTTAAGGGAACCTAATGAACGAAACTCCATCAACTAGCAACTCTGGACACCTATTCCGAATTTCATGTTCAATAACCACCTTTTTATAGTTTAAAGAAATTTCACACAAAAAAGTTTTTTTATGTGTCTGACAGTTCAGTAAGCTTTAAAGCTTGTCAAACAAAATGGTGGTTAGCTACCAGGCTTTTCAGGTAGCGATTTGATTGGTTATTTGGCTATTCCAAAGCAGAAGTATCCATTTTATAATGATTCAGTTGCACATTAAGACCTATAAGATAAGCTCATTTTATTAAGAGAAAGAATATGTTATTGTCCCAGTTTGTTTAGGGGGTGCTGGCAATAATCTTCAGATTATCCAGAGCAAGAAGATGCTACAGGAAAAGTCCTTCTGATAAATCTCACTCAGAGGTTTTCATTAGCTCAGAAGAAATCATTAGCAATGGTTCAACAGCTCTTTAAATGTCTATTTTTGGTGTAGAGGGGCTTCATGAGAAATAAATGGACTAATGTGAAGAGTTTGTCATCAGTCAGACTGCTTTAATTAACATCTCTCTCTGCCTGATTTTGCAAATTGCTGACTATATTTAAAACACACAGGATGTTTCAAAACCCAGCAAGTTTTCTTCCTAGACAGCAGAATTGGGCATTATAGGTGCATTGAAATGGTCAATCCTTTTGTGATGGCCAGCAATGTTGTCTAGATAGTCAGCTCACTAGGTTTTGAGAAACAGCCAATATACAGTATTTAAATCCAGATAGTACAATGACGGTAAATCTTATGGAAACTTGTTTCCGCCATGGAATAAAACAATTTAAAAGATAATTGCGACTTTTTTTTCTCGCAATTCTAAATTTTTACCTCACAATTGTGAGTTTTTATCTCGCAATTGACCCTTCGCAAAGACCCGCCCCCCTTAGTTACTGTTGCTTTGTCCGACAAGCCATGGCGCTGTCTCACCACACGCAGTGAAAAATACATCGCGGAGCAAAGAGGACACTGACAACACGTCGACAGACAAGACAGAGCAGGTTACTTATGATATTAAACAAAGTCCCAGCTTTCAAACTGTGTAGTTTTTTTAAACAAATTCAAACAATAAAAACCCTTTTGTGGCTATTTAATGTGTCGTGACCATGGTCGTGACAGATTGTTGTAGCGCCTCAGCTCAAGAGGCTCGTAAACCGATCATCTCTTCCTACTAGTCCATTTATAGCATCAAATAAACATAAATGAACATGAGAATGAATGTCGTTTCAAACACGGAAAGACGTCAATTTATACAATTTTTCAAGTTTAACTCCACCAAGGTTAATCTTCTAACTCCTGACTGCTTTGTCGGACAAAATGGCGGATTCTGCGTTCTGATTGGTTAGATCACTTGTCAATCAAACTCCAGGCGACGGTTCAATTGACTTTTTTTTCCTCATAATTGCGAGATATAAACTCGCAATTCTGACTTTTTTCTTGCAATTGCTAGTTTATGTCTCGCAATTCTGACTTCTTTTGTCATAATTGTGAGATATAAACTTCCAATTGCAACTTTATATCATCAATTCTGACTTTATAACTCTCAATTGGGAGTATGTCACGGCATTCTGAGAAAAAAGTCAAAATTGAGAGATAACTCGCAATTGCGAGAAAAATAGTTTAGAGTTTATTACCTTTTTTATGTTTATTACCGATCGCAATTAACTTTTTTTATTTTTTATTCAGTGGTGGAAACAAGCTTCCATAGATTCCATTCTGGAGGGAGTAAAAAACACTTTTTTGCTTTAGTTTATAACATTCAATGCTATTTTGATACGCAGAACATGCCAAACTCTGACAAATCATGGGAGTCTCTCCTGGGTCACGTGATCTCTGAGCTGACGAAGGCCAAAGATGTGTACGACACCAACTCTGAGGAAGCATTAATGGTGAGTCATCTTCAGCATCACGAAAGGGCCACACAGCACTTCAGAACAGTTTTATACACCATTATTTACCATATTGTTCTGAATATAAGACTATCCTGATTATAAGGTGACCCCCCTTTTTCAAGATGTACCTTTTGGAAAAAGGCATTTTGAGGACCAAATCTTGTTTTTTATAAAGAAAATGATTTTAATTTTCATATTGCATGTTTTAATTCTTAGTTTTTATACTGAAAGTATGGTAAATACTAGCAAAATATACCAACAATCACATTTAAAAATGAACACATTATGGCATACCATAAAAATAACCTGTAGTTCTCATTTCCAGTAGAACTCACAATGACTGATTTCTCACTTTTTGTACAGTGACAGATGTTGGCATGTCAAAAAACACAGCTGTTTGATTCACATTACCTATCTGATCCAGGGGATATGAATGATTTTTCCTTAGGCCAATCACATAGTGCTGAAAATACAGCAGTTTCTCCCTGAAGTCAGAGGGCAAGTGCTGGGCAAAACTTGTTCATCATTCCTATGCCTTATCAAAGCGGCCGCTTCGAAGAAATCAACAGGCTAGCGTGTCAGCACGCAGCCGAAACAAGAAATGAGGGCCTCGCTGGTGGGTACATTCAGCTCTTGGTCGATATCCTTCAGCTAGATGATGGCTCTGGTTATGGGCAGCCCCTCATTTCTTCCCTCGGCCACGCACCGACACACCCGCCCGTCAATCTCTTCAAAGCGGCTGCTTTTAGGACCGCAGTGTTCTTTTCTTTGACTGTTAGCATTTTTAAGACTGTCTTTTTGGGCTCGCCATCTTCTAACATTACACTCTGACAGACCATATTTCTTGGCTGTTTAATGAGAGTTGTTTGACTCCACTGCGTTTATCAGTCCTGGAGGACACACTCGTTTTACATGTATTTGACACTCCCTATTGTTGCAGGTGTATTATTGACATGTAAAAGTCTAGACCCTGAATATGAGATGACCCCATTTTTTTTAGATGTATTTCCAAGAAAAAAAAACACTCTTATATTCTGAACAATATTGTAGTAATCTTTTCTGTTTCTGACAATTATGATTTAACTCAAGTACATAGAAATAATGAGATTGATTAAACTTACAAAGCAAATTTATTGGACAGATATTAGTCATTGAAGTCATTAACTTACAAATTCAGCATCAGTAGTAATAATGAGGATATGTAGTTCAGGGAACAGCAGGATCAGATCCTTTTTTTTATTGAACAAAAGTGTGTAAACAAGTATCCAAAAACCCGTCGTTGAATGTTTCTTGCAAATGTGTCACCGTGGGACAGTACATTCACTTTCTTCTCTTGTTGTTTTGACAAGGCAGCAAAAAGTCATTCTGTTTCCTAGGAAGTTAGATCTTTTTTTCTTTTCTTTTAAATCAGTATATCTTACAGTAAATCAAATTTAACTTGGAACATTTTACACTTTACAAATCTAAGATAGTACATTTAAATTGATTGTTCAAGGATTGTTCATGTGGACTAAACTGTGATGCGTCTTTTTTTTTCAAGATTCTTTGATTAATAGAATGTTAAAAAGAACAGCAATTATTTGAAATATAAATATTTTATAACACATAAATACCTTTTGAATATTTGAATGCATTCTTGCTGAATAAAATTACATTTATTTAATGTCTTTTTTTTTTTTAAAGAATTTGAACAACATCTATATAGTTTTATAGAAAACACAAAGTTTCATGAGAATCAGCCATAGAGGAGTAATTATCTATTAAATAGTAATCTGCAGCTCACCATTATGTGAGCCTGAAGCTTGTTCATTCAAAGCCAATCACCGTGGCCGGCTGTCAGGCGACTGTTTATCAGGGCTTTATCAACAGGGAATGAGCTGTTATTAATGTTGTCTTCTCTCTGTAGTTGAGCTCCAGTGTGTGGTCTCCTCAGTCCATTGAGTTCACCCTACAGCAGTTCTGTCTGCCCTTCCTGAGACTGTCCTGTTTACTGCAACACCACCTGTATGGAGACAGCTTACCCGGCTGCCAGGTGCACTGCATAGATGTCTGTTGTTTTATATACTGTACAGCTAGTTATAAATATTATAACCTAACCCTAACACCATAACAGAAAACTTTCTGAATTTTTATCATAAAAAAAAATTCTGTATATATTCTGTATATTTTATATACATACATACATACATACATACACTTAAATTTTATACTGCACAGCAAAATCCCCAGTTAAATCTACTCTGCTTAGAGTACATATGGTCCCTCTCTAAATAGTGTAGTTCAGGATCCGCAGTGGGCCGCCCCTCGCCTCCTGCACCTCCCAGACAATTACAACACCATTTTCCAGTACTACCACAGGAAATCCTGCACCAGCTGCGGCAAACAGAGTTAGTCAATTGAAGTTTTTGTGTTTCCCTTTTCTTCAGTGATTCCGCTTGTTAACAGCAGGTGTTCATCACTAATGCTCAATCATCACTTAATTAATCTCTTAATTATCTCATTAACTTTAACTCTGCTTCAGTGTTACTTTAACACTATTTAGAGAGGAACCATATGTACTGATTTAACTTAGTTCACATCTTGGTACAAATTTGTCCCCAGAATATGGTTAAATAGGTATTTACACATGTCCAGCCTGTGAGTATTTGCTCTCATTCAGCGCAGTTGATAGACTCACGGCTGTCTCTCGTCACAGGTGGAGGAGGAGTTTTCTCTACTGACCGGCTGTCTGAGTTTGGCTGGTTCTGTTCAGTCCAGTGGATCCATGAGCAGCGCAGCGTGTTTGGATTGGAACTTGAATGCTTTCGATCTGATTAACCAGTGGTGTTCAGAGGTCATCGCTCTGTCCAGTTCACCCTCCCAGCAGTCTGTGGTCGGTGTCTGTTTGTGTCTTGTTTCTTTGTAAACCCTGTTTTATTCTACGTGTTGCTAACACCAGTGTTTTAACCAGTTGTTGTCTTTATTACTGTTAACCACNCTATCAGGAGATTTTGGAGCACTTCATGCTTCCATCTGCTGAAAAGCTTTATGGAGATGAAGATTTCGTTTTTCAGCACGACCTGGCACCTTCTCACAATGCCAAAACCACTGGTAAATGGTTTACTGACCATGGTATTACTGTGCTCAATTGGCCTGCCAACTCTCCTGACCTGAACCCCATAGAGAATCTGTGGGATATTGTGAAGAGAAAGTTGAGAGACACAAGACCCAACACTCTGGATGAGCTTAAGGCCGCTATCGAAGCATCCTGGGCCTCCATAACACCTCAGCAGTGCCACAGGCTGATTGCCTCCATGCCACGCCGCATTGAAGCAGTCATTTCTGCAAAAGGATTCCCGACCAAGTATTGAGTGCATAACTGAACATAATTATTTGAAGGTTGACTTTTTTTTATATTAAAAACACTTTTCTTTTATTGGTCGGATGAAATATGCTAATTTTTTGAGATAGGAATTTTGGGTTTTCATGAGCTGTATGCCAAAATCATCAGTATTAAAACAATAAAAGACCTGAAATATTTCAGTTGGTGTGCAATGAATCTAAAATATATGAAAGTTTAATTTTTATCATTACATTATGGAAAATAATGAACTTTATCACAATATGCTAATTTTTTGAGAAGGACCTGTATATACATACATACATACATACACTTAAATTTTATACTGCACAGCAAAATCCCCAGTTAAATCTACTCTGCTTAGAGTACATATGGTCCCTCTCTAAATAGTGTTAAAGTAACACTGAAACAGAGTTAGTCAATTGAAGTTTTTGTTTCCCTTTTCTTTAGTGATTCCGCTTGTTAACAGCAGGTGTTCATCACTAATGCTCAATCATCACTTAATTAATCTCTTAATTATCTCATTAACTTTAACTCTGCTTCAGTGTTACTTTAACACTATTTAGAGAGGAACCATATGTACTGATTTAACTTAGTTCACATCTTGGTACAAATTTGTCCCCAGAATATGGTTAAATTGGTATTTACACATGTTCAGCCTGTGAGTATTTGCTCTCATTCAGCGCAGTTGATAGACTCACGGCTGTCTCTCGTCACAGGTGGAGGAGGAGTTTTCTCTACTGACCGGCTGTCTGAGTTTGGCTGGTTCTGTTCAGTCCAGTGGATCCATGAGCAGCGCAGCGTGTTTGGATTGGAACTTGAATGCTTTCGATCTGATTAACCAGTGGTGTTCAGAGGTCATCGCTCTGTCCAGTTCACCCTCCCAGCAGTCTGTGGTCGGTGTCTGTTTGTGTCTTGTTTCTTTGTAAACCCTGTTTTATTCTACGTGTTGCTAACACCAGTGTTTTAACCAGTTGTTGTCTTTATTACTGTTAACCACCTTGACTATCATATTTGATATACAAGATTGCAGAGCAGGTTTTGAACCAATAAGATTTCATGCTGCAAAAATACAAAATTAAAAGGTTCATGACATGAGACATGCCTTGATTTTTTTTTTGACAATTTTTTTTGTGTGCAAAAATCTTGTAAATAACATTATAAGTGAACCTCAAGGAACATAAAATAAAAACCCATGTCATGACCCCTTTAAACAATACTAATCTAAGTGACTGTGTCAAACATTGAGCAGGGCTGAGACATGCAACTCTGGTTGAACCAGTAAGCAGAAATGTGTTTGTTTTTTTTGTACAAGTTAAGAGTTAAGATGTTACAAAGTCAAAAGACTTGCTTTGACTGACAGTGAAAGTTAATTAAATCTGGTATCTGAGTAATTTTTCTTGTCTCTCTTCAGTCTCTGTTAGTTCAGGATCCGCAGTGGGCCGCCCCTCGCCTCCTGCACCTCCCAGACAATTACAACACCATTTTCCAGTACTACCACAGGAAATCCTGCACCAGCTGCGGCAAGACCCCCAAAGACCCTGCGCTCTGCCTGGTGTGTGGCGCGTTCGTCTGTCTGAAGGGTCACTGCTGTAAACAGCAGGGCGTCTGTGAGTGTGTGCTGGTGAGTTTGTAGCAAATGCTGAAAGCTCAGTTTGAATTATCCTTACACTGATGATGCTGATTATAATTATATATATATATATATTTTTTAATCCAAAGCACTCCCAGCACTGTGGAGCAGCGACCGGTATCTTCCTGCTGGTAAACGCCTCGGTCATCATTATCATCCGAGGGCATCGCTTCTGTCTGTGGGGGTCTGTGTATCTGGACGCTCATGGAGAGGAGGACAGAGACCTACGGTAAACCTCTTGCTGCTCTGATGGCCAGATATTGCATCTAGATTTCATTCTGAGGGGCTCAGTTGCAGGGTCAGAAATTTACTTTTCCATTAAGGGGCAATATATGCCCCCTGGAATTGATTTCCAGGGTAATTTTTTTTATTTGCAAGGGCAATTTTAAGAATTAACATATTTGTGTTGCTTTTCATGCCAAATACTTTAACCAGTTACATCAATCAGAATACTGTTGGTTAATAAAAAATTTTTTTTTAAAAATGTATCAACATCAACAAAAGCCATCTTTACACTGCAAAGGTGGAACAGAAGTGGCATCTGACATGGCATTTGTTTATTTGTGTTTAATGCTGCTCAAAGGTGACATAAATGTACAGTACCTGTCAAAAGTGTTGAAACATTTCAATTTTTTGCATGTTTTTGAAAGAAGTCCCTTCTGCCCTCCAGGACTGCATTTATTTAATCAAAAATACAGTAAAAACAGCAATATTGCGAAATATTATTACAAACTAAAATAACTGTTCTATTTGAATATATTTTAAAATGTAATGTATTCATGTGATGCAAAGCTGAATTTTATTATTTCATTACTCCTGTCTTGTGTCACATGATCCTTCAGAATTCATTCTAATATGCTGATTTGATGCTCAAGAAACATTTCTGATTATCATCAGTGTTGAAAACAGTTGTGCTACTTCACATTTTTGTTTAAAAAATAAAAAATAAATAAATACTGTTTTGAAACTTGACAGGTATTGTACTGTATTTACACAACAATTGCATAATGTAAATAGCCTACAAAAAGTATATAAATTATAACATTTAAAAAAAAAAATTAATTATGGAGTAGGACTGTAATTTTATGACAAAAATGATTGTGTGATTATTGATCTTGATGTAATAATGTGTCGATTAATACAATGCATAAGAAAAAGTCACGAAGCGGCACATATTCTGGCTAGACAGACAAAATAAGCTAAGAACTGTTTAGCTAAGAACTTTGCTTTTTTAGTTTAGTAGCATGAAAAACAAAACCGTTATTCAAACTGGGAATAAATGAAGAGTTTGGTTCCAAAACCCTATAAATCCATTTTGATTAATTTGAGTAAAAATGTGTTTTCTTTACCAAGAAAGTGGCAAGATGAAAACCACTATTTTCTGTTTCAAACTTTCACATAGCATCTTTTGGTTATAAAAACATAAATTCGAAGGGGCAGCTCGAGCCCCTGCCCCTCTGATCGTGAAAGTATGCAGTCGCATCGAGGTGCCCCCGCGTTCCCATTTCCCCCCCCCCCCGAACGTGATATCTACCGCTGGAGAAACCCACAACACCCTCCATTTTTCTGTTTTTGTTGATCAGAAAGTACAAAGTAGATAAGGATAACTAGGATGCCGGGTGAATTCAGAGCGCCGCCATTACTGTTTACAGTTTACAGTGCGTGGAATGGTGCACTGTGATTGGTTGAGCGGATATATCGCATTCTGCAGAGAAGAGAGCTTGACGTTTGTCGCGTTTTGGAAAGAAAGAGAGAAAACATGACAGAATAACACGAAGGATATCGCATTTTGCGCAAAATTAATAAATTACTTTTCAATACCGACAAGATACAATACTGATTTTGGCGGAACCTTTTTTTTTTAAATGGCATTTATTGCATTTTGGAACCAAACTCTTCAAATTATATTCACCTTATTCTTAACGTATATAACTTGATTATGTTAAGGCTTCCGGTATCATCTGCTTCCAGTTATTTTCGCTGTAATCATGAACACAGCTAAAATAATTTTATCATTTACTGCATTTTGTTATTTTTCCAGTTATTTACTATAGCGGCTAATGAATCGGAGGTACCCTCACAATCACAGAAAATAGCTTACTTCTGCGTTGCCACATAAGGTAAATACAGAAAGCGAGCAAAGAACACATAAAAGTGGTCCATGACTTCAGTTCAGCACGGGTTTTCCAGTCTGAAAAATGCGGTGTTCCTCAAGGCTCTGTCCTTGGACCATTTTTGATTGTGTAACACATCAGTAACATGTATACACATTAATTATTTGAAGAAAATTGTTGTTCACTCAATCACTGAAGCTGTTTACACCATAAAATGTATCTCTTATTTGCATCGTATCTGCTCTTTGTTGTTTATGATAGAATTCACAGAGTGCAGAATTCATTCAGTGAGAAAATGAGAATGCCTCTGATTGGCCATTAAATTCATAAGCTCAACAGATTGGTTATAATGCTGCAAATGCTGCATTAAAAATGTGTAAAAAGAAATCTGATGCAACATGAGCAGATCTAAATGTAAAGCCTCAAATTCAACATTTTTCATTCACAGCGATAGCTGTAAATATATTTACTTTATTTATACAGGGGCACTTATTTTAAATTTGAGGGGTGTTTTTGTTTGTTTTGGTGACATTTTTGCCCCATTGGTTTCTGACCCTGCTCAAGTACTCATTTATTTGATTTCATTGCCCTGTTATGCCTGCTTAAACATGTTTTGTATTTTGGAGTGTTTTGTATTTCTTCTAGAGAAAACTGTTTGCCTTTCCTGCTGTAACCTCCTGATCTTTCCTGTTCTGTAGTCGAGGCAAGCCTCTGTATTTATGTGAGGAGAGATACCGCGTCCTGGAGCAGCAGTGGGTCTCGCACACCTTCGACCACATCAACAAGCGCTGGGGTCCTCACTACAATGGACTTTAACATTGCAGCCCACATCCTGGAGAGGACAGGTCACATGATGTCAGCGCAAGCCTCTGTGTCGTCCTCCGATGATTTCTGTCGTGTAATATAAAGAAAACCTGCTTTGAGTTGGCCACAGCCTGGGTTCATGTGAAGTTTAGTGTACAATCAAGCCTAATGACTAACAGCGTGTGCGTGCGTGTGTTTAAAAGTGATTTTTCGTGTGGATTAATAGGGGAGAATTTTGTTTTGTCCCAGCAAGCTCACAGTGAAAGCACACTGAGTTCATTTTTGTCAATCCTGTTAGACGCACAAGTGGAAAAAATGTTAATATTTGGAAAACTGAGATTTTTGAGGAGAGAGATTCTTGGAAAAAAAACTATTCTGACCAATGTTAAACAAATCATGTACAGATATCAGAATTAATATCAAAACCTTGAATGCTAAAGGTACCAAGACTCTCAACATATCCCCCCACCACCCCATGACCAGTGCGATGTGTAGTCATGTCATGTCATGCTATTTAAGTTTAAACACATCTCATAAGACTGACTGTGGGTTGAAAAGCAGTGTATGAGACAAAATAGAAACCGATTAGAGCTAAAGCACGATTTGTCTCCGAGTCAAGGTGTAGTTGCAGTCATCCTCAGGTATTTTATTTTGTTTTTGTTTTGTAGTCTCAGATAAAAGATTTTAATATTTAAAAAGTGCTGCTATTCATTGTTTAAAAAAAAAAAAAA
>RJVU01049572.1:8870656-8891327 GCA_003731715.1 Anabarilius grahami
AGTTGATCCAACATAATGTTTTAAGTAAGGTGAAGACGTTTTTTTGCCACAAAAAAAACACATTTCTAAGTAACATTAACTTAAAAATTGTCAACATGAATGCAACTATTTAAGTTGATCCAACATAATGTTTTAAGTAAGGTGAAGACACTTTTTGGACACAATAAAACGCATTTCTACGTAACATGATCTTACCAAGCACCGCTTGTCACCATGATGGTAAATCTCCAAAAACCCACATTAACAGAAACTCTTCTAAATTAGCATCACAAAACACTAATTACTGCTAAATCTCCCTTACCATTAATCTTGTGCAAAAAACATTATATAACACTTAATTTTAGCATTTACTCTCCCTTTCAAAATCCCAGCCCAGTTTCACTTAACTTAAGTTCGTCTAAATTAAAAGAAGTGTTCATACAACTCAAAACAATAAAACACGTTTACATGTCATCAGATTGTATTTTACATTAACAGAACTTAAAATTAAATACATTTTTGATTAACTGAAAATGTTAAACTATGACAAGTCATGATGGTATATCGAATCAATAGGCATAATTTGTGTGTCATCCAAGCTCAATAAAATAACAATTACAAGTAAAAAGTCTAACAGCATTCAGAACTTGATTTTTTTATTTCAAAACAATATATATATTTAAGTAATGACTAAAGGTCCCCTGAATTAGTTTTTAGAGTGTGTAAGGAACCCCACATCGGCCCAAAAACGGAATCCGACGACCTGGGCGAAGGTTAACGCATGTATGCCTTTTCAGCGCCTCTGTTAAGTTCACTTAATTTCACTCGTTTAATCTGACTCCAATTTCAAATGATTATTACTCTTAGGTTGTGTTTCCAATTAGAAATGAATCATTTGTTATGTATTAATTTAGATATTTGATTATTCTGGGTATCTCTTATTTTCACATGATGAAATAAATGTTTTTCTCCGAAACACGTTGGCCACAATTATTGGCACCCTTTTATTCAAAACTTTTTGTAACCTCCTTTTGCCAAGATAACAGCTCTGAGTCTTCTTCTATAAAGCCTGATGAGTTTGGAGAGCACCTGACAAGAGATCAGAGACCATTCCTTCATGCAGAATCTCTCCAGATCCTTCAGATTCCCAGCTCCATGTTTGTGGTGCTTCTCTTCAGATCACTCCACTCATTTTCTTTAGGGTTCAGGTCAGGGGACTGGGACGGCCATGGCAGAAGCTTCATTTTGTTCTCAGTGACACATTTTTGTATTGGTTTTGATGTTTGTTTTGGATCATTGTCCTGATGGAAGATCCAACCACGGCCCATTATTGGATTTCTAGCAGAAGCGGTCAGGTTCTGATTTTTTATCTGTTGGTATTTGATAGCATCCATAATACCATGTATCTGAAAGAGATGTCCAGGACCTCCAGCAGAAAAATAGGCCCACAACTTTAAAGATCCAGCAGTATATTTATCCGTGGGCATGGGGAACTTTTTATCCATGTGTGCACCAAACCCATCTGGTGAGTTTGCTGCCTTTTTTTTTTAAGTTTCATCTGACCATAGAAGCCGGTCCCGTTTGAAGTTCCAGTTGTGTCTGACAACTGAATATGCTGGAGATTGTTTCTGGATGAGAGCAGAGGATTTTTCTTGAACTCAACTAATCTCTGCAATTCTCCAGCTGTGATCCTTGGAGAGTCTTTGTCCACTCAAACTCTCCTCCTCACTGCGTATTAGGACGATTTAGACACACATCCTCTTCCAGGCAGATTTATAACATCTTTAGTTGATTGGAACTTCTTAATTATTGCCCTGATAGTGGAAATGGGGATTTTCAATGCTTTAGCTATTTTCTTACAGCCATTTTCTATTTTGTGAAGCTCAACAATCTTTTGCTGCACATCCAAACTATATTCTTTGGTTTTTCTCATTGTGATGAATGATTAAGGGAATTTGGCCTTTGTGTTTCCTCATGTTTACACTCCTGTGGAACAGGAAGTCTTGGCTGGACAATTTCATGTTCATGATCACCCTGGTGTGCTAAAAAATATGAATGGGAATATACTTCAGAGATATTTTACTCATAAGAATTTCTAGGGGTGCCAATAAATGGGGCCAACATGTTTTGGAGAAAAACATTTATTTCATATTTCATAAACCTCGCTTCTCGTAATTTCATTTTTTTCTTTCTTTCATAAATCATTAGGTCACCATTTACTCTGGGTTTTGAAATAACCAATACACAAATCCGCCGCGAACTCTATGGGCGCCGCCATCTTGCCTGCCGCCATTACTGCGTGCCTGCGAAGCGTGACGGTTACCCCTTTTAAACCAAGGCAGTTTGAGTGCTGGTTCCGAGCCAGAGCCTAGTTTCAAATCAGTTCTTTGTCTTTCGACACACAAAGCACCGGCTCCGAACCAGGAAAAGTGGTTCGTAAGTAGCACCAAAACATTGCTGGGCTAGAAGTAAGAACCGCTTGCGTCAGGGGCTGGGGGCGGGGTTACCGTCACTCTCTGTTATTCCCGCCCCGGATGTGATGGTCAGATTCGCGCGTTTGTGGAGTTGAATTTGAAAACTATGAAGCAAATATCAATCAGTTGATGCTTTAAATGCTTCATTTGGATGGATATATATTTAGATATGTACTGCTGCATGAAACCGCGCAAATCCCATAAAGCAGAGAGCGTTTATTATGATGAGATCATCCCCGTGTTTAACCAGAAGCCCCTTCGGCTCAGAGTAATATTGCAGAAGACATGCAGAGATATTATTTATAGTGTAGTTATAGTTAAAAGATTCTAAACATTAATTCATATCGTTGCTGTCGTGCAGAAACCTCGTTTCTTGTAATTTAGTTTTTTCTTTCGTGAATCATTAAGGTCACCATTTACTCTGGGTTTTGAAATAACCAATAAAAAAGTACTAAAAAGATCTCGTGACTAAACCTCGTAACTCCATTGGCTCTTCAAACTGTCAGTCAAACATCATAACTCCACACGCCTCTATCGTGAATGAAGTGTTTGGAGAGATATGCTTTTTTTTCTTTTCTTTTTTTTTCTTTTCTTTTTACAATATTTGAGTAAATAAAGAACTGTTTGTTTGAATATGTAACTTGAAACTGTGAGTTTTATTTTATTTACTGTCGTTTGCTCTCCGTTGGAAAAGTCAATCACGCCATTTTGAATTTTCATTTTATTCACATAAAGTTGATTTTATTTCGATATATAATTTTGTTTTATTATATTATTCCTAACGCTTTTACCTCCGTAACCGGTTTGATGACGCAATAGTGATACTGAAAGCTGATTGGCCTTGATGGTTATATGCGGAAAGGGCAAATTTAATTAATCTAGTTTATAATACCATGATGTCCGATTGATCCTCCCTTGTGCCTTTTTGCACGAATTTTGGAAAAAATTGCAACGAATCCATTAGACTATGTGCCTTTTATTATTCAATTATGAATAACGACGATTTTGGACACGGATAATAATAATAATAATAATAACTGTTTAGAAAGAATAAGTCTCATAATAAAACGTCAAATTAAGTTTGTAATTATTCAATAAATGTTTAGATTCGATGTTCGCTCGCGCTCTGCTCACACACGTGACTTCAGGTGCGCGTGCNACAAGACAAAACAATAGCTGAATTTATTAAAATAACCCCATTCATAAGTATGTGAACCATTGATTCTCAACACTGTGTGTGGTTACCTGATGATCCACAACTCTTTTTTTGTTTTGCGATGGTTGTTCATGAGTCTCTTGTTTGTTCTGAGCAGTTAAACTGAACTCTGTTCTTCAGAAAAATCCTCCATGTCCTGCAGATTCTTCAGTTTTCAAGCATTTTTCCAGCAGTGACTGAATGATATTGAGATCCGTCTTTTCACACTGAAGACAATTGAGGGACTCAAACTCAACTATTAAAAAAGGTTCAAACATTCACTGATGCTCCAGAAGGAAAAGCGATGCATTAAGAGTCGGGGGGTGAAAACTTTTGTATTCGAATATCAAGGTAAATTGTACTTCATTTTTCTTCCAGGAAACATGCAAGTATCTTCTGTTGCTTCCGAAGGGCAGTACTAAATGAAAAACAATGATATTTAAACAAAATATGAAAAATTGTGACATCTTCATCCTGTTCAAAAGTTTTCACCCCCCGACTCTTAATGCATCGTGTTTCCTTCTGGAGCATCAGTGAATGTTTGAACCTTTTTTAATAGTTGAGTTTGAGTCCATCAATTGTCCTCAGTGTGAAAAGATGGATCTCAAAATCATTCAGTCACTGCTGGAAAGGGTTCAAATGTGAAAGTATATAAATCTGCTTCAGGAGCAGGAAACAATCGCTGTATGTTGAGCACAGTCAGAATGTTTTAGCTAGTCGTTAAATGTGTGCCCGGCTTAATAACACAGCGAATGCCGGAGTTAAACACTCGTGTTCCAATACTCGTGCACGAGTTTTGGGAGGCGTTCCCTTGAAAAGAGCTGTGAAGGAGGGGGGTTGTTCTTACGCATGCGCTCATTTCAAAAACTCAGTCGACGAAAAGATCCTCTGTACCACCTTTAACTGAATAGCACAATGGAAAGTAACTGTGGTACCACATCATATTACGGCTCAGTAATAACAGGGTAATACTATGGTAATATCTACATTATTACTTAGGAAATAACGGAAATTGCATGTAATTTCCTAGGTAATAATGTAGAAATTACCATGGTGTTATTACCATGCTGTAATATGAAGGTAAATATCATTAATATACAAAGTGCAACCTCAAAAGCAGTGCTGCATAGGCCTAGGTAAAAGAGGGACGAAATTAAAAAATTTGTCGATGAGCATAAAAACTCTATTTCTATTTCTCTATGTCTATTTATTCAAATAATGTATTACTATGGCATTTGTTAAATACATATTATACACAATAAAGGTAATAAAAAAGAACAATGCCATTCATTTGTAAGGCCGTGTGACAGGAATGTGACGGGACTGATGTGACGGGGCCGGATGGTCGGCCGTTTTAAACTGCCATTACTCAGGCTGCTATCATGCTTGCATAAAAACTGTTAACATGCAAGCAAGGAATTTCAGGAACCTTTTTAAACATGTTTTGGATTTAAAAAATTTCATTATTTTCTGGGATGTTTTACCGTGACAGGGACTGACCCTTTAGCTCGTCCTCCTCAAAAAAACATACAAAAACAAGCTTAAAATCATGAAATTAAATGATAGAACTCACCCTCGATCAGTGTCAGTGTCGATTCATTTACAGGAATCAACCATCAGTCAGTTTTAGGCATTATTTGGATGAAATACTTTAGTCACTGTAACAATTCAAGGACAGATAATGTAAGTTTCTGGTATAAAGTCCCATTTATAGCGCTCTCCGAGTGGCGGTAATGACGAAGGAAATGTAATTGAATTATTTCACTAAACTGTGTAAAGTTTGGGGAGTGAAGCACCTTCAGATGGTTTTAATCAAGTCGTGACGCACACGTGTTTCATATTGAGGGACCCAAAATTTGACAGATATAAACTTTTGCGTAATGTTTGCAGCACGTGAGCTACCTAATTTAATTTTTACATATTACCAAGCAAATTATTGCTGGTATGGGCTGGTATTGCGTCCATTAAGCATTCATGCAATATTAATAATCTTATGCATATTCGATGGAGCCGGGCTTCAAAACGTGCGCCTTGTTTTTGTTCTGCGGCTCAACGCATAAATCCTCCAAACTCAATTCCCAAGGTCATTGAGAGACATAATGTGTTTATCGCCTGGCTGTTTCGCTCATAATAAAACCATTCCCATTGGAAGATTGGGATTGATGGATGTCTATGGGATATTGATCGATACCTGCTGGCCTTCTGGAAGCGGGGAAATGAGTGACCATTAGTCCAACTCAATTCAGCGAGCTCAGAGCAGATAGCGGGACTCTATTTCACACAGCAGGGCATTGACACCGCAGGACACTCGTGGAAGTGTTTTTGGATGAAGCCCTTTGGCTGGCTGTTATGAAACCCCTGTGTTAGAAACGTTAAAGGTGTTCAGATGCTCTGCAGGTGCCCTGAAGAGTGAATTTGCAAAAACAAAGATTGGATTTTCTCTACAACATCTTGGTTGGTTGTATTTTCAGTTAGGCTAAACAAACTCCTTTGCATAAACTGTGTAGGCCTACATTTAGACACAAATTTACAAAACTGACAAAACAGCATGAAGGAATGGTCATTTGAAGAGTCAGCATGCTAGTCAGTACACATAACCATATTTTGGTTTGCATTTATTATGGTCTCACCACAAAACCATACAACCATTTGTAGTTTCTATTGTTTTTACTACAAAAGTCATAGTAAAACCATGGTTAATTTTCTAAGGGTAGCCCAGCTAACAGTGAAAGTTTCCATAACTTTCACTAATGCTCTTTAAAAGTTATGTAAATGTTAGGACAGAACATTCTTAAAATAATGTTTATGGAATGTTCTTATAACGTTATTAATAGTTAATATAGGTTCTTGTAATGTTGAGAGAAAACGTTTCAACATTCTTGAACCCTTATAATGTTATTATTATTTGCTGAATGTTTTCATAATGTTATCATAAAACTTCATGAACGTTCTCATAACATTGAGATAACGACATTCTCGGAACGTCTTGATGTTATTAATATTTGCGGAATGTTTTCGGAATTTTTGCATAAAACGTTGTGAGAACAATTTTAATGAAACATCCTTAGAATGATAATCTGATTAGTAATGAGTGAAGCTGGTAATGCTGTTTGTGGAGTTGTTTAATCAGATCTTTTATCTTCAGTTGATTTCTTCTAAGGCTGTGGCTGAAGTCAGTTGTAGTTCTTGTGTTTCTCTTTCCTTCAGTGATTCTGCTTGTTAACAGCAGGTGTTCATCACTAATGCTCAATCATCACTTAATTATCTCATTAACTCCGACACTGCTTCAATGGTACTTTAACTCTGTAGTGTGCACACATGAACACTAGGCAGTGTTAATTTAACATGGGCGCTTTGCTGTGTACAATTACATTAATCTTACCTGTTTCATTTACGTATGACTGACAAATATGAATCACATTCAGTTTATTAATACAATTACATAAATCTTACCTGTTTCATTTATGTGTGACTTACAAATATGAATCACATTTAGTTTATTAATTTATGTTAAATGTAATCCAAATGGATGGAAAATGTATATGCAATTCAAATACTTAAATCTTAAGTTTACATATACATTTTTTTTTAATTTTCTAAGGGAAGCCCAGCTAACAGGGAACATTCCCATAACTTTCACTAACGTTCTTTAAAAGTTATGTGAATGTTAGGACAAAATGTTCTTAAAATAATGTTTATGGAACGTTCTTATGTTATTAATAGTTAGCCTAGTATACGTTCTCGCAATGTTGAGAGAAAATGTTCTTAGAACAACATTCTTGGGACTTCTTAATGATGTTATGTGAAATATTTTCTGAATCTTTTCATAATGTTATCATAAAACATTCTGAGTAGAACATTAATGGAACGTACTTACAATGTTATTTTTACTTGATGAACGTTCTCATATAATTGAGAGAATTTTTTTTTCTTTATGCAAATTTTTGCATAACCAAGAAAAAAAAAAAGGATGTTTTGAACGTTCAGAAAACATTCAGAAATAAAGTTTTCATAACATTTTCAAAATGATAAAATGAAATGTTTCTCTAACGTTCACATAAACCAAGACGACACATTTTTAATACATCAAAAATTGATGTTTTGAATGTTAAGAAAACATTCGGGAATAACCTTTTCATAACTTTGGGAATGTTAAGACAACAGCTTCTGAAACACGTCAACACATTTTGAAAGGGCGAGGCTGTCAAACGTCTGCGTAAAATAAAATAAGAAGAAAAGGAGGTGATTGAGTTGTTTATAGTTCATTATTTCCCGCAGCTCACATGTAGAGGAAGTGACCCGGAGGCGCCTTCCTTTCTCCTGTCAGCACGGTCTGGTCCAGCCCTCATCATATGAACAGTAAGTCACATAGAGCGATATGGCTGACAGTCTTGCTAAGTTACGGACTGGCTTTAATTGTCAGGAGAAAGAACTGAGATATTACTTTTCTTTCCATTTAACAGATTCCCCCTTTTAAAAGAGATGTATAAACCCAGATACTGTACATATCTTGAGGAAAAGGAGAGAACTGTAAAGGTTAATGAGGTGTGCTTTGCGCTCGTTACGGTAGAGGGGGCATGTGCGGTAATGAGGCCCTCGGATCTCATTATCAAGATTACTGATTCGATCGGCCCGATCTCTCACACACTCACAACTTCTGTTCAGAAACCTGGCGAGGCATAATTTTAAGGCATCCTTGCAGGTGAGCTGGATGAAAGGATAAATATAAAATCAAATGTATAAATATAAGAGTTAATGTTATTTGTGTGAGTTGTGTGAGTATCAGAAAAAACAGAAGGTCTCATAGCATCCACTTGTTGGAGAAAGTGTTAAAGGCAGCAGTACGAATTGACTCTTTGCTGGGAGTTTGATTGACAAGCGATCTAACCAATCATAACGCCGAATCTGCCATTTTGTCCGACAAAGCAGTCCGGAGTAAGAAGATTAACCTCGGTGGACTTGAACTTGAAAAATGGTGTGTACTGACGTCTTTCCGCGTTTGAAACAACATTCCTTCTGATGTTCATTCATGTTTATTTGATGCTATAAATGAACTAGTAAGAAGAGATGATCGGTTCACGAGCCGCTTGAGCTGAGGCACTACAGCAATCTGACACATTAAAGAGCCACAAAACGTTTTTTATTGTTCGAATTTCTTAAAATTACACAATTTGAAAGCTGGGACTTTGTTTAATATCATAAGTAACCGGCTCTGTCTTGTCTGTCGATGTGTTGTCAGTGTCCTCTTTGCTCCGTGATGTATCTTTCACTCTGTGTGGCATCACAGAGCCATGGCTTGTCGGACAAGTAACTAACGGGGGCGGGTCTTTGCGAAAGGTCAATTGTACATGTCTGAAAAGTTGTTTTTAGCTGGACTTTGACCCAGTGGAAATTAAACTTTGAATTATATGCCTAATGAATCAATTCCCAGCTGGCTTGTCAGCGACTTTCAGTGAAGAACATTCTGATCTCTCCTCAGAAAGAAAAAAACATACATCCACTTACAAGACAGGTTTGGAAGATATATGCGAAGCTGTTAATTAGCGCTCGAGTAATCTAACGGTATCAGAGAAAAATGAACGACAAGACAAACTGACAAGGTAATTTAAGGAGATTAGTCGCGAGCTTGCCAATACACCTCCTTACAGACCGTTTCCGCGAGGGTTCCTGAGACAAATTGTGCTGTCTGCGGACACCGTGACCTGCGGGAGAGGCAGGCGTCCGCATTCTTGGCACAAGTGAGGACTGGCAGAGTGTGGCGTAGAGGGCAGCAGGCGGCGCAGATGGCCGAGTCGCCACCTTCGGTTGGGTGGTTCGATGTGCTGGGAATAAGTTCTGGAAGGTTAAGACTTACAGATTCAAAGGGCCTTCGGTCAAACTGGAATCCTGAGGAAAAAAATTCAACATACACTCTTAAATATAAAGGTTCTTTATTGGCATCGATGTTTCCATGAAGAACCTTTAAAATCCATGGAATCTTTCCAGAAAAGAGATATTAGTGATACTCATTTACATGCTTTTTTCTAACCTAGTTTGTTTGACACAGTTTGTTTGATCTCACTGTGTTTTGTCTGCATCATGTTTGGTTAAATTTAGTCATTTAGGAAAGATCCATGTTATGTAATTGGGTGGATGTGGTTTATTGTTGGCAACAGATGGCCGATGCTGTCATGAACAGATGGGGGGCCACACTGATCACAAGGGGGACGTGTTATGTTGTTATTTCTGAGCAGTCAAAACATAATTTTTATGATACTTCACACGAACCTCTTATGCTGACTCTTTAAATTTAGTTAATAGATTTTTTTGCTGTTGAAAAAACATCTGTGGTTGAAACTGCCCCAAAAAAATAAAACATGTGTTTTATTTATAAAACTGTATCTCTCTATATTATGGGTCGTATGTTAAATTAACATTCAGATTATTAATCATAAAGGGTTAGTTCACCCAAAATGAAAATAATGTAATTTATTACTCACCCTCATGCCGTTCCACACCAGTAAGACCTTCGTTCATCTTCGGAACACAAATTAAGATATTTTTGTTGAAATCCGATGGCTCAGTGTGGCCATAGCCAGCAACTCTCAAGATCCATTAATGTACTAAAAACATATTTAAAGGATTAGTTCACTTTCAAATTAAAATTTCCTTATAATTTACTCACCCCCATGTCATCCAAGATGTTCATGTCTTTCTTTCTTCAGTCGAAAAGAAATTAAGGTTTTTGATGAAAACATTCCAGGATTTTTCTCCATATAGTGGACTTCAATGGACTCCAAACGGTTGAAGGTCAAAATTACAGTTTCATTTGCAGCTTCAAAACGTTCTACACAATCCCAGACGAGGAATAAGGGTCTTATCTAGAGAGACCATCACTCATTTTCTAAAAAAAAACAAACAAAAAAACAACAAAAAATGTATATTAGTTTTAACCATAAATGCTCATCTTGAACTAGCTCTCTCCTTCTTCTCTATTAGAATTCCAGCAGTGTAGACACTGCTAAGCGTATTACTGCCCTCCACAGGTTAAAGTTTTAACTAATTGTTTTATATATATATATATATACTTGCTCTAGCATATTGTATATGACAATTTACATTTATGCATTTGGCAGACACTTTTATCCAAAGCGACTTACATTGCATTATCCTATACATTTGTATCCAAGTATGTGCAATCCCTGGGATCGAACCCATGACCTTGGCATAGCTAGTGCCATGCTCTAACCACTGAGCTACAGGAAAGCTCAGTGGTTTCCTGTAGCTCAGTGTTTAGTTCAAACTTTGACCTGTGGAGGGCAGTAATACACTTAGTAGTGTCTACACTGCTGGAATTCAAATAGAGAAGAAGAAGAAGAGAGCTAGTTCAAGATGAGCATTTATGGTTAACGTATAATTTAAAAAAAAAAAATAGAAAATGAGTGATGGTTTCTCTAGATAAGACCCCTTATTTCTCGTCTGGGATCGCTGTAAACTGTAATTTTGACCTTCAACTGTTTGGAGGCCATTGAAGTCCACTATATGGAGAATAATCCTGGAATGTTTTCATCAAAAACCTTAATTTCTTTTCGACTGAAGAAAGAAAGACATGAACATCTTGGATGNACTCGAACCCATGACCTTTGGGTTACAAGTCCGACTCTCTATCCATTAGGCCACGACTGCCCCTCTGCCCCTTGAAGTCCACTATATGGAGAATAATCCTGGAATGTTTTCTTCAAAAACCTTAATTTCTTATCGACTGAAGAAAGAAAGACATGAATATCTTGGATGGCATGGGGGTGAGTAAATTATCAGGAAATTTTAATTTGAAAGTGAACTAATCCTTTAAATCAATTCATGCAAGTACAGTGGTTCAATATTAATATTTTAAAGCGACGAGAATAACTACTTTTATAATGATGGCCGATTTCAAAACACTGCTTCATTAAGCTTCGGAGCGTTATGAATCTTTTGTGTCGAATCAGCGGTTATATCTTAATTTGCGTTCCACAGATTAAGGAAGGTCTTACGGGGTTTGGAACGGCATGAGGGTGAGTAATAAATGACATTATTTTCATTTTTGGGTGAACTAACCCTTTAACTTATATATCTACTAAAATAAATAGCATTTTTCATTGACCTGTTAATCATTCGATTTGTTCACGACTTATTAAAGGATTAGTTCACTTTCAAATTAAAATTTCCTGATAATTTACTCACCCCCATGTCATCCAAGATGTCTTTCATTCTTCAGACGAAAAGAAATGAAGGTTTTTGATGAAAACATTCCAGGATTTTTCTCCATATAGTGGACTTCAATGGCCTCCAAACGGTTTAAGGTCAAAATTACAGTTTCATTGCAGCTTCAAAGCGTTCAAATTGTCATATACAATATGCCAGTGCAAGTATATAACAATTTAGTTCAAACTTTGACCTGTGGAGGGCAGTAATACACTTAGCAGTGTCTACACTGCCGGAATTCTAATAGATAAGAAGAAGAAGAAGAGAGCTAGTTCAAGATGAGCATTTATGGTTAAAATGTATAAAATTTAAAAAAAAAATTTAGAAAATGAGTGATGGTTTCTCTAGATAAGACTCTTATTTCTCATCTGGGATCGAGTAGAACACTTTGAAGCGGCACAGAAAAAGTAATTTTGACCTTCAACCGTTTGGAGTCCATTGAAGATCATGTATTCATGTATATGTAAATACATGATCTTCATGAAGATCATGTATTTATAAAATAGTACCACATTCACCATGCAAGAAACAAGTCAACCTCTGTAAATAATAATGAGAGAAATCCCTCTTCTCCACTGTGATTGGTTTCTGTGGTGCGTGCGGGCTCTTTAAGAGCAGGTCGCGCGCTCTCTGTGGAGCGGCAGCGTGAGCGCGCAGTGGTTAAACGCGCCCCAAGTTTCGCGTCAGACGCAGAGGAGGCGAATCTCCTGACAGATTACACTTAACACCAGACAGGTGAGTCTTTACATTTTATATTTCATTTTAATCGCTGTTAAGAAATATCTAAGGGTGACTTAGATGTGTAAAGCGTTTTGAACAGCATATACGTGAGTAAAGACGAAATATCAGTTATTTTACGCAGAATACGAACTAAATATCTGAGAAATCATAAGAGAAACTTTAATTTATTCGGTCATATAGAATCTAAAAATTGAGTCAAGATTACTAGTTGTATTTGCTTAAAGCTTCTGTTTTGACAGAAAAGTAGTAAAAAGTACCATGTTTGTTGGACATTTACTGTGGTTGATGGTATCTTTGAAGTACCTAATCGTTTTAATAGGCTACTTTATGCATGTTTTTATTGTTTTTGTTGTTGTTGCACATGAATATGAATACAATTCAATACCACGGTAAATATAAAATTGCCATGGGCACATGGTGTTACCATCCCATATCATCTTTGTATCATTATTATCACTGTACTATGGTAATACCCTGTTCTCCTGGACATGTACTATTGCAGTACAATATTATTTTTCCACTTTGGAGTACTATTTACACTATATAGCATGTTTCCACCACAGCACTTTTTCCCATTAAGTTAGTTACATGATCATATTTTTGCATTAATACAAATATTATGTAATTTTCAGGGCAATCTCTCATTTTAGGGTATTTCTACATTTTAAAGGCATTTGATGATAATGCACTTCTTCAGATATTTATGTCTTCTCACACTACATTAACAACCTTGAGATTTTAATCAATATGTTATGAAATTCCGCCTACATGTAGCTCTGTATCAAAGCTAAAGAATTTAATTGAGAAAAATCATGAATTATACAGTATATATGGCTTGAATCCAAGTACAAAAATTCTTCCGAAATAATGCATTAATCTGCTTTTAATAAAATAGGACTATAAAACATAAGCCTAGTTGATATAATGGAGATATTATGGCACGGAACAGATCTAGGATCATTTTTCTCATGGGGAAACTTTTGCAGCTGATCTGCTTCTATTCAATTAGGTCCGTCTCCCACATCCATAAAGCATTGCTGTAAAGTTCAGCGTTATTAATCTTAGTCAGCAAGTACACGGCAGAAACAATTCATGAGGTTTTCGGTGCAAAAATAGTACACGCTTCAGTCAAAATTAATTACAGCGTCAGGCAATTACACTCGAAAATTAGCTTGATGTGACGGATGGGGCGTAGCCGTATGATAATACGCATCTTTAGGCCTGATCAGATGAGAGATGTGAGTTTAATCACATTTGAATTCAAGAACGACACTTTTTCATTAGTTAATGCACTTATATTCACATTCCCATTTGCGTATTACAGCTGGCAGTGGTTTACAGAGTTAAGATGAACAACATTCATCACAACTATACTCTGAAAGAGTTTGATAATCGACCCAGGACTGGGATTTGTTTAGGTTATTATTTACATTTATGCATTTAGCTGACGCTTTTATCTGAAACGACTTGCAAAAGACGAACAAAAGCAATTTGTCGAAGAGCCAACACTATTCATAATCAGGGCCTAAAATTAACACTCGCCAGTGTTTCCCACAGGATTTTCTCAGTCCTTCTAGGGACTTTTGTACATTTTAAAGTACATACTACAAATTTTGTATGCTTTAAAGTTAAATTTAACAATCTGCTGCACTTTGAGAGTCCAACATCAAGAGCTACAACCCATATTCAGTGTGCAAATTGAATAAAGAAAAGTCTGTGCATTGACTTGTACCTGAACTTTAAAGACCCTCGGTGGTGACAATCAAGTTTTTAATGATGTTTATATGTCTATGTGGTGTTTTTAATATGCTTTAAGACAAACCATGTGCAAATTCATAAGTCGACACCATTGATTTTGTTTCAAAAACGCGGTTTGAAATCGCTGGTGTTTCTTACATCACAATCTACCTTGTAACCAATCACGTCAACGTGCCGGCGGGTTTTAGCATATCATTATCTATGACCGCTCTAAAGCAAGGGAGTCGTGTAACATTAGCAACACATTATTAGCTCTTTAACGTAGTCAAGCAAAAGGCTAATCATATTAATTACTGTTATGTGTCCGACGTTGTAAAAAGCGATACATTTGTGCAGCGTTTACCTCAGTAAGTTGACCGAGTGGATCTCTGAGCTTGTGCGAGTGATTGGAGGCGGGGCTAATTTGCATATTCATAAACCCACGTATACTAAATGAGGCGAGAGGGTAGAGTTACATTCAAGCTATTTTAAGGCATGAAGAAATTATTTTTCACCGGGGGGAAAAAAAAAACATTTAAATAACTCATCTTTGATCACCAAAATGACATTTAAGGGATTCGATTATTGACTACAGGAGGACTTTTAAAGACTCAACCCTCTTTGAGTTGTGATATAGTGTCACAGTCTACATTCCTATGACAGTAATAGCCATATATTGTAAAACAAATGCATTGAAAAATAAGTGAAACTTTCTTAATTAGTTTCTATACTTGAAAGAGAAAAACACGTGAGCCTTTATTTTGGCAGAAAACAAGTTTACAAACATGTAGCTCTATATCAAACCTAAAGAATTGAATTGATAAAAATCATGAATTATACAGTATAAATGGCTTGAAACCAAGTACAAAAAGCCTTGTTGATATAATGGAGATATTATGGCACAGAACAGATACTTCACTCTGATCTAGGATCATTTTTCAAACGTGTTTTCAAACACAAAGCCTTATTGCGCTTTCGATTTTAGTTTGTTTGACAGCAGTGGCGCAAAACACAAACTTTTTTTTATTATCATAAGTTTAAATATATTTTCGGGCCGCCACAGTCTAGCTAATGAATGGGAAGCACTGAAATCTATTTGTGGCGGTCAATGTTGATATTATAAATAAATAAATAAATATAAAAATAATATAAATATATAAATAAATCAGTGTATGGTAAACGCTGCTCGTCAAGCGGCAAATGCGAGTAAAAGTTGGTGTTGGCGAGTATATGAAACGGTGTCAGTTGCCAGTTGGCCGGTAACATTTTCATGAGTTCTAACATTGTAATGTTGTGAGAACGTGAACGAACTTGAACGACGCTAATTTTGTGTGAAATTCACACTAAATTATGTCAAGAAATGTCCGTCTCAGCGAGAATCCTAGTAAACATAGTCGATTATGGCTTAAGTGAATGTAAACGGTAGAAAAAGAACGCATGTGTTTATTGGATCAGTGCATTCGCTTTTAAAGTGACAGCAGCCTAATATTTCTGCTGTTTTTAATGTTAATCAAACAACGAAGGAAAAAATCACTCGCTGCACTTGACTGAATAACTTTTGAAACTTTATTATGGATTAATCTATGTTATTTTATACAGTGAAGACTATGCAGTGTTATTTTACATTTGATTAACTTATTCAGTGTCTCTACCTGAACTTATGATACTTGTCTTTAATAATGTTTTAAATGTATATTAGTTATATATAATACAACTATATTATATTTATATTAGTAGTTTTAGCTGTGGTATCGAAATTGGAAAAGAGAATTGTGAATCTAAATCTAAATCTGGTATCTAAAATTTCATGGTCGGTAAAAAATATTTATTGCTGGTAAGTTTTCTTAAGTCACCAGCCACCGGCATGTGTAGCAAAAAAGTTAGTTTTATGCCCTGTTCATAATATACAACGCCAGGATTATTAGACAACTAGATTAGGAAGCAAACTACGAGGCTAACGGAACGTTCCCTCAAAGTTATGAACAAACGCTCCTCCAGAAACGTTAATAGTTCGTTCATTTAAAGTTATCTGGTCTTCAAACGTTCTCAAAATGTTATTTATACATTAATTTATCTTTTCTGAAACTTTTTAGTTAGACGTTCGTCTAACGTTTTTCAAATTCTACTACTTGTTTCAGAATGTTCAGAAAACGTTCAAAAGTAACGTTCATACAATGTTAGCAAAATTATAAAATGGGGTTAGGACTGTTTCTGTAACAATTGCATTACCGAGAAAAACATGTTAAAACATTTAAAAAAAACTACACTCTAAAAAATGCTGGGTTAAAAACAACCCAAGTTGGGTTGAAAATGGACAAACCCAGCGATTGGGTTGTTTTGACCCAGCAGTTGGGTTAAATGTTTGCCCAACCTGCTGGGTAGTTTTATTTAACCCAAATATTGTTTAAAAATTACTGTATTTCTTGCTTAAAATGAACCTAAAATATGTTGGAAATTAACATTTATTAATATGTTTAATAAACAAAAACATTTATTAATACTTTTTTGAATAATATTTAAACAATAAACATTTATTAAATTGCTTATTAATAAATGCTCATCTTTTTGATTATTATTGTTGCCTCTAGTAATTACGAGTCTGATTTTTAATTTCCAACCTGTTTTGGGTTCATTTTAAGCCAGACATATAGTCATTTGTAAACAATTGTTGGGTTAAATAAAACTACCCAGCAGGTTGGGCAAACATTTAACCCAACTGCTGGGTCAAAACAACCCAGTCGCTGAGTTTGTCCATTTTCAACCCAACTTGGGTTGTTTTTAACCCAGCATTTTTTAGAGTGTATGTTTTGAACTTTCTTGCAGGCAAAAATGAAATTATATTTATACATTGATAAACGTATATAATTTTATTAAACGATAAAATACGTATTTATTCAGAAGTATGTTCAGAAATAAAGTTTTCATAACTTAATATGAACATTACGTTCTCTAAACATATTTGTTAGTTGACTAGTTATTATGGTAATAAAATCAGTCTTATATGTGTTCGACGTTTTCTTCTTTAGATTTTAGCGTGCGATTATATTTGTGAGGCGAAAGGATTCGGAGGAAAGAAAAGCAGGATATTAGTTTTAACCTTGTCCTGTTCTTTGCCCTCAGCGCTGCCGCCTCTTTCTCCAGCTTTTTTTTTGATGCTGTCGAAAGATGAATTTGAGCTTTCAGGGCCGGATGTGGGAGCTGGCAAAGTGATTGTTGCGTTTGCCTGGAATCAGCATTTTCATTTCCATCTGTGGTGATTTAATAATCCGTTCTTAATAGCCGCACTCGCGTACATCTGCGCTGGGATCTCCCATTGTCAAGATTTGGCTCGAATCACTTTATCTCCTCCGGCGTCTCCATCTTGCCCTCCCGACAGCATCACACACTTTTCATCTCATATTTGCTGAGGTTTGACGTGACGCAGCATCTCTCTCCCCGCGGAGCGAGGGCTGTTCAGTATTCAGTTGCGTGTACTTGTTTGTCTGCTCACCTCAGGCTACTCTGTTTGCATTTTGGGCCGCCAACCTTCCCACAGTCAGCCCTGTGACCTCTGACCCTGCTGGTAAGAACTAGACTTAGAACTAGAAAGGATGGATTTCCTGATTTGATTCAGTCTCTTCGAATTTGATTCGGTTCTAATTCATTTGAGCAGTTTTTTTGAACTTGCACATCAATTTCAATGCTGTTGCTTTTACTGGGAAACGTTTGGACTTACAAAAATATTAATTTTACATACTTAACATTGGGACCCAAAACTATCAAGTTCCTTTTTCTATTTATTTAACAGATATAATAAATAACACAACCTCTAACAAGTGAAGTATACTAAAACTCTAACTTGTGAGCTTATGATTATTTTTTTTGAATGGCTCATTTAAAGGGCCGGCTCAAAAAAGTAATTTGTTCGTGAATTGAACTACACTGGTTGTACTGTATGTTTTCGATTCACTAAAAAGAACCAGTTTAAATGACTCATTTTGTGTGAATCGTACAGGGCAATCAGTGTAGTATGTTTTGATTCACTAAAAAGAACCGGTTTAAATGACTCATTTTGCATGAATCGCACTACATTGTTTTGATTTACTAAAAGAAACCGATTTAAATTATTTATTTTGTGTGAATCGTACTACACTGGGGCCTGTTTCATAAAACAAGTTTACCAAATAAGCTAAGCTTATTTCAATTAGTCTGATTATTTTGAACCAAATCAACTGACAATAAATCAGACTTACTGAAATAAACCTGGTTTATTTGGTAAACTTGTTTTATGAAACAGGCCCCTGGTTTAAATGACTCATTTTTTGTGAATCGTACTACACTGATTGTGCTGTATGTTTTGGTTCACTAAAGAGAACTGATTAAAGTGAATCATTTGTTTGTACATCATCCTATGCTGGTTGTATGTTTTTGATTCACTTCACTAAAGAACCAATTTAAATGACTCATTTTGTGTGAATCATACTACACTGATAGCACTGTATGTTTTTGATTCACTATGAATCTTACATTGCAATTAGTGTAGCATGTTTTGATTCACCAAAAGGAACCGGTTTAAATTACTCATTTTGTGTGAATCGTACAGCGCAATCAGTATAGTATGTTTTGATTCACTGAAAAGAACCAGTTTAAATGACTCATTTTGTGTGAATCGCACTACATTGTTTTGAATTACTAAAAGAAACAGATTTAAACTATTCATTTTGTGTGAATCATACTACTCTGATAGCACTGTATGTTTTTGATTCACTAAAAGGAACCGGTTTAAATGACTTATTTTGTGTGAATCGTACAGCGCAATCAGTGTAGTATGTTTTGATTCACCAAAAGGAACCGGCTTAAATGACTCATTTTTTGTGAATCGTACTACACTCTGTTTTGATTCACTAAAAGGAACCAGTTTAAATGATTCATTTTGTGTGAATTGTATTACCCTGATTGTGCTGTATCTTTTGACTCGCTAAAAAGAGCCAGTTTAAATGACTCATTTTGTGTGAATCATACTACTCTGATAGCACTGTATGTTTTTGATTCACTATAAAGAACAGGCTTAAATGACTAATTTTTTGTGAATTGTACTACACTGTATGCTTTGATTCACTAAAAGGAACCCGCTTAAATGACGCATTTTGCGTGAATCGCACTACACTGTTTTGACTTACTAAAAGGAACTGGTTTAAATGACTAATTTTGTGTGAATCGTACTGCACTGTATGTTTTGATTCACTAAAAGGAACCGGTTTAAATGACTTATTTTGTGTGAATCGTACAGCGCAATCAGTGTAGTATGTTTTGATTCACCAAAAGGAACCGGCTTAAATGACTCATTTTTTTGTGAATCGTACTACACTCTATGTTTTGATTCACTAAAAGGAACCAGTTTAAATGATTCATTTTGTGTGAATTGTATTACACTGATTGTGCTGTATCTTTTGACTCGCTAAAAAGAGCCAGTTTAAAAGAGTATTTGTTCATAAAACAGTTAATTTTCTAGCAATTATTTTGTGGTGCACAGCTTTTTATTTTATTGAAGTACTTAAGTTTAAAAACTACTTTTTTAAAAGTCTCTGTTCATCACAATGATTCAGTTAAGTTTTAGTATGTAGTAATGTAGTCCAAAAGTTTTTTTGGCAACTCAATCCGAGTCGCCCCTCACTTCCTGTCCCGACTGACACCAGGCGGTCGCGTCCATTTGCTCAGGTCCACTAAGGACCGGCGCTGTCCGAACCGCTCACTCACTGCCAGCTTCTCTGTCCATCATCAGCCCCTGCGGCTCAATAATTCATGTTTGATTTGGGATGTGAATTAAAGCCGTCAGGAGTGCTGACACCAGCTCCTCTGTCATCCCGTCTAACGCTTACCCATGTAGACTGATCTAGATCCAGCAGTCCTTACAAAGTTTTGTGATATTTCACTTCACGATACTCTATATGCAATATTTTTATCTAAATGTCAATATTTTCACAGAGTTATGTTTTTACATGCATATTTTTGAGGAAGAAAGACCCACACATATTTTTATTAAAGTTTTGGGAGTGTGTGATTCAGTGGCTCGCTCACTTGTTTATTTTTTTAAAGACTCTTGTTTGAACAAATTGGTTGAGTGAATGATTCACTGAATCACATTCATAAAGTCAGCCACTTGTTTCGTTACTAGATGAATCAGTTCTTTTGAACGAATCAATTGAAATAATGATTCAGTCAATCCTTTCTTTTCCAAATGCTTCAGTGCTTTTGAACAAATCAGTTGAATGAATAATTATCAACTCGCTGATAACGACAGCACTGGCCGATAACTGATATTTTTATTATATACTGTGTTTAT
>RJVU01049572.1:8897589-8913401 GCA_003731715.1 Anabarilius grahami
TATTATTAATAATAATTATTTATTAAATAAATGAATAAATAATTTATTATATATTAAATGAATTAAATGAATATTAAATAAAATATCATGCATTGTGTATGTATTATAACGCTATAATACGTTATATTATAGCGTTTTCTTTTCATTTAATTATAATGATAATCATATGAATAAAAAATACAAAAAAATGATAGAATTTATAGCAAATTTTATTATTAGTTATTTTTAGAATTTTATTTGTTTTTTAAATTAATTTTCAGTAGTAGTAGTAGTAGTAGTAGTAGTAGTAGTAGTAGTAGTAGTAGTAGTAGTAGTATTTTATTTAAGTTTTTCTTTATTGTTTTTTGTGAATGTTTGTCTCTGCGCTGCTGTCTGATGAAGTCGTGATTGATGAAGTCCCGTTGATGAAGTGGTCAGAACTAGCGCTAGCAGCGCAGGATGCGAGATATCTCCTGCAGGAAGTGTGCAGATGGTCTCTCAGTGTGCTGGAGGTGTAGCGTCGTCTGCGCTGCCACACCAATCTTCACATCTTCTTGTCATCCATCATGATGCTGAGGCCCGTCCATTCAGCGCCAGTGATTTCTGTGTCCACCATAAATCTTTCCCCTCGTCTCTGTCCGATCGCTTTAATCACGTCGCCGCTGTTCACAAGTTTAAGATAATCGTCTGCTGACATTTGCTATCCTGTGATCCCCGACTAGCGACAATGATACTCGTATTATTCACAAATGGTTATTTTGTTTCCTCCGGCAGTCAGCTAATGATTCGTTAAAACGCCTCGCTGATGGATACAGACGACATTTACAACATCCAGTTCTGCTGGTATCACAGTTTGTAATTAGTTTCAGCATTACGCAGCATGTCGGTGTAATTATGGGAGTTTTGCTTGGGTTTGCTGAAACATTCATTCACTCGATCATATTTGATACATGACTTTCTAAAGCCTCCACATCATTAACATGATCAACACTGTACTGAAAAACCTGTGATTTCATGTCTTCTGCCCCCTGGTGGATTAGTCTTTTCAGCAAGCAGAATGACATCACATCATGGGCCCTATTTTAATGGTCTGAAGCGCACAGCGCAAGTGCTCTTAGGGCGTGTCCGAATTTTGCTAGTATAAGGACGGGAAAATCGGTTGGCGTGCCTGGTGCATGGTCTAAAAGGGTTGTACCTATTCTCTTAATGAGTCATGAGTGTGTTTCGGGTGTAATGTGCAGTAAATCAATCAGTCTCATCTCCCATTCCCTTTAAAAGCCAGTTGCTCTCGCACCATGGCGGATTCGCTATTCACATGGTGGATAACTGAAAGCTTCTCTAGCGAGGAAATGGACCATCTACAGGACAACCTGGAGTCCACCAAAGGATTTTTATCTTTATGCACACAATAATAATCTTTTACGTTGTAATCCTTTTATTTTTAATATTTGGCATGTTTGCGTGCTGCTGCGCGTGTGTAACAAGCAGAGCGTACACATGTTGTGCACCTGCCTATAGGCACATATTACTAACGCGCTCTTTAAATAACAAAAAATACTGCGGCACTGACTTTAGAGCATGTTTCAGTTGGTCAATGGTGCAGTCGTTTTCAGTTGCCTCAAAATGGGGCAGTCGTGGCCTAATGGATAGAGAGTCGGACTTGTAACCCAAAGGTCATGGGTTCGAGTCTCAGGTCCGGCAGGGATTGTCGGTGAGGGGAGTGAATGTCCAGCGCTCTCCCCACCCTCAATACCACGACTGGGGTGAGACCCTTGAGCAAGGCACCGTACCCCCAACTGCTCCCCGGGCGCCGCAGCAATGGCTGCCCACTGCTCCGGGTGTGTGTTCACGGTGTGTGTGTTCACTGCTGTGTGTGTGCACTTGGGTTAAATGCAGAGCACAAATTCCGAGTATGGGTCACCATACTTGGCCACATGTCACTTCACACTTCACAAAATAGCAACACGCAAACAATGCACCTGAACACACCTCGTTTTCAGACCAGCAAAAAACACTTGCGCCGAGTGTATGATAGGGCCCCATATATTCAAAACATGAATTTCTTTGAAGATAAATTTTTGTTGACTTATTTCATTGTGTTATAATTAACTGGAACTAAAAATTATGCAATAAATGCATATTTAATGGGAAAAAATGAACGTATTTAATGTCCCGCCCCAGACCTACCTAGTTCATCTTACATTCATACAGTTGATTTGATGACGAACATGAAGCAGGACAGCTCACTGCGTGATGGAGTCTATATAATGCAGTTAGAATGACCCTAGAATTCAAGATACTGGGGCAAAAATGCCCCTGTATGTGTTTTTGTCCCGTATAGTTACAAGTACAATATCACACCTGTGCTGTTTTTGTCCCGAACAGNAGCAAAAAACACTTGCACCGCATTGCGCCGGGTGTATGATAGGGCCCCATATATTCAAAACATGAATTTCTTTGAAGATACATTTTTGTTGACTTATTTCATTGTGTTATAATTAACTGGAACTAAAAATTATGCAATAAATGCATATTGAATGGGAAAAAATGAACGTATTTAATGTCCCGCCCCAGACCTACCTAGTTCATCTTACATTCATACAGTTGATTTGATGACGAACATGAAGCAGGACAGCTCACTGCGTGATGGAGTCTATATAATGCAGTTAGAATGACCCTAGAATTCAAGATACTGGGGCAAAAATGCCCCTGTATGTGTTTTTGTCCCGTATAGTTACAAGTACAATATCACACCTGTGCTGTTTTTGTCCCGAACAGCACGAGTGCAAATGTTGAATTAATACAACAGTTCAGTAAATAAATTAATATTCTGTTATGTTTTAGACACAATATTGTGTTTTTGCTCAATTTTGCCAATGAAAATATTACCTGTAAATCCATAGCAGAACTGAAAAGTGTTGATTACAGCAGTATATTTAGATCGTGGCATGAAAGGTTGCAGTGATGAGCATGTATCTGAGTGCAAATGCTTTCTGCACAATAACGAATGCTTTCATCATCACTTACAGTGCAAACTCAATGTAAATAAGAGATTCATTGAATATAACGAGAGTTTTGGCAAGAGTCCAGAACTCAGTCGCTGATAAACTCACGCTGTTTGATTGACAGCTCCAGCGATTGTAAAGGGAGCGCTCTTTGTTTGTTTTCTATATATAATTTAATCACAGTTTAAATAACAGATTATTTTCATCCCACTAAGAGAAACAACGTGAAGTTGAGCGTTAGTCACTGGTTTGATTTACTGACACATAGACAAAGAACATCTGACTGTACTTGAATCATTACAAATCATAAATCACTGGTGATTTTGGTTTGACATGTACACATAATCCATACACATCAAACGATCTGTAACAAAGCAATAGTGACACAGTAAAAAGTTTTTTACTCACATAAGTGTGTTGCACCATTCCTGTCGGATCCAATATAGAAGGCACAACATCGTTATTTAATTTCACTCTCTGTAAATTCAATTCAGCTACTGTGTGTTTCCACAACCTGACACTGCACAACGTTTTACACTTCAAAGCCATGTTTATCACTTAGTTCCTCGATCCAGTGTTAGTGTCACATCTGTTATTTACCTGCTACTTGTCATTCGCAAATCAGTGGGCGGGGCTACACTAGTAATGACGTAGGTGATCTAGAAGTCTAGATCTAGAAGTAGGCGTTGATCTTCTTCTGCAGAGGCGGTCTTTCCCCTCTCTATGACGTAATAAATAGGCACATTCCACAACCAGTCGTAATCTGGGATTGGTTTAAATAAAAGCAGTTTTTGGAGTAACAAGGCTTTCAGTTCTGAAACTTACAGGATATTCTTGTAGTATCATGACCCCTTTAAAGAAAATGTATGTGTGTGTGTGTGTGTGTGTGTGTGTAATTTATATTAATATTCCAAATAAGTTAATTTATTTATAGATCTATATATTTATGTGGTTCAAATGTTAAACATATTTTATTTTTCAGATTAGATTACAGTTTTTCTCAATCGATTTGACACACATAATCAAAACTCGGATCTCTGTTCTCAAAACACTGTTATTGTCCTAAACAGATTGTAAGTTTTCATTCATTTCACACAAATTGCAAATCATGTGAATAACTTTCTCAAAACGCCACACTCAAAATTCTCAGATGCTTTCATAATGGTTCATACACCCAACCAAAACTTTATTATATCAGGAAAAAAAATCACAGGAAATGCATTTTTCCAAAATTTTTACACATTTATCACAAATGCATTATGTAATAGGGAAAACTATACATAGAGCAAGAAAATATGAGATGTGAAGGGGAAAATGTGATGTAAGCGTAAACGTGTTGGTGTGGGTAGAGGAAGGGGTGTGATGAGCAGGAAAGGAAGAGTGGAACGTATAGAAGGAGATCATATATATAAGGAGAGAGGAGGAAGTAAAAAAAGGAGGTTTGGAGATTTAGATTTTTACTGTATTTCCAAACAATAAACATGCAAAATGTACTTGTTTTATGTATTTTGTGTTAAGATTCAGTAGACAGTTCTATAAAGTGAAAAGCATTTTGAGGTTTTGGGTAGGAACAGTTATTGGTGATGCCACTAAGCTGAATTAAATGTTGAATATGTGTGTTTACAGGGTGAAGGACAACAGACCAGAGGCCAAAAACACTGCAGCGAAGGCATCATTTCTTTGATTCTGTGCTGTCCGCCTACATCTGATCCCAACTCGATCGATAGTACCAACCTTACAAGACGTTTCTGTGTGAAAAAAACGCATTCGGAGGCAAGCAAGAAGGAACAGATCATCTCTGACTCATCAACCTACTGGACAGACAGCAGCCCGCTAATCAAACTTGCTCTGCAAACGGCTCATTTAATGCCCGCAGATATTCGCGGATTGATATAGTGCCCTGCTGAACCAATTAGGTGACTGAAATTCTTCTGTCTGCCACTTTCAGCACTAGCCAGAAATGGGAAACTTGCCACCGGGCGATTTTGCTTCAGCGTAAAGTGGCTCCCAGCGTCGGGACAACACCTGCAAACCGTGTCCCATCTGGAACCAATTAGCCCCAACCCTGCAGCGAGGAACAACGGGAAACGAGCGTGTGACTCAAATCCCTGCTCGCGCTGCTGTTTTTATCCACTGTGGCAGCCTGTTGTGTCATGTCCCATCGACTTGCGCCGTGCCACTTGAGGGTCAGATCAGATGTGACGGGTCTGAAATAACCAGGCCTGTCGTTTTGAGCTGCAAAGTCCCTGATTGCTCCACTTGTGTCAGTTTGCGTGTCCGTCACGCAGGCAAAAGTGTAGAGAGGGTTGACTTTGGCCTTGTTTGTCCACATCGGTCACTGTACCAATCTGGCCAACTTCTCCATCCAACCCACCCTCCAGACAGCTTGCAAGTTCTGCCGTCGCCCTCCCTGGAGGATGAGCGATGTGTCCACGCTGGACTATGAGCTGCTCTCGCCGGGGCCTTCGTTCGTCGGGGTCCCCAGCAGCCCACCTCTTGGCGGGGACGCCGAGCAAAGGACGGCCTTTGCATTCGTTGGTCTCCTGATGCTGTTTTTGATTTTCCTGTTGGTGCGTTGCTTCCGGATATTGCTGGATCCCTACAGCCGTATGCCTGCTTCCTCTTGGACCGATCATAAGGACGGCTTCGAGCGGGGCCAGTTTGACTACGCCTTGGTGTAGTCACATGACCTAGAGACAAAATGCCACCTCAACCTTAGCCTTAGCCCAACCTGTGGCCCAACCCTAGCACTAACAACATCAAGGTCCAAAGGGAACACACCTTGAAAGTCACGCACACCAAGTGCGTAAATGTACGCTACTTTCCCAACACATCGTAATTAACAGGGTCGTCCGTTTCTTCTGCTGTAGCTACTTCCTCAGGACGGTCTACAAGGTCTACAACAAATACACGTGGAGCATGAAGTCAGTGGTTCAAGGTGCCCAACACGACACTCACTGTGAACTGTTACTACCCTTCGCAAAGTCGGCGACTGTAAATATTTAATTGTTGATGTAGATATATCTTAATTGTAAAAGATGCTGAAACTTCTCAGTTGACCTTAGGAGACGGCATATTTAATTTAATGCAACTGAAAATAAGTATAGATGGGCATGTCTGTTTTAACTCTTTCCCTGACATCGTTTAAAAAAATATTTAACTTTTAGAAATGAATTTGCAATCTTACAGATTACGTCTCTTTACCTATACAAATACAAAGAAAATTATCCAAATTAAAGGGGGAAAAGAAAAAAAACACACATAACATCAACCAATCCCATATCAGACCTGTTTACATTAAGTATGATGAAGAAATGTTAATACATTACATTAACAAAATGATGCATTAGTCCACAGGGTTTCCATCAAGATAGAATATTTTGTTTTATGAATATCTGAACTTGCAGTATATCATCCGAAAGAACAGAGCCTTTGCTTTTAACAAAAAAACTCTTTTTTTTATCAACTTCAATGTGGGTAAGTTTCATAAAAAAGCAACATTTTGAACAAAAAGCTAAGAAAACCGTCTTTTTTTTCAAAGACTACAACTACAACGTGCATAAGCAATGCTTTTATCGCTTGTTTCTGCTGCTTTTTTGCATGGGTTTTGATCTGGAGATTCTGTACTCTTTCAGAATATGCGTAATAGCGCCCCCTACCGAGTAACAGTAAAAACACGGAAAGCCGGAAAATTCCGTCAATGGCGGGGAAAGAGTTAATGCACCATGATGTTAATCGTTCAGCCATTGGAAAGAAGCAAAGTCAGTCAGTGTTTGTTTGTTTAATGTCGATTATTGAGCCAATGAAACATTGGAAATATGCGTTTACAAAAACTTTCCAGTGGACGAAAATAAACAAATATGCGTTTACAAAAACTTTCCAGTGGACGAAAATAAACAAACAAAATATGTGTAAAAAAATTTGTGTTCATAAATGAAACAATGACATGGTTTAGGACCTTGAGACCTATTGAGCCTTAAGGAAACCATGATTTAACAAACAATTTACACCAAAATCTGTGGCTAAATTAAGCACTGCATTTGAATGCAAACAATTACGTAAGAAATGGTTTTGCAAACTATTTACACTTTGTTCTGCTCATGTTTTATAGACCATTTCCATCAAATTAAATATGCCGTCTTCCCTGATTATGGTCCATTAAATATGATTTTTATCTGTTTAGCATGATATTTTTGTGCAAAATGCATCTTCAGCATTGTTGGAAAGCCCTAGGATGTACAATATACCTGCTGCCTTCGACAGACCCGTTCTAAACTCTGTGCTTTATATTTCTGAGGATGCTCTGGATTTGGAGCAAAAATACCCTTTAAGATTTCAGAACTGAGTGTCAATCCTTGTGTTTTTCCTGTTTAAATCTTTCCTGTCCTTTGTCTTCTTTGACTATATGTATATATAAGCCATATGTTCTCATTTCTCAAAGGTGTTCATGTCGTCGGTTGTTTGTTTGCTAATCTGCCAAGCTCTCCGAGTCGTGAGCTAAGAGAGGTTTAGAAATGAGCGAAAGCTTTATTTTTATATCCCGACTCAGATTTCGAGTTCCCTTTTTGCTAATGTGTCGTCTCGAATTTGTAGCTCTCATTTGGACCGATGTGCAAAGAGTGTTGATGTGCCAGGAAATGGATGAGCCTGCATTACTTTGTGAGTTTTGTAAGTAGATTGGATATTTTCCTAATTCCTTTTTGTCTGAAATAAAATTGGGTTTATTCACTTAAGGCTTCCAGTATCTTCAGCACAAAGTGTACCGAAGTGGCTGCCTTCCACTCTCCCGAGATCAATAAGCCATTTCTACTTCGATACACTCGCTAAATCTCTTCAACATGGCTAAAAATGGCCTTTGCACACAGAGAACAGAAAGACAAAGGTTTAAAAATATAACCCATGTTTTATTGCCAGTTGTTTTGTACAGATGTTTACAAACATTGTGCGGATCACTTGGATCTGACAGATGGATGCATCCAATCGAAAACAGTATAAAAACAATGTATTTGGAATTACTCGTTAGCAGTGTACTGGGTGCTCAGGTTTCTCCGTCATGGATCTTTATGGCTCAAAAAATTCATACACACGCCCTTAACAATGCACCTTAGAGATTTATCCTTATCCTGAGCGACCCGGTCCACTTTCTTTGGTCTGAAGTTCGTAACTCGACACTAGATTGATGACTATTTCAAGTTTGCTGCTGATTTTTGACATACAGTACAGTCACGCACATTTGCTCTTTTACATGTAGTGGCATCAACAAAAACAGAAAAGATATGAAAGTATACAAAGTTCCCATGTTAGACAAATGGTTATGCATAAATATAGCTCAGGCTGTCGTACAGTGCAGTTACTTTGATGTTCAAGAAACTATTTCATCGTTCTAGCACAAGAACATGCTTACGCCTAAATTACTTGTTTAAATCAAATGTCCTGAAGATTAAATTCAGGGCACAGCATTTAAAAACAGTCCAATATTTCTGGTCGTCACAATAAACAACAGTATTATTCAAATGATGCGTTTAGATGATCGATGGACAAGCTCATGTAAACAGTGACGTCTGTCACGTAGTGCTCGGTGACAGTTAATTAAGGACGCTGTGATCATTAATTGTCCGTCTTCAGAGGAAAAACAAAGTCAACAGCTCTTAAAGGCTATTTATCTAATGTTTGCAAGTAAATATTTGGTTTGGCAGTCTTGATGCTCAAGAATACACAAAAAGAAATACAAACGAAATCTACATTTCACTTTAAAATATACAATTTAAATTTTCAACAAGCTTTGATAGTATTGATTTTTTTTCAGCATTGAGACAGTACAAAAGACAATCACACAAAATAAAAAACGAAAACATAAAAGACCTTTGAAAAAATGTCACGTTTGAAATCCACAAATCAAGCATGTTCGTAGTACAACGTAAGTTGGAATCATAGCACCTTGTGATTTACTGAGAAACTAAGAAATGAGGGTCGGTTTGTCGTTCCCACACAAGTTGAAAAGTTGTGTTTGCATGTCCACATCTGGAGTGTTGTGGAGGACAGCTTGCCAAACAATCCTTATGTACCAATGAGACCGCTCGTCTCCAGCTGCAATCAAAAATAGCATCTGGTTGGTTTACCCAGCAGGCTTCCAATTCTCCATTCGTATGTGCTCTGTTTGCTCTGTTAGCGCCTTTGTCAAATACACCGACAAGAGCATTGAGCACACAAGTATGAAGAAGAAAATGGTTCGAATTGCATTTGCGAATGCCAGGTTTGTTCTACATCACATGCATATTCGAAAACCCTTTGGATGTTGCCATTTTTGGAATGAATTTTCCCTGATTAAAAACGCAGAGGAGCCCCAGTGCAAATTGAGCGTTTAGCACCACTCCTGTACTAACTGCTGTACGTATATGTGTGTAAAATGAGGTAACGCGATGTGGCAGCTCATGCAAACACTCCAGAAAGTCCCAGAAATCTAAAAGTATATGTTTAGTATCAGTTTTCGAGAACCATAAGCTGTGTGAATGCTCAACTCTCGTTTAAACCTGAAAAATTGCGGCAGTCCTTTGTGTGACCTTTTTTTTCATCGTTAACAGTACAATACTTGACGAATGACTCTAAATACTGAATGGAATAAACTTTGACCCCAGTTTGCATTGAGAAAATGAGGTGAGTGAAACGTTTTTCTTCATCGTCTTTAATGCAATGTTTTATGTGCATTAAAGACTAAAATGTCATTTCATGATAAATTTGACAGTTTACAACTGTAATAGCTGTACTAAAATTAAATCGTCCTCACGACTAATATTTCTGATTGTCCCTCCGGTAAAAGTGGATGCTTATACTAGTGCTAACGCACTTCTGCTAATTTAAGGTGGTATGTGTACATTTTCCACCAAACTTGGTAGAATCAGTGGGCATTGACACAAAAGGACGGCAAATAAAAACAAATCCAGAACATGGCGGTAAATGGACACAGTCTCTCAGAGCTTACGCCCTGCAGTGAAGGGCATGGGGTCAAGGGTCAGTCTCAGTGCAGGTGGATGTGCAGCTTGATGCGCAGTGCATCACCGATCTCGCCCAGCAAGTAGTCGCTGTCGTGCTGGTCCTCCAGGTCCTGAAGTTTGCGGGGACCAAACAGGCGCATGCTGGCGATCTCCAGGCGGTACAAACCTGGAGCGGGTGGCTTCCGGCCCAGCCGCAGAATGCTCTTCCCGTCACGGCGCTCCAGGATGCGGAAGTGTTCGCCCTGGTTTCCGTGCGTTACGACGTAGCGCACATGGTGCTCAAGCGGCTCCAGAGCTGGAAGCAGCTCAAGAAGGGGTTCTTTGTTTTGTAGCTGCGCCAGACTCAGGTTCATGGGGATGGAGGTCTGAACATCCATGCTGGCCATGCTCACCGTCTCCTGAGGGCAGAACAGAGCAGTTGGAAACATTGTTGAATTTTAAAACCCTTCAATTTAGGGTCAGGGATAGCAGAATGTATGTGGCCATAGCGATAGCAACATAACCACAGCCTCAAAAATACCTTGAGCTCATTATCGCCAGCATTGCGCCTATGACGGCCTTTCTTTCCCAGGTCACCATTGATCTTGCATTCATAGCAGGCCTCCGGTGAAAGTGACTCTTCATCATCCACTCCCTCTGAGCTGAACTGACCCTGTAAGCCCACTCCTGTGATGCAGTGCCTAGAAAAGAAAAATTTGAAACATTACACTTGCTTTTCACCTGTGTAACTCAGTCTAGGCCAGGAATTTCCAAATCTGGTCCTGGAGGGCCAACATCCTGTAGAGTTTAGCTCCAACTTGTTCCAAAATACTGGGGGAATTGTGTAGTTATCCTGAAGACCTTTATGGTTCAGGTGTGTTTAACTGGGGTTGGAGCTAAACTCTTCAGAGCAGTGACTCTCCATGAGCAGGACTAGACACCCCTGGTTTATGCCTTGCCCCAAATAGCGCACTTAATATAGACTTGCTGTCTTTGCTTGCATAGGTTCATGGAGTCCAAAGATCATAGACTATCCCGTTTTATGATTCAGAAGTTGTTGAGACTATGCTGGTGCAGACTCCGCAATAGACTACTGCTCGACTATGTGGGAGTTTGTCACCAAACTTGAAAAATGACTAAAGACTAAGACAAGGGTTAAGAGTGGAATTTATTGCTTGAACTTTCAGTCAACTATATGGATCTATACTACATCACAAAAGTATGTAGACATCCCCTTTTAATTAACAGGTCTGGCCTGCACCAAGGTGAGACCTGAACCCTGTTGAACACTTTTGGAATAATTTGGATTGTCTATTGCGAAACAATTCCTTACGAAGATCAGTAATAGATGCTGTTTTGTCTGAATAGAAGCAAATCCTGCAGTCATATTCCAACATCGTGTAGAAAGCCTTCCCAAAAAAGTGGAAGCTGCCAATGTTTCTGAATGCTCAAGAATGTTTTAGGAGTCAATGGACTTTTGGCTAGATAGTGGATGTTCAAACTATTTAAGTGTCCAATCCTGCGCCTGGAAAGCCACCTTCCTACAGACTTTAGCTCATGAACTAGCTAATGAAGGTCTTTAGGGTTACAAGAAACATCCAGACGTGTGCTGGAGAAGGTTGTAGCTGAATTCTGCAGAAAAGTGGCCCTCCAGGAGCAGGAATGGAAACTCCTGGCATAAAATGAACTCTGGTAATCCAGAGTTTATTTGCAATGTTCAAATAAGAACCTTCCTACAGACTTTAGTTCTTGAACTAGCTAATGAAGGTCTTTAGGGTTCCTAGAAACATCCAGACAAGGTTGTAGCTGAATTCTGCAGAAAAGCGGCCCTCCAGGAGCAGGACTGGACACTCTCTGGCATAAAATAAACTCTGGTAATCCAGAGTTAACTTGCAATGTTCAAACAAGAACCTTCCTACAGACTTTAACTCCTGAACTAGCTAATTAAGTTTTTTAGGGTTACTAGAAATATCCAGACATGTGTGCTGGAGAAGGCTGGACCTGAACTCTGCAAAAAAGCGGCCCTCCGGGAGCAGGATTGCTCTCTCCTGCCATAAAATAATCTCCGGTAATCCAGAGTTCACTTGTAATGTTTAAATAAGAACCTTCCTACAGTCTTTAGATCCTCAACTAGCTAATGAAGGACTTTAGGGTTACTAGAAACTAGAAACATCCAGACATGTTTGCTGGAGAAAGTTGGGGCTGAACTCTGCATAAAAGCTGCCCTCTGGGAGCAGGATTGGACACTCCTGCCATAAAACACTAATCCAGAGTTAACCCAGTAATCCAGAGTTAACATGCAATGTTCAAATGAGAAAAGTCTTTTGACTAGCCTAAATACTCACCCTTGTCCTGCTCTGTAGAAGCCCCCAGGACATCCGCACAAGTATCCACCATCTGTGTTGGAGCAGCCATAGCTGCAAGGGTTATTGCCCATGGAGCATTCATTAACATCCTGGCAGCCGCCAGCAGCAGCCTCAAAGTCGAAACCTGATGGGCACACGCACTTATAGCTGCCCAGGGTGTTATAGCAAGACGCCGACCCACACATTTGGTTCCCGGTGCATTCGTTCTCGTCTGTGTGGAAGGAAGACACAGAAATGAGAAATCCGTAATGGAAAACCGCTGCACTTTTTTGTTGCGCCATCCATGTCAAAGGACTTACCCACACACTGGTTCCATTGGTAGTGCTGAACATAACCCTGCGGGCAGCCACAGCGATATCCTCCCAGCATGTTCTGGCAACCATGCTGGCACCGGTGGTTTCCACCACATTCATCAACGTCTGTAAAAACACAAGAAAACGAAAATGGCATAAACTGCTCTCAGGTTGGCATGCAATTCTAATATATCTGGGGTGGTTCTAGGTCAATCTCAAAATTGGTGGCAGACACCAAGATTGATGCAAAAGTGCAAAAATGTTTCATATGAGCCCCAAATTGGAAACCAACCATCGCAGTTGTGTCCAGTGACATCCAGAGAGAAGCCCTTCTGACACTCGCAGTTGAAGCTGCCGGGTGAGTTCAGGCAGGAGGCACGGGAACCGCACACATTTGGCTGATTGCTGCATTCGTTGTTGTCTAAGAGATGAAGCATGGAGGCAATTTTATCTCCAAATGACCTGCTCAATTATTTAGGCTCTAGGCTATGCATGTTAGCAAGGCGGTTTGAGTTCACATCACTCACCTATGCAGGCCGTCTGGTGCTGCGTGAAGCCTGTGGGGCATTTACAGGTGAAACCACCGATCGTGTTGACACACAGGAACTGACAGTTGTGTTGCTTGGTTGAGCACTCGTCCAAGTCTGGGACAAAATAAGTAATATTTCATATTAGTACACGTCTTGACATTGGGTTTGTCATTGGGATGGATTAATACTATGACCAGATTTATAACCCGATCTTATCCCTACAAGCAGGAATGGTACTCATTAATTATGAACTAACCTTTGCAGGTCTTCCCATCAGGCTGTAGGATGTATCCTCTGGGACAGGAGCACAGGTAACTACCTTCAGTGTTCTTGCACAGGAAGTTACACGGTTTGGGCGACTGAGAGCATTCGTCCATATCTAATTGGAAAGCATCAATGAGAAAGGCATGAAGTATTACAATGTTTTGCTGATATTGCATCAAAAAACAGGCTTTTAGAACATTATCATACTTTATTTGTCTTAAATAAGGGTTACAATGAGCGAGAACAACGTACCGACACAGGAAGTGCCAGTGAAGTCATCGGTATAACCCACGTTGCAATGGCAGCGGAAGGAGCCGACACTGTTGATGCACTGACCGTTCTTACACAGGTTGGGCATCACCTCACACTCATTGATGTCTGCAAAACAGATGCAATATGGTAAAAAGATCCAAATTTACATTTTTAAATCTACCAAAGAAATGCCTACTAAACACCTTTAGCACTTCTTTAAAAAAAAAAACGTATTAATAAGAACATTTTCAGTATTACTAATATTCAATTAAATGTGATTAATAATTTAATCAGCAATAAAGTTAAAATAGAAATATTAATAACATGAATATACATATTAAAATATTTCTAATGTACATTACTGGTCAAATATATTCACATCAAAATCTATCAAAGAATTGGCTTTTTTTTTTTGTCCCAAAATTATTATGATAAATAATTTATTATTATAACCCTATTATTATAACCCTAATGCATGAATGTGAACACTCATAATTATAAATATGAAAAGTAATATATTTTGATTAAATGTATATTTTTAATAAATGCATTACAGTATTAATAATTTTTGTACAAAACTGTTAATTATTTTTATTATAATGATACATAATTTACTATTATAAATTATTTTAAAATGCATGAATGTAGACATTTGTAATTATACTGAAAATATGAAAAGTAAAATATTTTCTAAATTGATCTATTCAACAAATACATAATACATTTTTGGTAATAACATATTGTCAAAAAATTATTTTAATGATAATTTATTATTTTAAATTATGTAAAATATGCATGGATGTAAGCATCATTCTTATACTGTAAATATGAAGTTATAAATATTTTCTAAATTGATTTAACAAAAACATTAGAATATTACCAAATTATTAACATTTTGTCCAAACATTATTATTATTATTATACATAATTTGTTTTAAATTATTTAAGAATGCATGAATTTAAACATTCATAATTATACTGTAAATATAAAAATAAAGTTTCCAAATTGATCTATTTCACAAATACATTAAAATAATTAATTTTGTCAAAATTATGATACATAATTTAAATTATATTAAAAATGCATGAATGAAAACATTCATAATTGTAGTATAAATATGAAAAGTTATACATATTTTGTGTTATATTTATTTAAAAATGATCTATTTAATAAATACATTAAATTATTACATTTTAGTACAAATAATAAATGAATTGCTTTAATTGAGTTCAGCCACTGCACATCATTGCATTGGTCCAAAAGAAGCAGTGATTTGACACGGAGAGATTGGTCAATTTTTTTTCCTTTTTCCCATTGCTGCTGTATGAAATCTCTTTAAAGACATACAGAAGTATATTCTGGCTGAGATCTCTAACCTCTGCCGTCGGTGGTGTATCCCGGGCCGAGCGGACACATCTTCTTGTACTGTACGGTGCCGGGCAGAGGGCAGAGCTCACACAGCGATCCCCAGCCGCGGCCGCCGTTACAGCAGCACTCCGACTTGGTGACGGTGTTTCGGTTAGTGGACGACTGCTGGCACATCGTCTGCAGGACCTCCGTGAAACAGAAGCCCTTCCTGTTATCTGCCAACAACAAATGCCGGGATAATGGTTAGACGGCGGATGAAATGAGTTGGTGATTTGATTCGGTTTTAGAATTCGGTTTCACGTAAACACGTGTCCCCAAATGTGACCCGTCGCCGTCAGCCTCGTTCTGATTGGCCGCTCGCTCTTACCGATGCACTCTGTGCCCGTGGAGCTTGGCTCGAAACCCTCGTTACAATCGCAGCGGTAGCTGCCCACCGTGTTGACACAGCGGCTGTTCTTGCAGATCCCCGGCTTGCTGCGGCACTCGTTAAGGTCTGCCAAGGTAACATGCAGAGGAGGAGAGAGAGAGAGAGAGAGAGAGAGGGATGATCCAGTGATCTGATGCGGATTATGCAACAAGACAGCGAGCTAATGCACAATCTGCAGAATCATAATCTGTGTAAAAGTGACACAATTACTTTATTATATCAAGGCTGAGATCTACAGAAAATGGTTTAGATAAAAATAAAAATATTAGAGATTTTAATATTGCTCAAAATATGAAAAATTATCATGATTATTATTATTATAATTTTATGAATATATAAAAATTACATTAAAAAAA
>RJVU01049572.1:8949536-8963929 GCA_003731715.1 Anabarilius grahami
ACCTCCAAATACCACAAATGCTTTTCTCAGAGTACAGTCACACTTCACAGGAAGTCAGGTCCATGCGTGCCCTTTAAACGGTCCCCTAGCAGGAAGTTAATTTATGAGGTGGGAGCTTGGGAAGGCCACTGGAGGACTAAAAGCATACGGGCTTGGGAACAGGGTTGAGATGGGACGTTTCAGCAAGTCAAGGTCAACGAGGGGGCTGGTTGAGATAGGGTACATACTAGTTTGCATACACTGCTACATTAGTGTGTCTGAACCATGTGAAAAGGGGGTGAAAGTCGATTAACTCAGCTAATGAGCCAGCACTCTGCCATAAATCAAGTCCATGTGGAGTAATCTTGGCCAATTACGTAGGACACAAGAAACCCTTCGTCTGGAGGTTCCAGGCGCACACTCCAGAACTACAACCCCCTGGGATCGACCCGGCCGGGGGGTTTCGCAAGCGTGGTGATGGGAACGCTGGTTTCAATTGGAACCAGACCTTCTCTAGAGCCTCAAAGTGAGATTTCCTGTGTTCGTACATGGCTCGGCAGTGCATTAACGCTGATTAGCGTCAGGCTAAATGACTCCCTACGGCCTGGTTCTGTGCGATACAGAGCACCAGCCAGAGGGCGAACACAAAGATTTTGCGCCGTTGGTTTTTGGCCTAAAACAACGTCTAAATAGCTAGTTGGCGTTTGCAGCATCTTTGGAATAACTTGCACTGATGAGTTGCTTACAATGACACATTTGAGAACGACATTTCAAAATACACTCCGTCCACACTAGCACTTTCCAAAAGTTTCTCAGCCACACCGAAACATCGGGAAATGCTTAAATCATCTTACTGTGCATGTGTAAAATGCAATTTATTCTTCTGCAACAATTATTTTATTGGCCTAAAACACAAATGCCCTCATGTTTAGCCATTTTTTTGTCATCTTTAAGGGCGGAACACACCAAGCCGACGCCGACAAACTAGCGGTGACGAAAGCAGACTGCGGGGTTGGTTCACGTCGGCAGCGTCTGTGTCCAAACTTGCCCTGACACACCAAACCGACGCTCGACACCCGACGGCCAAGTGGCACGTCATTCTGCGCCTGCGCAAGATGAAATGCCTTTCCGTACCAGCAGGTGGCAGTAGCTGAACGGCAAATCAGAATGATCAGATGGCCTGACAGACCGACGAGCTCCGACGCCGATTCAACATTTCGAATCGGCCGAAAAAAAGGCGACGAGGACCAACTTCAGCCGACGGTGCGGAACACACTGAGAAAACTTAGTCGGTCGACGAATAAAAACTGCCCGACGGCCGACCGTCGGCCGACCGTCGGCTTGGTGTGTTCCGGCCTTTAGATGAATTTAATATGATATGAATGTAATATAATATTTTTAACAACACTATGAAAGTAAATGGCAGCCACAACAATACCGGTTTAACTATATCATCTATGACAGTGGTTCCCAAACTTTTTAGCGTGGAGTACCCCCTGAAGGGATTACCATCCTTCTGCATACCCCCTCTCTTCCACTTAGACTGCAGTCACACCTTTACCATTAAGGGACAATATTTGCCCCCTAAATTGATTTTCCAGTGCATATTTTTACCTTTATGAATGACTTTATAAAATGATGTTGTAAATAAAAATGTTCAATAGAGAAATATGCAATGGTAAAACTTTTAAATATTAAACTAAAACCGCCAGTAGGTGGCAAGAAGTCACTGTTTTTATGAGGGAGCCATCGAGTCATTCATTCAGTAACGAAGCAAGTGGCTGTGAATGAATCATTGAATCATTGACTCTCACGATTCATTCAAAGCCGCAGACGTGTGTTCTAGTTCTGCTGTGGTTTTAGTTAGAACTATTATTTCATTGCAAAATAGAGTAAATACTGACAGTACTGTGTTTAAAATGTACGTTTTATTTTTTGACCTGTTGTATAATAATGTCACGTTTGCAGTCATGTGGATATTTGGGAACAATTGCGTTCTTGCTCATTATCATCAATAAATACAAGAACTCACACAAGGTATGTTGTTGTATCGGAGAAAGTTTGAGTCTTAAATCGAAATTAATCCATTATCTGTGTCTATATTTGTTCTTCATGCGAGTAAGTGCTAAATCCCCACTTTTACAAAGGTGCACTGTCAAGAACGACTGTAATTTAGCGCGATGTAAGGCAGCAGACTGCACACAATCTATCATATGCATGCTGCTTGTGTGGATACAGTCATTTTTGACTGCAAATGATGAGGTAATTTGATTAAATGTACTGGATTTATGGCATTTTGGCAGTTAGAAATACATGTTCGGCTTTAATATTATTTTAAGGTAGAATTAAATGACGCATACGCGTACGCGTACCCCAGTTTGGGAACCACTGATCTATGGGTAAAAAACGTGTCACGACTAAACATTCGTCATGGTTTTCGAATATCCCCATTTTCACAATGCACAAAAACGCAATGCGTGTCAGTTTTCGCAGGACAAAAATGCCGTCAAAAATGGCAATAACGGCCATCACGAAAGTAATAGTAATGGGGTCAATTTTGATGTGTCAGCTTTCGAATGTTCTCCTATGGCATCAGGCTCCATTTTGGTTTCTAACTAGAGTCTTTATTTTGTATGTCAACATACAGAAAAACATACAGAATGCCCGCGTTCTCCACCATGACGGGATCCATATGTACGCTAAAAGTTTGCTGCAAATCCGGACGGGTTTCTGGGAATGTATGAGGGCCACGTCAATGCGTTATCCAGGACCGATATCTCACGTTTCTTTATTCGCACCCGGGGACCCGTCAGATCAGGGGGTTACGAGAGACATATGGAGCGAGAGGAGGGAGAAACTCAAGATGGCGTGTATAAAGAGATGGATATACACAGATATATAGAGAGGAGGGAGTGTGAGGGAAACGAACAGTGAAGAGAAAAGACAAAGGCACTGCCAGAGTCAACAGTGTCTTTGCCTCACTGTACTGGAATGTTAGCAGGAGGAAATAGCATCCATGTGGCTCTATTTTCACCATTGTCCTCTGACGATTGATCCCCCTGAGACCGGACGAGACTATGCGAGACCTGTTCGCCAATAGAAACCAACAAACTATCTCCGTAACCAGTCTGGTTTCAAACTAAAGAAAGACTAGTTAGTCTTAGTTTCCTTTGCGCATGTTTTTAAAGGCAACATTTATAGCTACATTTATATTTGCCAGTGCATGTGACCTTTGTGACGTCAACAGAAAAGAAAAGTCATTTTTTAAGGGCAGAATGGTTTCTGAATTGAATGGTACATAAGTTGTTACATTCATGAAACAAGCTGAATATAATTTCCAGGTAAATTATTTGTAAAACACAATAATAGTGTTAACTTTTTTCTTACAAATAATTTATGCAGGAATTGGTTCTGCTTGTGTTTTCCAGAATGTTTTGACGAAAGATCAAGAAAATAACTTTTGTAGAACAATTATTGTAAGAGGATCTTTCACCCAAGAAATGTCAGACCACCCACTTTTTAATTAATTTCATATCACAATCATATCCTGCACAGAGAAATGTCCTTGAGCAGAAAAAGGGATTTTTTCGTGTTAATGTTAATCTGAAATGCATTGAAGCATGCAACACAAGGCTGAGGTTTCATGACAGACACTTCACATGAAAAATATCAAGGTTTTAAAAGGGTTTTACAGCCTGACGTTAAAAGAAAACAATTACATTTTTATGATAACTTTCTTTAATATAATAATGATGTCATAAAAATGTTCTTCTATGACACATTAATTCAAAAGTTTCTTCTGAATTATTATATCAAAGATGAACCTTTTAAAGTTTATCTGAAGCTACAGAAGAGCCAACTTTTGCTAAAACGGACCGACTATTTTGTTTTCTAGTAACAGAAATTCAAAAAAACTTAGCAGGATGTTAACACAAACATGAACATACAATGAGTAGATCCTGAAATATGAAGATGTTATGTCTCAAAATAAGAAACCAATTTGTAAAATAAATATTTCTGTGCCACTAGCCCCACCAAATGCAATGGCAAAAAATGTCAAGTCATGGCTTGAACAAATGGGTAGTCTTAACCCAAACTCACATTATTGGTTGTGCAAAAGTTTGGGGATTTTTTTGCCAGTGTTGTTTTGAAATGCTTAGAAGCATGTTACATGACAGCCGCTTGACAAAAATCAAGGTCCTTAAAGGGTTTTACAGCCTGATACCATAATAGAACATTTTTAGTTCTTGTGATGCCTTTTTATTAATTCTTATGTTGTAATAAAATGTTTTCTATTACATTAGAACTTAAAGGTTATTCTGTGACATCATAAGAACCTTTATGAATTTATGTGAAGCTACAGAAGAGCCAACTTTTGTTAAAATGGACCAAGCATTTTATGTTTTCTAGCAACAGATGTTAACACAAACAATGAGTAAATTCTGACACTGTTTCAAAATCTCAAGTTCTCAAAATAAGAAACTAGTTTGTAAAATAAATATTTCTAACAACACCTGATGCAATGGCAAAAATATTGTCATGGTTTAGACAAACCCAGGGTTATTATTGTATACTAAAACTAAGACTATTACAAACATTTCTGTTCAATTAAATAGATAAAATCAAAATCTTAGTTACTAAACAAAAATTAGAAATGCTACCTTGGCAATAAGTTTAAGTTGAAGCACTAGAATTATTAACTGGAAATAAATAAAAACTAAAATAAAAATAAATTAAACCTAAATAATATATTTTTTTTTTAAACGAATAAAATGAAATTACTAAAAAGTAAACTAAAATTAACAAATACAAATGTAAAAATTAAAGCTAATTCAGAATATTGGTAAAACTAAAATAACACTCTTATAACTCAAACACATTATTGGTTGAGCAAAAGTTTTTCAATGGAGCTGCTCAAAAATGTGCAATTCCATTTGGCACCACTAGTGATGCAGAAATTTTAAAAAAAAAAATTAAAACAACAGTTCTTTGTTGTTTGCGGTTGAAGATACGGGCCTATATATACATGAGCACACTTGCCCGGGCTTGAATCAGTTGACCGCACACAAGTTCATCCTATGAGTCACACAGGCAATATGAAGCATGGCTCAGATGTGGCCCAGGAGCGTACGGTCATGACAACAAGTGTGTGCGTGTGTGTGGATAAAAGAGTCTCACCGACACATCTGGACCCATCTGCGCTGGTGACGTATCCTCGCGGACAGGTGCACACATAGCTGCCGGCGGTATTGGCACATTCTCCACCGTCACACACTCCGGATATGGTTGTGCATTCATCAATATCTGAAACAAAAACACAAAAACATGCAGTTTTATATAAAACAACATCTTGAACGAAAAGCTGAGAAAATTGATTTTTTTTTTTCAAGGACCACAACATGCATAATCAATGCTTTTTTCTGCTCCTTTTTTGTCTGTGTTTTGATCCGGAGATTATGTACTCTTTTAGAAGATGTGTAATAGCGCCCCCTACCGAATAACAGTGAAAACACAGAAAGCCGGACAATTCCTTCAATGGCGGGGAAAGAGTTAAGAACTTAAAAAGGTACTAGTACATTCTTATGATGTCACAGAAGAAACTAAGTTCTCATGATGTCGTAGAAGATCCTTTTTAAATTAATATGATGTCACAAAAAGGTTATTCTATGACCAAAGAACTTGAAAAGGTTCTTCAACGGCAGCATACAAACTTAAAAAGCTTCTTCTATTTCATCGCAAGAACCTTTTTAAGTTTTTAATCACACACTCTGGATCTTTTAGAAGCTGTAAACTGATTTTAGTCCGATAACCAAGGCCAAGTATTGCAGTAGAAACCAAAAAGTATGAACCAAACTAGACGAGACGCACTTGATATTTCTGGGGTTGGTTTTTTGGGAGAAACATCTAAGAAGCAACTTATTTACATTTATAGCAGGAGAAACAATTGAGATCTCGCTGTGGTTTTTCTTTCCTGTGGGAATCGATTGGTATCGTTTGGTACCTCATCACATGACGCGACTACGGGCGCAAAATCAAACCGAAAGTCAACAGATGGTAAAGTGTTTGGTTGGTTGTCGTTCTTATATTTATACACACGTGCAATTACATTTATTTAGTAAAATTATATGTGAACGCTGTGTGTCGGGTTTGTCGCATGAGATTGAGGAGGGATGTGGGAAAAGCATGACGAGTGGTTAGGGGTTTGATGTGTTGGTGTGTGGAAACCGGGAGTCACGCTGTCCCACAGCAGCTGAAAACGGCCCTGCTGAAGTCATAAAAACCTCAGCAAAACAAACCCGCTCGTCAGCGGAGCCCCAGAAGCGGGACCAGACTTTACTCAGGGCGGACGTGAAGAGAGGGAAACGTCTGCTAATGACTGCTGGAGTGTGTGTTCACATAATTGTACATTAGGTGTGCACTTTTTGTGGTTTTTGCATTGCACAGGCAATTGTTTATGTGATGGAATGGTTATGTTTGGTTCTGCTCTTCATTTAAATAAAGAGGAAAGGATCAAAAGCATAAAAAAAAACTTAGTTTATGACATTTACCATTATTTGGGTTCTTTGACTAGCTAACAATTAACTGGGCTAAAAAAGTTAAAAATAAAGGTTCTAAAAGAGTTTCACAGCTTGATGGCATAAGAGAATATTTTAAGATCTAATAATGCCATATAGTAACTTGTTTTTTAATCCTTATGATTTCATAAAAAGGTTCTGCAATTACATAAGAACTTTAAAAAGGTTCTTACAATGTCATAGAATAAAGCTTTTAAGTTATTATACAGCCATTAAAGAACTTTGTTCTTATAAAATCAAAATAGTTACTATATGACTTCAGAACTAGGTTCTTCTAAGTTTTTTTTTTTGTCACAAAAGAATCTTTTTAAGTTCTTATAATACCAAGTTCTTATGACATCATAAAATGGTTCTTTTTTGACCTAAGAACTTAAAAGAGTTCTTGTGACGTCACTGAAGAACCCTTTTAAGTTCTTATAATGCCATTATGGAAGTTATTTAATGTTTTCCCCATGAATTAAGAGCTTAAAATGGTACTTCTACATTCTTATGATGTCATAGAGGAAACTTTAAGTTCTCATGATGCCACAGAAGAGCCATTTTAAAATTCATATTCTAGGTTCTTCTATGATTTAAGGACTTGAAACGTTCTTCTAAAGCAATAAAGTTTCTTCTATGACACTGCAAGTCCTTAGAAGAACCTTTTTAAGTTCTTATAACTTAAAAAGCTAATATCCTGATCTGAAGAACTATAATGTAACATTAAGAATCTCCAAAACAAGAAGTTTTGCAGGAAAAAAAAGTTCAAAGGGGTTCTTGACTCAATTTTAAAGAATCTTTATGCCAAAAAAGGTTCTATATAAAGAAAAAAGTCTTAAATGATCGCATAATACTTTCATGTTTAATGGGTTATTTCATTTCATGTATGTATCCATACAATTTTAATTACAATTAAATGTGAATTAAAACAAAATGAATATATGAAAAATAAATTATGGGAAACCCTGAAAGGTTCTATAAATGAAGAGCCTTACAGAACCCTGTAGGGTTCTAAATAGAACCTTTTCTTCAAAGAGTTTATCTGTGTTTACATGCAAATATTTTCAACTTTCAACTACTTTCTCTGAAACGAGCTGCAGCTGATGTCTCTTCGCCATTCCTTTAGAGTCAGAAAGTGCCCTGTAAGCAGTGGCCTGGGGCGAGACTTTTTCCACCACACCATTGTCTTGTAATTAAGCGCCCCTCGTCGCCCCACAGAACTACCACCTGGTTTTTTTTCCACCCTCCACGCAGCTTCGAATAACAGAGGAGCACTTCTACTCCAGCCGTTCAGACTCAAAGTTCAGGGTTTTTAGTGATCACTTGAGCATCTAATTTGCAGAAGTTTCTCTCTCGTTTCCTTGAGAAAATGTCTACTTGGGTGAGGCCTGCAGACAGAGGTCTGCTTCTTCTCCAAATCGTTGTTTAAGTAATGGCCATGTCGTTTGGGGTCAAAATGTGATTAGGAGTTAAACTAATAACCTCTAGGGTCAGAATTCCCTCTGCCTGGCTGACTGGAAGTGTGTCGAATCCTAACATTTTACATACTTAACTCTTAACTTACAGTTTTGAACATGTAGATTATTTAGGGAAAGTTTTTTTTAAGTTTCATGCTTCCCAGATGCATCTATGAGAAAAGATCAGTAATCTTACTGTATGTCAACAACTGACTCATTTGTATTTTTACTCAGGAATTTTATGACAAACATCTCAGACAAAGTAGATACTTAAATGAATCATAGAATTAAGTCTCCATCAAGTTAATGGAGCTGTGAAACAAACCTCTGAGCAGTATATTTTACTTTAGACAGGACTCTTTTTATTAAAAGACTGCTTGGAAAAGCAAAATGCAAGCTTTAATCAATGCTCACATTTGCTGAGATTTATAAAACACATTTTAATAAAACCATAGTGTAAAATATAGAGTAATATAATATATATTTTGGTATAAATAAAATTATCTGGTAGATAAGGAATAACCTTTTAGCTGGTATAAAAAAAGCTATAATTCACTACCTCACACTTTATCTCTCTTTCTAGATTTTATCTTAATACTCCTAAAGGGCAGGATTAGATCCAAGAAGCGCAGACCCCCGCTTTACAACACGCCTGTTTGTTTTCACTTGGCATTGTTTAAATTCCACTCAAGCGACACTATCTATTGTTAAAGATGGACTCAAAGAGGAAAAAAGGCACTTGGTATTTAATAACCACTATTTAAGCAGCTACACCTGACATTTACATGCCAAACCAGCGTGTAAATGTCATCAGCCTATTTCCAGCCAGCATTCAACTGGCGTCAACATTTCATACATATCAACATTTTGGAAAGCTTACAATGTTGAAGAAAACGCCATGAATTTTCCAATTGTGAGTAATCAACAGGAGTGAGATAATTCTCATGCTGTTTTCTGACAGGTTTTGGCTTTGTGTAGTAAGTGACGTACCTTCGCACTTCTGGTTGGTCTCACTTTGCCGGTGACCCGCGGGACATTTGCACTCGTACGAGCCCACGGTGTTAATGCAGTTTCCTCCAGCACATAGTCCCGGGACGGCCTGACACTCGTCCACGTCTAACAGGGTGAGGAGAAGAGCGTAAGCAAACACATTCGACACAACACAACTTGACTAAGCGTATTCATGCATTTTTAGTATGTGTATCTCATGAACAGTACTTTGTTCAGAAAAGAAATACTAATTTCGACTACAACAGCATCTAATGCTCTTAAGTTTCGCTCCCTTTAAGGATGTCTCAACCTTTGAGAAGGTTAAACCTGTATCATCTTATTTGCTCACAGTTTGGGCATTTTCTCATTGTGTGAAGTCATCACCTTCGGACTTCATGACACATCTACAGATCTTTGGAAGTGTCTAGGTTGGACAGCACTTACATATCTGGCTGGTGTGCAAAATTGGCATTTATCTTTTTTGCCCTCTTTCTTTACGTTGATATAGTTTACAGGCCTTAACCTGTATCCAATAAGCACCAAACCATTGGGTCTGTCTACTAATATAGTCCTAAAATAGCTTCTCATATTAAATGCCATTGAACGCAAAGAGACTCTGGAAAACTCAGCGCACGGTACACAAATCCTCCCACATGTGTGTGCTTTGTACTTCAGCCAGACAGACTTTTGCAAAAGCACTCCGTCTTTAGGCAAATCCAGGCCAGACTTGGAGCTGTCTTGTATATTGAGGGGAGGAAAAGAATAAAAAGGAAAAGTTAAAGAGGAGACATTTCTAATCACTGGGAGGGGGCGTCTTTGAGATGATATGTGAAGTCAGGGTGGCATTTGGTATTTTGGCTCGCAAAATGTTCTCTGAGGGCGAAGCAACTGGACTTGAAGAGCTGCACTGCATCAGAATCCGAGTTGTTATTGTTTACTAAAACTATTATACTATAAAACTATACAACTTATGTGAAAAGAGTTTCGCTTCCACCCACTGCAAAGGAAAAGCTGCCTGAAAAAGCCTCTGTTAACATGCAGATGTTAATCTTGCTATAGTTACCTTACCTAGTGAATATTCATGAGTAAGGCTTATAATATGTAACAGGCCTTGACTACAGAATTAAATTATGTCCAACTATGTCCTTGAAAATCAAACAAGTCCAAACAACACGCCCATAATTGTAAATAAATGTGACAAACCATTATGTAATCCCATTTAAAGTACTCCTAATGGAAGTCATCTAAATATTTGACGCTACTAAGAAACACAATGGGGAAGTGTCCTCTTGGACATGGAATGGATGGTTTACTCTACACAGGCCATGACCTCTATTAGTGTCATCTGCCGCGTCAGGCTGGTCATTAGGGCAAGAATTCGACAAACATGTGAGGCAGACGCTGAGAAGGAAAGAGCTATTTGTTCAGATGCTAGTGGTAATGTCTTACCTTGGCAAGCACCAGTGCGGATGTTGGGTATGAAACCCCTTCGGCAAGGATGGGGTTGGGCAGGGCACATTTCACACGGGTGACCCCATGCTCGCCCGATGGTGGCGCAGCACAGTGTCTTGGTGCACACGATGCCACTTAGCTGACCTTGGCACATCTGGTTGTTGACCTGTGTGAAGCACGGCCCGGTCCGGTAGTCTGATAGTGGGAGAGATGAAGAGAGATCAATAAATACATGAATAAAACATTGGGACGTGCTACAACAGCTTTTTCACACAAGCCTTTCCTGAGGTAAGATATCATTTCAAAACCAGTAGTCAACATAAAAACAGCTTAAACTGGCCTAAAGTGGTGTGCTGGACACTAGACTCCACTAGTCAGGTTGGTCCAGTTTGGTGGTACTTATTTGACTAGCTGGCCAATTGGCTAAACCAGATAAGACAAGGAGGCCACCATAGCCTGACAAAACCTTTCAATGATACGACAAGACAAGCACTAATAAACGCTATGACATGCAACTTAGAAATTACGACAAGAAATCACATTAACGGGTATAGAAAGCAAAGAATGTTGGCAGGCACATCTTCTCCATCATCCAGCTGTTTCCAGTGCTGGAGGTCGGTCTGGTAATGCTCTGACAGTGATTCTCTTTCACTGTTTTATAATAGGATAACAAGATAATGGCTTAGAAATTGCTGGGTGGTATCAGTAATGGCAATTTCCATGACAAACCATCTTGTTTTTGGCTGAAGTCGAAATGTGGGATAGTGGTACTAGCACTGTTTTGACATTTGGAGATTTGGCAATTTGCTTTGACCTTCTTTGTGCTGGTTGCCAATTGAGCCATTTTAATCTCATTAATGATGTTTTGAGCTTCAAACAAACCAATTTGACACAGAGATAAACTGTGTATTTTAGGATCCAGTCATTTGTGTTTAATAAAACTCATCTTAAGCTCAAACAAATGCCCTGATGCATCTTCCAAGTCTTTGCTGGTATGTTTTGAAAACGTAATTGAAAGGGATCCCACATGTTTGGGGTATACTGTGAGACTTGGTTTACTCTGGCGGGATATGAATGAGTTCCTGACCCCCTGATTTCCCCAATCATTCCTCAAAAGAATGAACAAATCGTTCCGTATCCTTTATAATATTGCATGCGAAACAAAAGCTAAATCATATATCCATAGCCAAGAGGGGGGGAAATGGCACTAAGAAAGTAGGTCAAGAGGAGAAGACAAAAAAGGAAGAAGGACTATAGAGATATCCTCCTCACGTGTCTTCAAATCCCTTCACTGTCCCTTCTCCTTATTCCTTCTGCGCTCCCCTGACCTGAACGTTCTTCCTAGACGATTTGAGTGCAGGAATGCAGGTCCTTTCCAAGTTGAGGCGACCCACAGCGAGCATCCTATGCACATCTGGGATTGATTAATTGCGTTTGGTCAGGACTACGGTGGGACAAGCTAAGGCCCAGATGTGTCCATGCATATCCAATACTCCAATTCATCAGCTTCTCTATATTGCCGCTTTGAGTCTTACTGTGAGTGATGATATTCATATGGGTAAAGCCTGGGATGTATCTATAAAGTCAAAATCTTGTTGATTTATGGATTTGGTCATTTAGCATGTTATGAAGAAACAAATACAGTGCGAGAGGTGAGCTAAAGTGTCTATGAGCAAAAAAACAACCTTGGGACTTTCGACTAGTACTGGATCACATATAAGTAGTGAGTCACGTACATAAACTCGGATGGTTGACTTTTCTAGGCATGTATGTAATTAGGGTTAGGTTTAGGTCGGGGGACTACACGGATGTCATGAGTTGCTAGGAAGTGAAGGACAATAATGAAGAAGGTACTAAGAAATGTCTGCATGAGAACATCGTTTAAGCTGCTCAAGACTGTCTTACAACACTTTGATCTGCAATGAAACTGGAGCCCTGGAGTCTGGAAGCTCCGTCCAACATCAGTCGGAAGCCGTTGCCTTGTTCGAACCAGCCAACTTTAGCACAGCGCAGTTTGTACGTGCACACAGCCAGAAGAATATACGCAGTGTAACACGGTAGGTCCACACTAAAGACTGGACTCTTTTAAGAACTTTAATAGAGGAGATCGCAATCTCCTACAGCAACAGATCTGCAAGTCAACAGGGAAACCGGTTAACCTCAATGTCACGTTGGCAGTCTTGGCAGCAATGCACAGACCTTGCTTCCCAGAAGCAAGCAGACTCATATTCCAGAGAAGGGGGGATGTGTCGGTGATGCAGACAACATTCGGAAGTAATTTTCCCTTGATTACAGTTCGAGTGGCTTGTCAGATCAAAACCATTCACCTACACCCTATCCCACCAAACACTCACTCACCTCTACTTTCCGTTTAGTCACCAGTGTTTCCCTGCCAGCCACGTCTGCCAACTATTTAGCAGCATAGATTACTGTGAATCATGAGGCAAGTTGGGAACAAATGATGCCTCAGGAGGTAGCTGATGTGTGGCATCCACACTTGTCCAAAGATTGGGCGCTAGCGTAATTTGGCAGGAGGAATTCCAGCTTTCTTCACACTCCAACGACTTGGCCTGTTTTTATCATCCTCAGTGCTAATGGACCGAAAGGGAGTAGACTGTCATGAAAGACATTCTAAGAAATGAAAAATTGGCCAAAGGGAAGTTAATCTAGTCTGGAACGTTAAGCCTCGGGGACCAGCTGCAGGTGGAAACCTCAAGCGAAGCCAAAAACGTGCTCAAGAGTCAATGACTGGGAAAAGTCGCTCGCTTTGTTTTGAACTATTTTGGTTTAATCAGAGTACACACCAAGATAAGAAATGTGTTTTCTCTTGGGGAGAAGCAGAAGTTCATTCACGTAGGTCTGAAGAAAAAAAACGGGGGTAGAAAGGAAACATTAGACGCTCAAGCGTTCCTGTGAAAGGCTTTGAAGTTTCTCGGATGGACCAACAAACTCTTTTACTGCTCAGTGATTTACAGTATGGCTAAATAAGACAGGCAATCTCTTCACATCTTATCTCTGTCACACACATCCAACAAGCCAAAGGTTTCAACAGTTTTATGACTCCCAAATGAGTCAGTCCACAGCGAGTCCCCTAAGCCTCAGTCCTCAGATTCCCCTCAGTACTTTCATTCATACTCTTGTGGTTACAGAAAGATTAGTCACGCTTTATTGCTCGGAAAAACTTTTTCTCTAGAATCCATTGCACCAAACAAAAAAAAAAAAACAACAGCATCTGTGCCAAAACAGTGGTAATTGATGCAACTAAAATGGACTAGTGGCCACAGCCTTGAGCAAAGTCACTCTCGACTTTGAAATGAATACTATGCATAGCTTTATTCGGTGTGGGCCACCGTAAGTGATAACACAGAGCACACGTGGCTAAACGGAAAACGAATTAGATGGGACTAACACCATTTTCACCGTTAACTCACTTAACTCTCCCTATAAACCGTGCCTGACTCACAGCTGAGCTTGCACTGTGTTTGCAGAACTCTTCTGCAGACGACTGACTTTCCAAAAACACCAGCCAACTATTGTGCAGCACGGTTTTCAGGATCCAATTTCTTTGTTACTACCTCTTTCTTGGAAGACTGTTCTGGCTTTTTTGTAAGAACCAAATAGAGAGACTGACATCAGGCCTTTTTGCATCTTCTTTTGGAAATTCATCAACTGTGTGAAATGCAGTCCCTTGATGATACACAGGCATGACTGAGACAGGCTAAATAAAGAGTTTATCTCTGCTCTTTAACAGTGAAATGACTAATTGCTTGGTGTGACGTTTTTACAGCCTACAAGCAAGGACCTTGAGGGTGAATCTGGGGATCTCGGAGACGAGGGTCTGGACTGAATGAATCTTGTCAGGTGGCCCAGGAAGGAGCTGCCGGGGGGCAGCTGGTGTCCCGTGGACGGTACTCTCCGTGTGAAGAGATTGTTTGTACTAGTTCAGGCCTGGCTGTGTATA
>RJVU01049572.1:8964024-8998809 GCA_003731715.1 Anabarilius grahami
ATTCCCTTGTCATTTCCACCCTACTTTATCTACTGCCAGATGTCTCCCAAACTTTTCCACCTCCCTGTGTTGGGTTTTCAAAGGGAACCGGCCTACGATTGCACAAGGGGGCTTCGTGAAGGGGTGGGGTTACAGAAAGAACCAGACACAGGAGGGTGGGGTACCAAAAAAGGGCTTAGGTATTCGGTCTAGTGTGCCTGGGGGTGCTTCTCTCCCACAATTCACACGGCCTGATGGGAACTGCCTTTACGGTCCTTTCAGTCTGTCATTTTCTCATAACTCCAGCCAAGGATTTCACCTCTGATAGAGCGTCTCGAGCACCCGTGAGGGATGCCTTTTTTCGCCCCGGATTACCTCATTGTTCCTGCTCTGAGAGATGTGGCCACAATGTAAACTGTAGCATTAATTTCACACTCGCTACAGTGTAGGGGAAAGCACACCGACTCAAAACTACTGTAAATTACCCTTCTGAGCATTTCTAGGTCACATTGACACACTGTTACCACATTCTTGAAGCAGGCCTGAGACAGTAAACAAACCGCACATCCTCACAGACGTCAACACAATTAAGAATTGAGAAAATATGAACTTTGGAAGGATAGCGGTGGCTTACCTCTCTCGCACTGTGGTCCAGTAAAACCATAGACGCAGGCACATCTGTTTGGTCCAATACAACGGCCGCCGTTTTGACATCCGCTCTCACACACAGCTACAGAAAGCAAAATTGGTCAAAACTGGACTTCGTTTTATTCCACATTTTTGAAAAATAAATACATACTAGGTTAAGTTGCTATATGGTTCTTTGGAATATTTGGAAAGTGAATTTAATATAATAAAATAAAGCAATAACACATGAAAAATAAAATATTAAAATATTAAAATAAAATAAATATTATAAAAATTATATATGAATAGTATTTATTTATATTATAGTTCAGTGATCCACAGGGTGGAAGCTGAAGTCCTCTTGCATTTAGAGAAAGACATAGTTGGGTTTAAATGCATTCTGAGATCTTTCGTGTCTGTAAGCCTAACTCTTGTGAAATCATCTATTGTTGTTTATGTCTGTTCAGGTATGTGGTGATCTGAAAAGGAAGTTCACTTACGCTGTCCACAGTGAGTTCCTGTGTAGCCCTTCTGACACGAGCAGGCGTCTTCATTACAGACCCCTCCATTCATGCATCTGACGCTGCAGGACTGGACTGTACAGAGACAAGAGAGGTGATTATATACCATCTGGAGTGCTCAATATAACAATGCAGCTAAGAGCAACCCCAGCCCCAGTACTGCAGAAAATCTTTGATTAATTTTCAGGGATCAGTTAAAATTGCTTTCTAATAAACTTGCCATTGTACACTATGAATATTGATGCGTCTGTGACGAACTGCTCTGAAAACATTTATTATTTTAATAAGTGTTTTTTTTTCTCTACTGTAAGTCACTTTGGATAAAATCATGTGCTAATGCATAAATATAAATGTAATGGAATTGATTCAAATCTCTGATTCAGTGATTTCTTTACGTCATCACAAAAAAAAAATGTTCCATGTGGTATTTTTTCTTGAAAAACAGTGTGAGAAACACTTTTTACCAAATTATAGTTCTTGCATTACATTTTTACACTGGTTGTTTACTTTAAATGATGATTCCTAGGATTTAAAGACAAAAAAATGAATCACCCTTGTACGCAACTCCATAAATATAAAAAAAACTCCACAAAAAAACACGTCATTTTCTTAGCTATATCACACAGCCCTTTTATTAAAGTAGGTTTTCAGAGAACAAATCTTAAATATCACTATAATTTATATCGTTACAGTCCTCAACCATACATATATATATTTGTATGTTTGCCCTTACACTGATGTAAATTTCAGTTTACTGTAACTCCCTCTCACTATTTATTTAATTTAGTCATACTTACAGAATGTATTTGAGAAAGACCTATTATACTTCTTATTTATTGTCTTTCCAATATCAGCAACTGCCAATTCGAATTCCTGGTAAGAGCAATTTTACTCGGCCAACAAAAACCTATTTTCATCCTGAACGAGTAGATTAATTTTCCAGCAATTTTCACGAAATGGGAATTCTCTCGGTGCAGACAGAGTCACTTAGCAAAGAATCTTTCAAGAGAGTTTGTATATTGCAATTTAAAATTGCATTCAGAAAAAAAAAACACAGATGACATAAGCACAACTAATCATGGGATGAGTTTTAAAAAAAGATTGATGTTCCCCATCAGTTGCATCAAAACGTTGCTCTTGCCAAGCTCTTTCGTTCTGTCTAAACAAAGGCAACGTGCCATTTCATTTCAGCCCAAACATAATTCAAGCTACTACTTATCCCAGACAAAGATATGTAAATATATAATAGTTTCTCATTTATTCTTTTCATCTTCGTCTGCCATGACCTAATCCTTTTATTGACCTAATGAACGTAAAAAAACGAATAAACCAAAACAAGAGGGTAAAAGTTGAATGTGTTTGTTGTAAAAATTCGCATTTGATTTCACATGAAAAATCCTGCTGGATGGAGATCAAACATGTTTTTTCATTGATGGCAAGCTTTCAACAGCAAGGTCTGTAAATGTTTGAGCACTGGCCGTGTTTTCCTGAAGCACAGGAAATGACTTCATCGGCTAGACCTGCTGACGGCCCCCTACAGGTGGAGGGGCGACGATCTTGCTCGCTGACCCATGCTAAGTGAGCTGCACGTGCTGAAGCGCTCACGCTAGCACACACACAAAACGGGGCTCCCCGAGGCTCCCACCCCACAATGCACCTCTGTATGCAACAGTCACATCTGTCAGCTTTTTACAAGCCACGCTGACGGCAGGAAACATGAGCGAGGCCGAGGAACAGAGGTCCTTTATGGCCGTTTCTTTCTCGCGATGGCCTGTCAACGTCAAGTTCACGTCGTGGAGCTTAAGAGGAAATCTAATAGTTTCTCGAACGATAGTGATGTATCTCAATGGTACTAAAATAACACTGAGTTTAAGTTGAAGTATTAAAATGACTAAAACTAAAATGAAATGAAAAAAATCATACTATAATAGTATAATTATGATACTGAAATAACATTGTTGATGCTAAAATTGAGACGAATGGTAATCAGACACTAATGATGAAAAGAAAGTGGTTAGCGCTATCTTGAGCACAGCTGCAGTGTTTTGGACGCTAATGGCTACAGCTAACATCCGTGTGGCGGCTTGTTATTTATGGAGTAATTGCAGATTCATAACTGACTCATAAATGTGGCCGCTCCCAACCACTGCAGACGGTACGCGGTCGGGTAGGCGTAATGACAGCATTACCGATCTCGCAAATCCCATAAAGCTGCCAAAACAGAGTACAAGCGTATGTTTAGCATTTGCTTTCAAACAGACAAGGAACTGGCAGCTGAATTAGATGGTCAATTTCTCATTGGCGAATAAATTGACTCTGGTTTTACAGCTTACGAGACCGAACCCTATGGTTTGGTGCATTTGGGTTTATTTGTCTATGACCACATATTCCGGGCATTCGCTGAGAAACGGCTGGACGCCACTGGCAGAGAGCAAGTGCAGTAAGAGAAACCTGTGCTAATGCTAAACACCTCATCCATGAATTACCAACAGTCATTACTTTTCCCAGCGCCATCTAAACACAATCAATCACTTTTTTGTAAAAAAATGCTTGGTGCAAAATTTCACATGTGTTCTCAAATTTAACATATCTCAACAGAAAACCTTCTAGCTTGACATTAGCTAATGATTCAAAGGATGAAACACTATACGCTGTCAGAAGAATTTCACAATGTTTCCAGCCGTCTGTATCTCTGCTCAATTTCAACTCTTAACCTAATAAATCTCTGAAAATGTCAAAGAAAAGTTAAAATATATGACAAGCCCTTCAACCACAAAGGAAGCAGTGTAGAGAGGATAATTAAAGAAGACCAGTTATGCTCTGTTATGCTTTTTTAAGTCTTGATTTTATTTTTGGGCTCTGCTAGAATAAGTTTTCATGCTTGAATGTTCAAAAAACTCCTTGATTGGTCAGCTGGACCAGTGTGTTGCGACTGGTCAAGCGCTTCGAGTGTTTGGGAATTGTCCCGCCACTTACCATACCATAATTTCAACACACTACTAACGAACTCAACCAGGTGCACTTTATTTTGGGTGGTAATTATTTTTATATCCTGTCCCTTCTTTTCTTAACTATGCCTATCAATAAAAACACAGAAAATGCAAAAAAGAAGCAATTAACTAGTCATAACTCTCCATTGTAGAGCACAAATTCCGAGTATGGGACACCATACTTGGCTACACATCACGTCACTTTTAGATAATGTGTTTTTCCTAATTAACCACAAAAGAACAAAAGGAGATCGAAATGACTGAACTCACCTGCGGCCGCCCCACAGCTAGGGGCAAGATGACCACTGGAGCAGGTACACATGTTGGGCCTCGAACAAAAACCATCCCCACACGAATTCCTACAGATCGCTGGAGAGACAAAAATATTCATGAGAAGTGCTTAGCAAAGGCATTTTGATCTGTTAACATGCGAACATAGAGATAGCACACAAGTATAATTATATGCAGCTTTAGGACTAAGATGGTTGGCTGGTCTTAGCTGGTCTTCCACCCTGCTCATAACTGGTTTATCAGGCTGGTTTTAGAGGGGTTTTGGTCACTTCTGATGTGAACCTTCTGGGTGACCAGCTAAACACAAGCTTGGCAGTGTTGATTTTGACAGCAAATTTTGATTTAGTTTTAGTCATAAAAGTTGCTTGCTGCACACCGCATATGGTTTCAAATACTATTTACAAAGACATAAAATAGGCAGTCTATATGCATATACACAAAACATAGCCTGGGTCTTGGTGGGTGTTTCCTTTATCTTCCCAAGCAAAGCCTTTATCTCTTGGGGGTTGTGTTGTGGTTTAAGACTTTGGGGTCAAACCACAGAATGAGCATGATGATGCTCTGGGGAGTTGATTATTTCCCCTGCTAACATCCCTGCTAAAGAAAAACAGCATATGCTAGTAAGGTAGGTTTTGAAGCTGGTATGCTGGTTTGAGCTGGTTTATGCTGGTCAAGAGCTGGTCCTATGCTGGTCCAGCACTTGACCAGCATAAACCAGCTCAAACTAGCATCCCAGCTTCAAAACCTACCTTACCAGCATATGCTGGTTTTTTCAACAGGGATTGTAGGCACTTAACCGCAGTTAGTCTAAGGCTAAACGCTATCTCTGCAGTGAGTGTACTGTAAGTTACTTAGATAATTGTTTAATGGCATCTTCGGCATGCAGCTTGAGAAAACAAATACTACAGATACTTACGAACTATACACTGGTTCCCTCCGGGAAGTGTTTTCCATCCTGGACAACAATAGGAGTGAAAGCGGGAACCACATACATTGGGCCTGAAACAACAGAAACAAGTCCATTAAATTAGAGAAAGCAAATATTAATCATGAACATTTCTCAGAAACATACAACAGAATGAAATATCTACAGTCTCAAAGACCTTCTGACCCTTTGCAATAAATCCGGCTCAATACATAAAATGACCCCAAAGGACTTTCCCGAGAAACAACATGAAAAGAGTTTGTTTTGAGTAGGACCATAACTAAACTTCCTGAGACAGAAATATTTACTAAAGCTTACCCTTACATTCCCAAATGCGCTCATCCATGAGCTGTTTTTTTTGGCAACTTTCTCACCCAGAGTTAGTTCAGAGAAAAGCGTCTGTCTTAGTCATGATATATGTGATTAATGACGGACCAAGCCCAAAGTTCTCATGAACAAACCCTGCACCATGTTGTGGGGCTCATTGTTTAATGTATATGACTTGAACCAGGACTGGTAATTGACAGCTTGGAGGCAAATCTGCCTCAGAACGTGTCGTTTTAGCTGTTTCTTTCCAACAAGCCCTTAGGATCTCAGTCAAACCTGGACACTCACTGTGAAAACAGTTTTATTTCTATCAGCACCAAGTTAAGCCTGCTGTAAATGGACCTTTAAAAAAAACCACAAGGTACATCTGTCTTTCTACACACATGCATAAATTCCTTTCCTCTACAAGTCAAGATGTTTACTAATGTCAGTCACCTGGGGACGACCAGCTGTAGTTTGAATCTTTTGATGGATTTCAAACCATATTGCCAGACGACACAACCACTAACAGCAAAAACCAAGAGAGATGTGGAGAGCCCGAAAGAGTAGAGGCCGATGGAGGGCTAGATGTTGGAAAATGAAAACGGAAAATGCTGGGGAAAGGGCAAAAAGCAGTGGGAGGTAAAGAAAACAAGTGGAAGTGAAAAGTTTGGGGGGGGTTGGGAGGTGGGCCGTTGAAAACAAAAGCAGCAGCGGAAATTAGGCTAGAAGATGATGAATTATCAGCAATGTGGAAACAAAGAGTCTTATTTCTCAACTGGAGCCTGAAAAATTAAGTCTGAAACTCCTGCAGAAAGACGCCAAGTAGGTTATCCCTGGACGCGAACTGATCTCTTCGTTCTTAAATTCAATTATTTTCAGCGTGTTCACACTTCTTTAAGCTGGAGTACTGCTTTGGGTGGTTGTGAAGCATTTGCGGTGAATACTAGAAAGCAGAAAAGAGCTTAGAAAAATGCATTTCAAACATGCAATCCTTGTGCAAACTATTAAAATGCATTAGCAGCAGTACTGTGTGTTTACCACTACTTAATGCAGAACATTTACAGAACCCAGCATCTCAAATACAAACCGGCACCTCAAAGAGAGATATAAATTGGTAACGGGTTCTTTGCTACAAGGCAAATACCTGAAAAGACCATGTGACTTCTTCAGCTAGATGGACCGATTCATTTCACTTCACTAGGTCAAATCCTTTTTCATTTACAGGGCCTACCAGCCCTCGGGCAAGAGACTTGCAAGCAATTCTTTGCCAAACATCTCCGGATAAAGCAGGTCAACTTTACGACTCTTGAGCCCTAAAAACCCTCACAAACTGAATTCCAGTAAGGCAAAAGGTCAGGGCAAGACTGAGATAGGAAATCGGGATGCTTTGACAGCCAGTTTTTGATGAGGTCGTAAAAACTGAACAGGAGCTCTCACTGAGGCTTGTGGGATATCTTGGACGGGGCGCAGAAAGATAGCAAAATTCTATCCCACCGGTTACCACTCCTAAAGAGGTTAGAGGTCACTTTAGAGACATTTGCTCCCAGCCCCCACAATTCCTGCTAAGTCCAGTCCAGAGCCAATGAGCTAATGGCACAGTTGTTTTAACATTATAAAGATCCCAGTGCGTAAAGCCTCTGGATCTCCAAGACCCTTTCCTTGTCCAACTTGGCCTGTTTCAAGCCCCTGACCCTAATGAACTCAGATCACACTGCCGTCTAGACTATACACTTTTAATAGGGGGTCGCTCCATATGATTTCATACATAAAAACCATGTTTGAATGACGTCTTTCTTGCCTAAGCTGGTCCACAAGACACTTCGGAGTTCTGGAGCAACTGATGGTATCGTGAATAAACAACAGAAAGCACTTAGCTGTTATGTTTTTTCTTGCTTGGTACAATACAATGAGTGCATTTGATAAAACGATAAGAATTTCTGGGCATGCTATTATGCACACATAAGGATACACTTATCAGATCTGCATCTTCCTTTCCACTGGTTAGATGACAAACCACACTGAAAAAAGAAAAACATACTGCTTTTCTTTTTTTTTTAGTTGGGTTATTCTCGCATGAGATATTAAAATTAATTTGGTCCTATATCCAGAGGCGATTTTTTTTCTGTTCTTATTCCACATGTATTTTTACAAAGAACAATTCCATAACAAAATGTTGTTGGCTTCAACCAAGTGCTTTGGGGTCCAAGAAGGATTGTTTTCCTTTTGACTGGCATGTACTTTCAGCTGTTAAAAGAATATAAATCCAAGACAAAGAACTCCATCTCTCTGGGGATGCAAACATCAAGCGTTCTGGAAGAACTCGAGTCCATCTTTGGAGTCTAGTGGAGCTGACATTGCCTCAGAGACATGTTGAGCAAATGAAGAGAAACCCTGGCCAAGCCAGCAAGACTTCTAAAAACATCAACCCTGAGCACGGTGCTGGCTTTGTACTCATCAAAGCTTGTCAGGGTTGGCATCAATAGACGAGAACCACATAATCATATTCTCACCCCAAGCCCATTGCTTTTACAACAGTCTCCCAGACTTTACCTTCATTTGAGACACCCCCAAATGCAATGTGATCAGACTCCTCCAATCTGACAGCCAAATTATGCTTAGCAAGGAGAGCCAGTGAGCTTCAAATCACCTACTGCAGCTCTTAAACTGTCTGACCCTGGATAACTTGGCTTGATTGTTGGCGACTCGGCAGAAGATCAAATGTGCCTTTTCGTGCAACATCATCATAATCAGCGTTCTTAAGAAGCATTCTTACACTGTGTTGGTATCTTAGATAGGATTACAAATAGTGCTTAGAAGTGATTAGACCATTCTTTAACACTCAACAGCTACAACATTTGTATGAAGGGCCTTAAGTTCAGAGTCTTGCCTTGAACAAAAGGAATTGTTATATGGGAACAATCTGGAAGCCATGCAAGTCCCTACATCCCTTTGGGCTAGTTTGTGTTTAGCATGGGCTCTCAAAAGGGCACCGTGGCACATAAAAGTTCTCAATTGTTCAAAAGTTCTCAATTGACTTGCTGCCATGTGGTTCTGCTTCACTGACCGGATCAGATTCTCCCTCTTAGTTTGCCTGGAAAATTGGCTAAAATGTTCAGTTAAGTCAGTTTTGGGTGCGATACAGGTCAAATACCATTGGTCCCACTTACAGTACAGAATGTCGCTATTGTTTCTGAAATTCAGTATATACTGGACTGCTACCCACAGTGCTAATCTTGACCATGCTAGATTTCTTTCAGACGTTAGCTGAAAACCCCTTTCCTGATTAAACAAGCATCCAAGAATTGGAGACATGTCTCTGTTGTGAAATGCTCTTTCTCACCTCCTTGAAAACAAATGTCCCTTGTCGGAGCCCCCCCGAGTAATCAGAATACCTCATTTCCTGCTGCAGTTTGCAGGGGAGTTATAAGCAAGTACAGATGAGAGGATGATTGGAATAACGGTTTCGAACATGTGAGGGCCGCACGACACAAAACAGCCATTGTTTTCCCAAAAATGAGAAAAATACACAGCTTCGGCTTTGTGGAGACAAATGCAGATGCTGAGTTTGAGAGGCACTGGAGGGCTTGTAAAAATATCTATCATGCAATCACTCCACTTTCAATATATTTAAGTGTGTTTGCCTCATCTTTCAGCAGAAACTTGAGACCTAAAACACTTCGCATTCTTCTAGGAGATATATAGAGGTAAAATTAGTGATAGCCAAACAATAATGCCTTTCAACAGCTTACGTTATCAGTAGGAAATGACACTCCTGTTGTCATGACCAACATACTGAGGCATTTCAGTACTTAAAATTCCTTCACAGCAGATTCACAACACTTCTGCAGCTGGCTCCATCACATATGTAGCTTTTTTAAAGACCGATCGTGCTTTCAACCCAGTTTGGCTCTAACCCAAACAGCACAGCAGGTTGCAACAGAAATCTACTGCAGAAAAAAAATCTAATGCTAGATTTGAATTCAAGCTTTTAGGATGAGATACACCAACCCTGAAATTATTATTCTGTACTTCTGGTAATAAAAGTTGAGTTAAACTCTCCGCCTCATATGGTTAAACTATTAACATGTCCACTTCAAGCATGAAACTGACAGAGAACAGGAGCAGGACGTGACTGAAAAAGCTCTTACCCCCTGAGGGACTCCTGGCCTCTCCGACGTACCCTCTGTTGCACCTCCCCCTCAGGTTTTCCAGTGAATCGGCTGGCCTGGATGTCTCCATCTCCTTGCGCCTGCACCGAATAGACTGCTGCCCACCAGACCGCAGCCCATCCGAGCACCACCTTGGCCAGCTTCCACACTCCCATTAGCCCCTGCTGTGCGACTCCTGAAGCGCCGTTAAACGTGCCTCACCCACAATAAAACTCTTCCTTTCCAATGAGCTCTTCAGACGCGAACTTGTGTGATCCAAGAGCACTCCAGGCTGAGGGCTGTAAAAAGAGAAGGCAAAAAGCTTACTATTACCTTTGCATTCGTGTTTTCATTCTCGTTCCCTTTACTGCTTAGCCTATTTGGCGTATATACAGTGAACATACGAACAAATGTGCCCCCTCATAAATTTAGCCATTAAATCACCCACGGTCGATGATGGAGTTTTTTATAAAGTGTAGTATTATTCCAGGCAAACTGTATGGCTCTTTAAGCGCCACCCCGCATCCTTTTACAGGCCCACTTAGACTGTCTTAGTGTGCATTCGCTGTAGAAATAACCAACTCCTGGCCAAGACTGGACTCCTGGTTTTGTCCTCAACTGGCTCATTAAAACTAAGATTTTAGGGTAAATAATGGGCCTCAAAAGATTTAGAACCATGGCAGAAATTGGTTTCAACATCAGGGGGGTGGCAAAACAACGCAGTGAGATTTTACGGTTTTCTTTTCAGCATGATATATTTGTGTTAAGGAACAACTGCAAATATAAAACCTCTGCAAACTGCTTAATAACGACATTCTTTAACAAAGGTAAACTGGATGTCTCCACACATTTTTATTGGTATTCCATTCAAATATATATCTTTATCGCACTGTAAGTCGCTTTTCCAAACATCAAAGCCTTAAAAAGTTAATGAGAAGTTTGGTAAATTACAGAACACCATCTAAGATGACAGTCTAGTAAGTCTGAGAAGGAAAGTTTGAAGAGTTTTCAAGTGGGTGAATCTAATTGCTGTGTGAACAAACAAAAAAAAACATCAACGAGGAACAATATTTTACAGTGTATGTACAAACATACATACTGGTAAACTTTGAATGAATTAAGTAGCTTTTGATTAAAATAAATCAAATAGGCCTATTGTTTTACATCAAAAACTGCGTCTACTTATAAAAGTTGGTTTAATTAGAAGATTATTAAAAAGTCACAGTGCATCTGATGATGACAGGTCTGGTAAATTGAGAGGGAAAGTCTGAGGAGTTTTCAGGTGGGCGGTGCTAATCGCAGCGCGAACAAAGACAAAAAAACATCAATGACAACAATCATCTTTCGAAGGTAACGTTATATGCAATACATCGTCCACTTTTCCGCTCTTAAAGACGTCAGACGCTGTGACACAATTCAACATCATGTAGTTTAAATGCTGTTAAAAAAAACGACCGCGCGTGAGCGTTTCCTTTGTGAAGAGAAGAAAAAAAGTCGCTAGAAAAAAAGTTGAGTTTGCTGAGGCAAACGAGTTTACGATGTACACACATCGAGACAGATTTTGCATTTACCCTAATAGGCTTCCAAATATTATAATTGTTGTATTTTAATATATTTTCACGAACATGGACAGATGCATATAAACAGTTTAAAGTAGGCTATAGCTAATCTTTGAAAGATATGTTTTTTTTTGCATATTTCAAAACTTTATAACTATTCTCACCTTTAAACTTAACTTATCTTCAGTCGTATAATTCTTATTTGAGTTTTAAATGAGTTAGCCGGTTAACAGACTCTGTAGGGAAATAAACGCCGGTTTACGTCACCAAGGACTTTTTCTGCTTCATATGAAATTTTGCAAAGTAGCCAACTTCATAATCGACCTTAAATTCGATCTTTCCTGCATTTTAAATTAAAATCGCAATGCATATTATGAACACTTCGTTGAAACTGATGCATATAAACCATGCATAGATAATCATGATATTGAAGCTGAAATACCTCAGATGTCTTGGAATGCCTGGAGGAGTCCGTTATTGTCACGGGATATGTTCCCCTGAATGGAAAACTGCACTGTAGCGCTTGTGAGAAAGAGAAAAGTAAGTGAATCACTCTCATAGGTCGAGGGGAGGTGCTTTGGGTTGAAGAGCCTTAGAGGAGGGGGTTTGAACCCACTGACTGTCCCCCTGCACTGCAACCAACCATTATTGACAGGACTGAAAGAGTGAATGAAAAAGAAAAGCCAAGTATATGATTTAGAACATTTCTCCTACTGTACAAACAATGGAATTATTGAACTGAAGTAGTAGATTGATAGTTGCTATATAAATAATTCATGAAATATATACACTACTGTTCAAAAGTTTGGGATCTGTATGATTTTTAATGTTTTTAAAAGAAGTTTCGTCTGCTAACCAAGACTGCATTTATTTTATTAAAAATACAGTAAAAACAGGAATATTTTGAAATGTTATTACAATTTAAAATAACTGTTTTCTATTTGAATATATTTTACAAAGTAATTTATTCCTGTGATGGTAAAGTTTAATTTTCAGCATCGTTACTCCAGTCTTCAGAGTCAAATGATCCTTCAGAAATTACTCTAATATGCTGATCTGCTGCTCAAGAAACATTTCTGATTATTATCAATGTTGAAAACAGTTTGTTTTTCAGGATTCCTTGATTAATAAAAAGTTCAAAAGAACAGCATTTATCTGAAATACAAAGCTTCTGTAGCATTATACACTACCGTTCAAAAGTTTGGGGACAGTAAGAATTTTTATTTAAATTTTTTTGAAAAGAAATTAAAGAAATTAATACTTTAATTCAACAGGGATGCATTAAATCATTCAAAAGTTACAGTAAAGACATTTATAATGTTACAAAAGATTATATTTCAGATAAATGCTGTTCTTTTGAACTTTCTATTCATCAAGGAATCCTGAAAAAAAAAGTACACAACTGTTTTCAACATTGATAATAATCATAAATGTTTATTGAGCAGCAAATCAGCATATTAGAATGATTTCTGAAGGATCATGTGACACTGAAGACTGGAGTAATGATGGTGAAAATTCAGCTTTACCATCACAGGAATAAATTACTTTGTAAAATATATTCAAATAGAAAACAGTTATTTTAAATTGTAATAATATTTCAAAATATTCCTGTTTTTACTGTATTTTTAATTAAATAAATGCAGTCTTGGTTAGCAGACGAAACTTCTTTTAAAAACATTAAAAATCGTACCGATCCCAAACTTTTGAACGGTAGTGTAAATATATAATTTTTTAAATGCTACATAAAAATTGCAAAATATAAGAATTTGTACTTTGGTGTGTTTTATACAAAAGAAAAAAAAAGTTGCCCAAAGTAGTTTTGCAACTAACTCTTATACTAAACTTTATATATTGCAATGGCTCAAAAGCCAAGATGGAAGGTCAAAATCTGATGGAAGGTCATTCAGGCTCAATTAAAAGGGTGAATAATTCAGTGTTAGCCAAACAAGATAAAAAGCTTTGTTTTCTCACTCTGTTTCTTTCTTGCTTGCCTGATTTTAATTGGCTGTAAGGGACGACACGACGCGCCACTTGGGTGGTCAAACAGCTGAGCGCAACCCAAATGCGAGCGACAACGTTTGTTGAACTGCCAAACTGAGTCAGCAGGTCTGAAAAACATAGATGCTTTTGTTGTCTGAGCAATTTCAAGAACAGCCTCCATCACCCGTGCATTTATTGTGCTCGTTTTATCTCTCAGTAGTGAAAAACTGTGTTAAAATATATTAGTTCCCAATGTCATAAAAGTTAATGGAAGAAATCAACGCGGAACTGTGTTTGAGCATATCTCGTGATTAAGTCGCCTACGTCATGTAAAATACATGGTCGTAGAAATGATTTGTGGCATGTTTTCCGATCCCCCTCGCTCTCGGAGCATTTGCAACGAAATGAGATAGGAGCAATGTTCTTGGCAGAGACATCTTTCTCCAAGACCCACACGGCTCACCCCTAAACAGAACCACATTGTGCGCTGAGCCCACTTTCTCTTTCCTTTTGACTCCCTCTCAACATCTGACAGGTTGTGTTGAACAGTATGTTTGCGCCCAAAGAGGATGCGACATGCGGTGCAGACTCTTTCCAGGAAGATGACAAAGAATGAGATGTTTTATGACTAATCTCGTGACCGTCTTGGTTTAATCCTGAGACTATAAACTTACGAAAATCATAAACACTGTCTGCTTTCGATTAATAATTAGCAATCATTCCAGGAACATTCTCAGAACGTTCTGGCAAGGTTCTCTGAAAGTTACGTTCTTCCAATAATGTTAATGGAACATTTGTTCAAAGTTATCTGGTCTTTAGAAATGTTCTCAAAATGTAAGCACAAAAACATTTGTATGTCGTTCATGGAACATTTTTCCTGAGATGCTTTAGATTGTCTAACATTTTTTGAATGTTACTACTTGTTTCAGAACGTTTAGAGAGCATTCAAAAGTAAGGTAGTCAAATAAACAATAAACATTCCCAAAATGTTTGCAAAATGGAAAGTTCCCTTAGGGTTCACATAAAGCGTTTTGAACGTTCAGAGAACATTACGTTTTCATAACTTAAAAGAATATCAAAAAATGTGTTCTCAAGATGCATGCTTTAAAGAACTTTTTAATTAAATTTGCTTGTGTTTTTGCCAGCTTATTTGTTAGAAAGGCAGTAATTATGAGCAGGATTTGCGGCTGGAGTCTGTCCTAGAGATGGTTTGTTGATGAGAGATGCACTCTAAAAACTGCTGGGTTAAATATGGACAAAACCAGGGATTGGGTTGTTTTCACCCAGCCATTTTTTTCAACCAATTTTGGATTTATTTTTTTAGCCAGCAATATAGTAATACAGTAAAAGGCGTGTTTTTGCTCACCCCCAAATAGGGGCAAATTTGTGGGGTATTTTTAGCTGAAACTTGACCAGACCAGAGACTTATATTACATCATGTGAAAGAGGGCATAATAGGTGCCTTTTAACCCAACCTGCTGGGTTTGTCCATATTTTACCCAGCTTGGGTTTTTTTAACCCAGCATTTTTTAGAGTGTGGCAAATACTATGTAAACCAGATGATTATCCAGATCCAGTTGTTTTTAGTATGGTAAAGCCTCCATTTCACTCCTCCATTAGTTCTGTCGATGCCGCTTCGATTTGCTTCAGTTCAGATTCTGCATTTGCGTCATTGCTTCTTTTTTAAAGTACACCATGTTTTGTTTCAGGAACAAAATGCATTATAAAAGAGGATTTACTTTATACAAGTTTTTTTGAGTAACCATTTTATTTTGTGAGGTTCCTTTGTTAGGAAACTAGATACTTCTATAGGTCCTGATATATGAAAGATCTCAGCTGAAATCCGTTATCGGTGCATCTAAGAGCATCACAACTGAGGCTGAAGCGAGACACTGCTGTCATTTATTTTGGAAAGACATTTGATTCAAGCCACATGGGGAATGTTATGCACATTAGTTCTGTGCAAACTATAAGCATGCACATATGTTCAGGTTGCTGAGTTTACAGAGAGTTTCTTCTTTGGCGGACATGTCAGAGGTAGTCAAAAAAAAGGGGGAATGCTTTTATTCTGTTTGGGTCATGAATACCTTGCAATTGGACATTGTAGCCTTGACTCGCATAAAGGGTCAATAAAATTCCTTATGTTGTGAAGTATTGAGTCACTAAATGAGGTTTGGACTGGTTCCAGGTCTGGGTTTGTGGTGGTGACCACAGGGGTCAGGGTGGAGCGTGACTCAGATTTGAGATGCTCCCCGTTCGTAACCCTGCGGTCTGGCGTTAAAGCTGTGGAAGAAACAACTTGACTGTATAAATTAAAGCATCTTTATGTATATGTTTTAAAGAGGCCATATTATGCTCTTTTACAAAGTCTTGATATTGTTTTTGTTTTTTGGGCTCTACTAGGTTTTCATGCTTGAATGTTCAAAAAACACATAATTTTTTACATATTTGACCTTGTTGCAGCTCCTCACTTCCCAGTGTCAGTAACGCTCTCTTTAGTTCCACAACGTGCTCTGATTGGTTGGCTGGACCAGTGTGTCGTGATTGGTCAAGCACTTCGAGTGTGTTTGGGAAATGTCCCGCCCCTTACCATAACCGCCAGTTTCAACACACTACTAACTAACTCAGCCAGGCCCCGCCCCTTTATTTTGCATATGCTGTGGGCGGTAATTATTTAAATGAGGAATACTGTGACGTGTACGTTCCCGGAAAAAAACTACAATGGAAGCGTTTCAGGGAGTTCAGAAACAGTGACACTGATATAGAGAATAACTCCTGCAGGAGGGACTTTGGAAATTTCCAGACCTTTTTCATGCTCAAACATCAACATTACACACTAAAGAATGTTGAACACGTTAAAAAGCATAATAGATCGTCTTTTTAAATGAACAGTTAATAGTATAACAGTGTAGACATGTTTTTTGAGGAAAAGTTTGGAATGAGACAAAGGGTGAAGAACTGAGGAACTTTGTGGTCATTTGTTGAAAGAATCCACCATCTCTCATAAAGTCCTTGAATTTCGTTCTGTTAATTTCCCCCAAACATCAGAGGAGCACTAAACTCACCGCTATTTTGGGAAGCAGCTCTTACGTCACTCTAATTTCTGGTGCTTTTACACCTCGAGAACCCTTTGTTCTTGACTCAAACACCTTGTTCTTTTTTTATATGTATATGTTTCCGCAAAGCTAACCTCACCTTCCTCTGAGGCAGCTGTAGACCTCCAGTGATGTAGCAAGGTAAGAATGCACAACTTCAAAGGCAGAAAAGAGGACAAAGGCAAGCTGTTTTCAACCTGTGTCATCCCATAAAACAGGGAAAAATAAAAACATACCAAACTGTGCTCTAATGCCAAACACCATCACATGCCTTTGAGACATTAGAGTGGAAATTGCACACGTGAGAATGTTTCCTGCATTGATAGGACGTGTTAAATGTGATTGCTTCCTCAAAATACCAAGTGAAGGTGCGTGACAGACAGAGATGACTGAGTTTCAGAATCACTGTGACATGTAGAAAGTTCCCAGAAGCTAAATCTATGGTCCTACACAAAGCTAGAAATGTTGAGTAAATGAAGAAAAGGGAATTGGCAATGAAATGGAATTCCAATAGAGCTGCTCGGAGCGTCTGCACCCCGTGCTAATGGATTTCAGATGTACCATGTCTTGCACTCTCAAGCGCACATAAAACATTCTGTCGTATGGGAATCTAAGAAACGGTAGGAATTTACTGCACGCAGCCATACCAAAACCTAAAGATGTGTACGTTCTGACACTATTTTGGGAAAATTAAAGACTTGAACACATTTACACCCAAAGAATTTGCTCATTCTAAGCTCTCTTTTCCGTTGTGTACTTTGTACATTGAAAGAGAGATAAACAGTGTTCAAATCGCTCAGTATCCACAGGTAGGAAGGAATCCAGGAAAGTCTTCATTGAAAGTTTGTGAAACATCTCTAAATTTAAACGTGACCCGCCAAAATTGGTTGCGTCACTAGTTGATGTCTTGTGTCGATGTCAAACTTGGTGCAATGTGTCTTCTGCCATATTTGAATGTTTTTCAGTGAATTAATCCCTTGCACCTTGTGAGTCTGTAAAGTTGTGCCACATTTATTTTCACCAATATTTGAATGTACACAAATGAGAGCTCTATGATGGAGGGGTACATTTTCAGTGAAAAACAACTTAAAATTCAAAGCTATCATGGTTTCAGAAGACATAAAGTGTTCATTTCACAAGGACTACTTTTTTGAGACTCTTTATGGTGTTTCTTTTGCCCTTTTAAAGAGTAATAGCCCCTTGTTCTCTTTAGTTGTATGGAAAAGAGCAGCTTTGACGTATACAGAATCTTTCCTTTTGAACATGATGGTGAGTATATAATGATTTTGTACATTTATAGTTGCACTGTTCCTTTAAATATGCACTAACACTTATTTGAATATGTTCTAGATCATCAGATGTGATGTAACAATGGCTTTGAAGTCAGTCTGAGACAGTTTACACCTTCAAAACACAGTCTTAAACCAACGACAGCTGTCTTCTGTTTAGGAAAACATCAGTGGGATCACAAGGTTATGAGGTTACTAAATATCCGGTCCTGATTAGAAATACTCTGCATCAGTAGTTTTTCACAGACCATCCTAAGTCCAAACACATCTTAACCCCTGAGAGAACACATCCATTTTCAGCCACACCCTCTGAAAAACCACAGATTCATTCAAATAAACGCCATTCATGCAAAGAACGAAAAACCACTTTGACTCCTTACTTAATTTGGTCATTAATCTTTTACAGATCGGATGTGCAGTTCCACGTTTGGATGAAACGTTCGCGTCTGCAGTTAATTCTGAAGAGTGGAGGATGCTGATCTCCGTGGCTTCTTCTTGATAACCAAATCCAATCCCTAAAGCAAGTGCACAGGGAGCCATGCTAAAAGAAAGGATTTACGCTCCAGGGAACCAACTTCCTGGTACACCCCGAATGTTTTTGGTTTAACCTGACTGTAAACTTGTCATGTAAGATTGTTCCAGTAATAATTCATAATTGTCTGCAATGCTGTTTCAGCGTTTGGGTGTCGAAACACCTGGTTCCATTTGGGAAATGGTTTTGTCAGCATGTGTCCCGCTGGGGTAGAAGTGTGCAGTCCCCAAAACTTGGGCGAACTTGTGTACAAATGTGGATATCAGGTTTCAAGTATGGTCTTGTAGGTCCGTTTTTGGTTTTCAGTAGGGTAACAGATATGTTTTGACTATAGTTGACCGCAGACGGTGACTCTTAACATGCACAACGTCCTGCTGAGGACCTAATCCTCACACATTCCTCTAAAGTCCAGCGAGATAGCGTTTAAGTGTCTAATGTTCATTAAGCAGACGTTAACTCTTTGAGGGGAAGCTTTTGTCAAAGGTTTCAGCATTTGGACGCAGAATTGTGAGTTCTCACCTTGTATTTAATGATATTAGTGGCCCATCAACTGTGTCTACCTCACACTTGCTTGTGATACATTTAATACTTTCTTATAGAAGCCATTTTATGGCATTTTACAAAGTCTTGATTTTGTTTTTTGGGTCATCTAGAGCTGGTTTTCATTATTTTTTCTCAAATTTGTCATTGTTGCAGCTCCTCTCTTCCCAGTCTGTCAGTAACTCTTTGTTTAGTTTCTGTCTCTATGAAGCCCCTCCCTCTGAAAAGCACAATGTGCTCTGATTGGTCAGCTGGACCAGTGTGTTGTATTTGTTCAAGTGTGTTTGGGAAATGTCCCAACCGTTACCATAACTGTGAGTTTCAACACACTACTAACTACCTCATCCAGGCCCAGCCCCTTTATTCTGTGTATGCCTTGAGTGAGAATTATTTAAATGAGTAATATTGTGACGTGTTTGTTCCTGGAAGAAAACTCAAGACTACAATGGAGGCATTTCAGGGAGTTCAGAAGCAGTGACACTTAAATAGAGAATAACTCCCACTGGAGGGACTTTGTGCTTTGGAACTTTGCAGACTTTTTTCATGCTCGAACAGCAACAAGTTGAAAGTTTAAAATGTTAAAAGCATAATAGGACCTCTTTAAATGAGATGGAGAGAGGGTGGTGTTGAGACTGAGAAAGACAGAGGGAGGGAGTCATTCAGCTCAGCAATAATAAACCTGGACGTGCTCCAGATTTCTGATTATTTGTACAGCAGTTCCCCATCTCAGTCACTCTATTGCTGGTTGTTTACATTGAAAATGGCCCAGAAAATATGGCTCAGCCAGTGGCCACCAAAACCCCTTATGGCTGAGGTGAAAATGGCGTCACAATTCATGCAAAAAGACGTTAAAAGAAAACACAGAGACATTCCTTTTCCAACACGTAAAGCTAAAGCTGTGAGATATAATGCCACTGGAGGAATCTCCTAAATGGGAGTAGCGTAGTTGGGCTCTGAAAGTATAAACCTCCTATAGGAAAGAATATGTTTTGCCTAGATGGTAGTGAGATAAAATGGAAAAACTTTTGCATGAGTCTCCTGCTTCTGCTGAGAAAAATCCCCTACTAATCTAGTGATGTACCACTAGAGTTTCAGAAAAGATCTTAACAATGGCTCAAACTGTGTTTATATTGCCCAAGATACCAAAGTCTGCAATCAAAAATACTTTTGTCGCTGTGAACTCATGTGAACATTTCCATATAACTTTAGCCTTTCTATCACCACCTGTGTTCGAAACATCTGTTTGCCCCCCCCCCCTTTTTTTGGTTTTACGTATATTCATTGTCATAGTTTTCACTCTTTATGTACACTATGTAAAAAAAAAAAGGATGAATGGCATTAACCTGACATTTCCCACACAATCTGACCCTAATAAATACTGGATCTTGGTTTGCTTAGTACACTTTAAGCAACAATAGCATAAACCTGGAACTCACGCTTGATAGATAATCCTTAACAGCCCTAAATGACTAGTTCCAGCACAAGCCAACACTGTGGAAAAGGCACCAAACAGCCTCTTTTATGGGTGTGAAAATCAAGTAAAGCAGGTGTACCCTGGACAAATGGATGGACAGCCTGGAATATCATTACGGACGGGAAGAACAGATGCTTGACGGCTCGATAACCAGCACATCCTACCTGTACCCACGGTCTACGGCGTTTCCTGCAGCTGCTTTTAACACAACGTGCCTCATAGCGCAGGAATGAAAGGTCAGTGTTTTCGGGTTGACTATTTTAGACTTTACCCAGTAACAAAAATATGTTCTGAGAATGTATCGCTAACGTTGCCACCGAGTTATGGAAACGTTATTTCTGAATGTTCTCTGAACGTTCAAAACATCCAGTTTTTTTAATCTTTTAAAAACCGTTCTATTCCATTTTGCAAAAATTATGGGAATGTTACGTTTGAACGTTCTTTAAACATTCTGAAACAAGAAGTGATATTTTAAAAACATTAGACGAATGTCCACCTGAAATGTTTCAGGAAAAACCTTCCATGAATGTTTTTGAGCTAATGTTTTGAGAACATTATTAAAGACCAGATAACTTTGAACGAAAATTCTATTAAAATTACTGGAAGAATGTTTGAGAATCTTGCCAGAACATTAGCTGAAATTCTGAGAATGTTTGCCCTGTTAGCTGGGTAGTAAGGGATGTTGTAGAGAATGTTCTTTTTTACCAAGCTGTGATAACCTCGGATCGCCCAGAGATAAGCCTAGATTAAGGTAAGAACAACATTATCATGCTCAATACGTCAAAATTGGCTCAGAAACCATTCCCCCTCCCCCTGGACTTGTGTGGTCACGTTTGGCGCCATTTTGTAGAGGGTCAGTTTTGCTGAGAGTCAATCAGGAGGCCAGCTGTGTTTGCATGCATCTTGACAACTATGCAGGAAACCCAGTGCATCAAATCCACCAACACCCTTGTGCAAACATACGTAGTACGCCAAGCACAAACACAGTCACAGGGAAATAAAGTGTGCAAATAGTTTAGAATTTACAGCATGGGGTTTTGTTGTTGTTTCCTACGTAGTTCACATGCGTAGTCCTTTGTTTGGACATTTTAAGTTGACTCAATGAATATCAACTTTGTATTTGGTGTTTCACCTGCTATAAAAACTGACACACAAATCTTTATGAGAAGTGTTTGAGATCATTAAGTGCAGCTTGAGACATTATCTTCTAGTCACATTTATACAATCCAATACAGATTGTTTCAAAGCAGATTCACAGTAATAAACAGGAAAATATCAGTTCATGTTGCAAACAGCAAACCATTCTTGGAATATTATTTTAACTTTCCCATTAAGTTATAAAAACGCAATTTCAGAATGTTCTCTGAAAAAATGTTTTCTTTTTCTTGGTTAAGTGAACGTTAAGGAAATATTCCATTTGATCATTTTGCAAATATTACGTGAACGTTACTTTTGAATGTTCTCTGAACGTTACTTTTGAATGTTCTCTGAACGTTCTGAAACAGGTAGTAACTTTCAAAAAAATGTTAGGCGAACACCCAACTAAATGTTTCAGCTAAAAACTTTCCATGAATGATATATAAATAATGCTTTGGGAACATTAACTTAACTTTGAACGAACATTTAATTAACATTACTGGGAGAATATCTTTCCACAACATTAGCCAAAGTTATGAGACCGTTCCCTGTTCGCTTCAAGAAGATAGATTAAGAAACAAATTAAATTTCCGCAGCACTACAGAGGGAAACAGAGTGATTATTTAGCTCAATTCAGTTCAGTGTTGATTCAAGGAAGAAAAGACGAATTGTGAGATTACTGGAGGTCTTTTTCTCAGGAGGAACATCTGAGAAGCGAGAACGACTTTTGCGAGAGCAAGCAACTTTGGCAAATGGCTCCATTTGCTTCTATTCAAAAATCAAGATATTGAAGTGATTTTCTTTTGTAACTTTCTATCCTGTAGGTCTCGAGAGCAGACGGCGCTCGAAGTCAAACGTCTGTTTGCTTAGCATTAGCAAGTGCGATCCTGTCAGGCAGGGCCATGGTGGAGCGGCACCTCTGTGGGATTCCCAAGCGGATGCTTTGAAGTCAAGGTTTGGGAGTTTGTGGATGGGGGTGGATCCGTTCATCTAACAGCCAACCAGCTGTTAGATGCCCCAAGCTGAGATCATTTTGAAGTTCATCACCTTCCATTGTATGATGTAGTTACAGCATAATGTATTCACTTTGACAGGTAATTTGTATTGTTCATTGGGACATATTACTATCTGTCCGTCCATCCATCTGTCTGTCTCTCTATCTCCGTCTAGAGTTTCAAAATATCTATCTGACTGTCTGAGCTACTTTTTTACTTTTCGGAAAAACATCTGAGACAAATATGAATCTGCTTTCTCTGTGTTTGTTCTTCCATGGGACCTCATTTGGGTTTGATGCACTGGGTTTAAGTTATACTTAAATGAAATCTCCTTTAAATCTCCTGAGCTCTAAAAGAGCAACATCTGAGCATTAATATTTTCTTCGTGGAGATTTTCGACACATACCCAGCATCAATATTAGCAACATTAAGAAAACAACGATTGTTTAAGAAGGTGTGTGGTCCGTGAAAGGGAAGTCTCATTCAAACATGCTCTCGGCCATCTGGTAGTTGTTGAAGTTTGGCTTTTGATTGCACTCTGCCGGCTCTGGAAGCCACAGCAAGCCCAGTGCAGCATGGGATACATTTAGCAGGGCACGGCCACTTAAGATGGGAGTGGAATGCACTCTTCCTCAGCGAAACTCACTCTCTGCAGTCACAGAGAGGTAATTTTTCATACAGATGCCTAAACAGACTTCTCGCTCCGTTAAGTTTAAGTGTGGCTTGCGTTCAAATGACCGAATTCCAAAGAAAGATGTACTATTAAAGGGGCTTGAAAATTTGGATGAGTTGAGAGAGGCCTACGTGAAAAACTGAACAAGGGTGTCGCTTCTTTTCTAGCAATATATATAGTTAAATATTACCATTCATCATTAGGATATATAACTCAGGGTGCTTGTATTTTGTATCAGCTTATTTGTTTAAGATGTAATGCTATCATTTTAATTGAGATTCTATGGAAGTTTGTTTCCACCTCAAAATAAAATAAAAAATAATTGTGACATCTCATTGTTGACTTTTATTTCTTGGAATTGTGACCTATTTTCTAATTGCAACTTTTAATCTCACAAGTGTGACTCAAGATATTAATTATGCAACTTCTTATCTCACCATTGTGACTATTTCTTGTAATTGCAACCTTATTTCTCACAATTTTGACTTTTATTTCTCGTAGTTGTGACTTTTCTAATTGCAACTTTTTTATTCTCACAACTGTGATTTAGTATCAATAGTATCATTAATATGCATTCTTGTAATTGCAACTTTTATTTTTCAAAGTAACAACTTATTGTTATTGCCACTTTTAATTTCATAATTGTGCCTTATTATCTTAAATATGCAACATTTTATCCCACCATTGTGATTATTTCTCATAATTACAAATTTGTTTCTCACAATTGCGACTTTTATTTCTTGTAGTTGTGACTTATTTTCTAATTGCTTTCTAAACTTTTATCTTACAAGTGACTATCATAAAAGTGCAACTTTTTATCTCACCATTGTGATTATTTATTATAAATGCAATTTTACTTCTTTTAAAATATCTTAATATTATAAGTGCAACTTTTTGTTTCACCTTTGCAACTTTTATTTCTCATAGTTGTGACTTTTATTTCTTGTACTTGCGACTTCTGTTCTTATTGCAACTTTTTATCTTACAATTGTGAATTTTATTTCTTGTAGTTGCAACTTTTTTCTAATTGCATCTTTTTATTTCACCGTTGTGATTACTTCTCATAATTGCAACTTTATTTCATACAGTTGCGACATCCTGACATTCTGTCTTAATTATATTGTGACTTTATATCAATATGAATGAGGGAAAAAAAATCAATTTTATATTATATACAAAATGTAAAGCTTTTCATATAAAAGTTACATGAAAACGTTGCCTTTTTAATAGCTTCAGTATACGTTGGCTAGTTCTATGATTGGGCAGGAACGTGATTCCTGGAATTTCTCACCTCACCTCGTCTCATCCTTCTCTTCATTTCAGTCTCGGCCCTTATGAGATTTACAGTGAAGTGAGGAGAATTCCTGACCACGACCAGGCATGTTCTAGAAATCTGTGGAAACCCATAACGAAGAGTGGGGGGATGCAGGTTAGATGGGGCAGGATATAGATGTTGTGTCCCGCTGATTTGGGGTTTGCCTGTGAGCTAGGGAGTTGTGAATTGGGCCTTTTGTTGCAGGGAAACATCTCAATGTTTTGTGTGGCCGCTAATGAAGAACTGATTAGCACCTTCCAATAACAGCTGAGGTAATCCACCCCCTGCAGAAAGCCAAGGGCAACCAAATTATCCTTGCACAATAAACTATCAAATGCTATTTCTGAATATTCTGAGTCACCCAACCCACAGCAGGGTTTTCCCAACCAGGGGTTAGTGGACCCCTAGAGGTTCATAATGAAACTGCAGGAAGCATATGAGCAGGTTTTGCATGTTGTAACTATTGTGATGTCATGTAACAACAAATCAAAGTGGCAGTGGTTGTTACTCACATTTTTATAATTTTACTGGATTTCTTTGTTTTTCAAGATTTTGTAAAAAGGGTGAAATCTGTTGTCAGCAATGAAAAGGTTACTTATTGAGAATACAAAGTGCCCCTATTATAGGTTTATATGCATCCGAGGAAAAAAAAAAAAACATTTTTTTTTCTTAATATCCATTGCAGCATCAGCTCTTTCTCACAGTGTCTGAAACGGTTTGATAAAGGATTCAGTCTCTCTAAACCCCACCTTTCTGAGAGCCTGCTCTGCTCTGATTGGTCCGATAGACCAGTCTGTTGTGATTGGTCGACTGCTTACTGCGCATGTCTGAAACGAAGAGTCCACAAGCATATCTGGATATCAGCTCTTTCTCAGCACTTTATACATAGTGATACGAACAGTAACAATGGTGTTGATAATATTTGAAAAAGCATAATAGGGCAAATTTAAATAAGAAAACCTTTTGTCTTAACACCGTTGACCTGCTAAATTCTATAAATGTGCCTTTTTTTTCATTATTTTAATAAAGTAATACACTGAATCAAAAAAAAAGACTTTGTGCCAGAAAGCTGCTGCATGACTGCAATCATCCTCATAACACAAATGTGTTTCCACACATGGTGGCTATTATCCTCAGGCCCGTGTGTCCTTGTAATGACGTAGTTGGAACAGAATTAACGGCCTTTGATAATGATAATCATTCATGAAATGTCAAAGAGCAATGATCTCATGCAGAGAAGACCTGAGATCATCTGAGGACAATGAAAGACTTGGGAAACAGCACGTTGTTACGTCTCTCTGGTCTTTTTGATGGTTAAATGCTATGACCAAACCATTTAACGTTTACGACAAAACCTCATGTCTGTATTGAGTTCTTCATGTCTGAGCAGTCCTCGGTGTTTCTGAATGACTGTATGGGGCAGACAAAGAATTCATTTTCAATTTATTACATTTTGTTTTTTTTTTAATAAAATGTAAATAAGTCATTTTTCAAATGGACAACTGCAATTCAGATGCAGTTTAAAATTTTTATTTAAAAATTGACTTCTGTATCATTTTATTGTTATATTTAATGCAGAACTAAGTAACTTTTTTTACCTTCATAAATAGTTTTCTAAGTCCTTACGATGGTTAATTGACTTGTGGTGTGTTTGAGGCGAGCACTAACCCCCTCTGGCACGTCTACGCCAGAAAACAGCACTTGCGAGTTGAGCTGCGCCGACCCGACACAATGTCGCCTCATGTTCACGTTCACGCGAGAGTGACAAAATGCTTTACGGTAATTCAAAAACAATGTATATATTATGACTTTATAAGACAATTTCGAAAATTACCCACCTCCATCGAGATTTCTTGTACTGTATTTGCAAAACTACTGCGCTGGTGAGCGTTGTAGTCGTTGTAGTCCAGAGCTGCGCTTGGAGTATTTACGACAGTGTGATTCACTGAAGGAACCTGTAGGGGGAGCTTCACAAATCTTACTGAGTTCCGCTTTAACTACACTGAAAAAATAAAAAATTCATATCACGGCATTGCTGTGTAGTTGCTGGGGTGTTTAGAGTGGTTTTAACATGTTGCTATGCTGTTGCTGGGGTGTTTAGGGTGTTTTAACATGTTGCTATGCAGTTGCCGGGGTGTTTAGAGTGGTTTTAACATGTTTCTATGTGGTTGCTGGGGTGTTTAGAGATGCTTTAACATGCTACTATGTGGTTGCTGGGGTGTTTAGAGTGGTTAACATGTTACTATGCGGTTGCTGGGGTGTTTAGAGTGGTTAACATGTTGCTATGCGGTTGCTGGGGTGTTTAAAGATGCTTTAACATGCTACTATGCGGTTGCTGGGGTGTTTGGAGTGGTTTTAACATGTTTCTATGTGGTTGCTGGGGTGTTTAGAGATGCTTTAACATGTTGCTATGCGGTTGCTGGGGTGTTTGGAGTGGTTTTAACATGTTTCTATGTGGTTGCTGGAGTGTTTAGAGATGCTTTAACATGTTGCTATGCGGTTGCTGGGGTGTTTAGGGTGTTTTAACATGTTGCTATGCGGTTGCCGGGGTGTTTAGAGTGGTTTTAACATGTTTCTATGTGGTTGCTGGAGTGTTTAGAGATGCTTTAACATGTTGCTATGCGGTTGCTGGGGTGTTTAGGGTGTTTTAACATGTTGCTATGCGGTTGCCGGGGTGTTTAGAGTGGTTTGTTGCTATGCGGTTGCTGGGGTGTTTAGGGTGTTTTAACATGTTGCTATGCGGTTGCCGGGGTGTTTAGAGTGGTTTTAACATGTTTCTATGTGGTTGCTGGGGTGTTTAGAGATGCTTTAACATGTTGCTATGCGGTTGCTGGGGTGTTTAGAGTGGTTAACATGTTACTATGCGGTTGCTGGGGTGTTTAGAGATGCTTTAACATGTTGCTATGCGGTTGCTGGGGTGTTTAGGGTGTTTTAACATGTTGCTATGCGGTTGCCGGGGTGTTTAGAGTGGTTTTAACATGTTTCTATGTGGTTGCTGGGGTGTTTAGAGATGCTTTAACATGCTACTATGCGGTTGCTGGGGTGTTTGGAGTGGTTTTAACATGTTGCTATGCGGTTGCTGGGGTGTTTAGAGATGCTTTAACATGTTACTATGCGGTTGCTGGGGTGTTTAGAGATGCTTTAACATGTTGCTATGCGGTTGCTGGGGTGTTTAGAGTGGTTTTAACATGTTGCTATGCGGTTGCTGGGGTGTTTAGAGATGCTTTAACATGTTGCTATGCGGTTGCTGGGGTGCTTAGAGTGGTTTTAACATGTTACTATGCGGTTGCTGGGGTGTTTAGAGATGCTTTAACATGTTGCTATGTGGTTGTTGGGGTGTTTAGAGATGCTTTAACATGTTGCTATGCGGTTGCTGGGGTGTTTAGAGTGGATTTAACAGTTGCTATGTGGTTGCTGGGGTGTTTAGAGTGGATTTAACAGTTGCTATGTGGTTGCTGGGGTGTTTAGAGATGCTTTAATGTGTTGCTATGCAGTTGCTGGCGTTGTGGGTGACAGTATTAGATTTTTTACAAATTCATGAAGGCATTGTTGTTCGCTTGTATTGCTAATTTTAAATGTATTATATTATTGATCTTGATATCTTTCTTTTGGGAGCTGTACTTGTTTCCCCATAGAAAACAGTTGCCCGAAGATGTTAGCAAGATGGCCGCCAAGTGATGCTTGACCTGTTTTTTTTTCTGTGGTAAGTTGATCTCTGTTGTCAGTGAGGATTTTAAAAGTGAGTTAAATAACAAAGTATTTGTTTTTTAATAGAATTGCAACCATTCCTTGTAAATTAGAAGCAGGATGGGCTTCTAAACATCAGCTGAGTGAGATTCACTTTCAAGTGTTTGACCCCCAGGAAGTTTATTATCCCTCAACAGTAAATATGACGCATGTGATTCGAGCTAATGTTTACTTGTTAATTAAATCCATAAACAAGCTGAAAAGAGTTAGAAAAGTAAAAGAAAGATGGATTCATGATGTACTCGCTCATTATATAAATGTTGTAAATTTTGAACAAAATAAGTTACATAGTGCAACTTTAAGTTTATACACACTTAAATATCCACAAACCCATTCAAACCCAGAGCTGTAGACGATGAGAGCTGAGATGGTTCTGACAGCTTGTCATATATATCTTAGCAGTTGCTAGGGTGTTCTGAGTGGTTGCTAGGAATTTGTTAGGGGTGTTTCTAGCTTGTTCCTATGTCATTGCTAGGTGGTTGCTGGGGTGTGGCTTAGATGTTCTGGCTGGTTTCTGGGGTGTTCTGGTTGGTTGCTTGGCAGTTACTAGAGTATTTTAACTGGTTGCTTGGCAGTTGCTTGAGTGTTTTGGTTGGTTGCTTGCTAGGTTGTTCTAGATGGTTTTTAGGGTGTTCTCGCTGATTGCTAGGCAGTTGCTAGAGTGTTTTGACTAGTTGTTAGGTTGTTCTAGGTGGTTTTTAGGTTGTTTTGACTGGCTGCTAGGCAGTTGCAAGTGTTCTGGTTGGCTTCTAGGGGTGTTTCTAGTCTGCTGTAATGTTTTTATCTACTTATGTGTTCATTGTCATTGAACATTAGATTATTTCAATATGTCTATATTTTTGGGACAGAAGGACCATGAACTTCACTTCCCTGTCCCTGTTTCTCTTCAACACCTCCACAAGACATTTGCTGCCTCCGCAGAGAGGATAAGACATGGAAATATTTGCTCAACATGCTGGAAACGTGAGCGGGTGGACCAATCTGAACGACCTTTTATTCAAGACAGACAGGCTCATATCAGTTTAGATTGTGTCAAAATTCATTTTTGATGAAGAAAAGACCAAAATATGAAATTGATTTAGCCTCTTTGGTCTCCTTGTTTGTTTTTCTCTGACCAAATAAATCTCAGAATCAGAGGCATCGCTTTGGCATGACATTAAAAAAGCTGAAAGATTGCTTGTTTTTGTGTAATACACCAATATCATTAATTAAACAGCCAAACAGCAAGGTTTTTAGAAACCCTTTATGCAACAGCCAACAAAGAAACGTGACTTAACAAATGTGGCATAGCACCCTCTGCTGAACCTAAAGCAGACATGCAGGCATTAAAAATGAATCTGTGGCTTTAATCAGAATAGCATGCTATCATACCACTCAAACTATTCCTGCAGTACTCTGTATTTTTCTGTATGCTTGCATCCCATAATGCAATGCTCTTGATTTGACCTTCCATTTCTACTGTAAAATATAAACCAGAAATCATACTGATGGCATTTTAACTTTTTTTTCTTGACTCATTATTATAGAATTCAAAGAGTAAAAACTGACTGAGTGCAAAATAATCATGTTTATTTCCCAGAATATAACTGATGGCACTTACTGGCCCATTCACACCAAGAAATTTAAATATGGCTGTGCCCCCCTATACCCTCTTTCGCTATTCCCTACATTAGTCCACTAATAGTCCACTTGGAGTGAATAGCCCCATTTCCCCCACAGAAAATTTTCCCAGGAACCAGGGACGTTGGGGTGGTACTCTGACCCTGCGTTCCATTTGGAAGGGCTCATCCCTATGCCCTAATCCCTTCAAAGGGTTTACCCTCCGGAGTGAGAGCTTCGAAGGGATGAAGGGTGTAGGGGTCAAAAATACTCCTTTTTTGGAACGCGCTTCTGCGTCATCTTAACCAGACAATCAAGGAGGAGTAGACTGCTGTGCCCTTTGTTTAACGTTAGTTTATTTATTTATTTATTTTTAGTTTATCGCACCATATTGTATATTGTGTCTATGTATTTGAAATGGAAATTGAAATTTGTATTTGTATGGACTGATAAAGGTAGCTGTAAAGTATGTTTACAATGTCATTTTGACCATATTAATGTACCAAATCTAACTCGTATAAATATTACAGTAGTCTAGAAAAATACTCTACATACATTTATAGGTAAAATCGAACTCCGAGCCTCCTGTACCCATTCTGTTATGTCAAACAACTTCCCTGTGCAAAGGATCATGGGGGTGCGAAGTGTCCATCAGTTGTACCCTTCAAAATCCTTCATTCCGAAGGACCCTTTGAAGTGGCCCATTTTGAGCACTTCGGGTTGGAACGACCCTTCAATATAGTGGCCATGATTATTTTCACTCCGAAGTTCCCTTCGGAGGGCGATATTTCCAGTTTGGAACGCACCGTGAGTATTTCGACCACAGGCACCAGGGTCTAACTGAAGTTCCGGGTAAAAATACTCCCCTCAAAAAGTTCCTGCTCTACTTTTTGAAAGTTCAGGAACTTTCGGGGGTGGGACTTGGGTGTTGAACATGCTGATTGTTTGAGTTCACACAGCATTTTGATTGGTTGACTCCACGCAGGATTTTATTTCAACCACCATTTTTAAAAGTCTGTTGCGGTGCGTGCAGTAAGAGTTGTTTGATATTCGAATCAACATTGGAGTTTAAAAATGCGACCGATGGACAGACGACAAGCAGTGGCGGAGCCAGGATTTTTTCATAGGGGTGGCCAGGCAGGGGACAGCAACCAGTCTGGGGTGGCACAGAAATCTTTCATTATTTCAACATAAAAATGAGTCCGACTATAATGTACTGGACTGTGCTGAATACAGTTAATTTGTACTTAATTATAATTGAGATAGTGAATTAGATCATGGATCACAGATCACACTATAGCTAAAATTCAACTTGTTCAGTCAGTTCTGGTTCTCAAAACCCCCAATAGCTTGTTCTCCTGGATGAGACATGCAGATAACTACATACTGTAGTTCAAAGATTATTAAACCTTCATTGAATTGTATGTATAATCAATGAACTTCAACAATTCTGAGTTTGTCTGTTTCAAAAACTAACCAAAAAAGTAAACACTAAATGTTTAACTTTCTATATTGTCAAAATAAATAATTGCAACAGTTCTAGATTAAACAGCACATAAATGCCAGAATGTAAAATTAATTATTTTATGCATTTGAATGATACATTTTTGTTTGTACTTTATAAATTAACACAAAATTAGCATCTTCTAGTACAAATGCACAGTTCTCACACTTATTTATGCATTAAAAAATTACATTTTAGTCCAGACATGTGACACACACACACACACACATGTTCGTTTTTGTGAATTTGTGAAATCTCAACCCTTATACATTTTTTTTGTGCTGTCACACTCCTGAAACCATCTGCACCATATTTCCATTGGCCAGCAGGTGTCCCTGCATGCATTCGAAGCCTCAAGAAATGAACCACTTTTCAACACATCTGGCTGGAAAGCTTTAAAGCTTCCTGAAGCTTCATCTCGCTTACTATTTAGGGCAGATAGGGTGGATAGTATGCACATTTGGACGCAGGATGTCTCTCTTATCTGACATACCCATTTCATGTCTTGCAGTAGAACAGTAGTAGTACGCTCGGATCTTTGAATCTCATTCAGCAAAATGAACAAATCGTTTTTCCCACGTCATGTCGTTCATTTTTAGCAGAAATAATTAAAATGTTACATGTTAAATTCCCCAAAACATAATACTTGTGCAAACATTGATCACATTNTGAAGCTTCATCTCGCTTACTACTATTTAGGGCAGATAGGGTGGATAGTATGCACATTTGGACGCAGGATGTCTCTCTTATCTGACATACCCATTTCATGTCTTGCAGTAGAACAGTAGTAGTACGCTCGGATCTTTGAATCTCATTCAGCAAAATGAACAAATCGTTTTTCCCACGTCATGTCGTTCATTTTTAGCAGAAATAATTAAAATGTTACATGTTAAATTCCCCAAAACATAATACTTGTGCAAACATTGATCACATTTGGAATAAAAAATAATCTATAGGACAATGCAGCCATGAAGGCCAAATTATGAGTAAGAAATTATTAATTAATTGCTTAACAGGGTCTTCAGGCTATGCAGTCTGTTGACTGATGTAATAATCACATGATTATTACATCATCATCAAATTATATTGTGACCAGATCATATTTTCTCTGACCATATCAAATGTGCTTTACAAACACAAAGTTGGAGCAGCCAAAGAAAATTAATAATAAAAGGTAAAGAGTCAAGAGCCCAACTAAAGCAAACGCTGACCTCTTTCATGGTGACTTGAAATGAAACATTCATAAAACATTAATTAACACCTTTTTTCTCTCTTTCCTTCAGTGATTCTGCTTATTAACATCAGGTGTCTCCACTAATTGTCAATCATCACTCAACCATCAATCAATTATCTCATTAACTTTAACACTGCTTCAGTGTTAATTTTTAACACCCGGCACCCGGCAAGATGGACTGGAGTGTTTAAAAATGTGTTTCAAATTAAATGTTGTAAAATATGAAAATGAAAAGGATTTAATAAATTCTGATTTTAATTCAGCGTGTGTGTGTAAAATATATATATATATCTCATCAACGATTGTACGCTGTCAAAGCCAATTTTGTCCCCTTTTTGAAGGGTCAATTTTTGTACTGTTAAATAAAGGTACAAAATTGTCACCAAAGGTACAAAACTGGTCTCTTGAGGTACAAATCACAAGGGTACAAATTTGTACCATTGTACCCCTAAAGGTACAATTATGTACTTTTTTTTCTGAGAGTGTAGGCTAAATTAACTTTATACAGATACACACTATATCATACACGTATGAATACATATATACAGTGTATGTATATATATATATATAATCTTGTCTTTTTCATTGACATTTTACAGTAATTTGTTGACAGACCAACAGTAAATACAAAACTGTGAATCCTGTCCAGACTTTTGCAGTCTCCCATATACAGTAATGTGTCCATTTGCACTGTTAAAATTGATATGCCATACAGAAAAAGTGCAGCCCACATGGAAAGAACCTATATGTGGATATATGCGCATATATGAAACCTATATGCAGTGTATATGCACATATATGCTACGTGGCCTAATGGATAGAGAGTCGGACTTGTAACCCAAAGGTCATGGGTTCGAGTCTCAGGTCCGGCAGGGATTGTCGGTGAGGGGAGTGAATGTCCAGCGCTCTCCCCACCCTCAATACCATGACTGAGGTGAGACCCTTGAGCAAGGCACCGTACCCCCAACTGCTCCCTGGGCACCGCAGCAATGGCTGCCCACTGCTCCGGGTGTGTGTTCACGGTGTGTGTGTTCACTGCTGTGTGTGTGCACTTGGATGGGTTAAATGCAGAGCACAAATTCCAAGTATGGGTCACCATAATTGGCCACATGTCACTTCACTTTCACTTTCACTTTCATATATGCACATATATGATAATATATATGCTGCCTATATGCGTATATATGCCACATATAGGCAAAATTGAGGTGCATGTGCATATACAGGAAATATAGGTCTCCTGTATTGCTTCTTCATATCCACATATAAGCCCTATACAAGATATGTCTTCTAGCTAATGGCAGGATCTGGTCATTTTGTAGCTCATATCTCATTTTTGACTGTCATACATGATGCCTAGCTCATATCTTCTATTATCAAGGCAAAAACTAAGAACTAACAAAAAAAATTATGCAAGAACTTATGTATGTGCGAACACGTGAAATTGGTATCACATGTAATTGGCATGTTATGGAATTTAACTATGGCAATATATTAACATGATATATTAACTATGATATCTACACATTTTCCAGAAACATTTACAAGGTCAATTCTTTCTTGTATGAAGATAGTGGAAAAGAAGGAAATGTATAACAAAATGGTTTTTAATTTTTATTTTGTCAAACTTTTTTTTCAATTTCAATTTGATTGTTCTTGTAAATACATAATGTACATTTCTATATTTTGGACTTTTATTTATGTTGCCTAGCAGGTTTTGTCTTATTTTTGTTCTTGTACTATATTTTTTGTTTTGTACTATTTGATTGATCTTGAGTAAATAAATAATGTACATTTCTACATTTTGGACTTTTATTTATGTTGCCTATGTTACATGTACACTCTGTTCTGGACTCTTTTGGACTTGTTGTTGTTCCATTTCCCACCACCAGTTAGTCACCATAGCAACTGATCACCTCATCATCACACCCAGCTGTTCCTTATCACCCTGCTTGTTAGCCCTTGTATATAAACCCTGTGTTTCTAGTCTTGTGTTGTCCGGTATTGTTTGTACTATGATGCTGTATGTTCCTGTGGATTCCTGTTTCCTTCCTAGTAAAGACGTAATCTGACTCTATCTCCTTGTCGTGTGCTTAGTATACCAGCAACCGTAACAGAATACCGGACCAAAACAGTTATACAGTTTGCGACTTGTGTTTTTTGTGTTTCACTCTCCATTCTCCTCACCATGTACACACCCGCATTTCTGTTAGTATGCCTTGAGCAGAAGGACCGCTCCCTCGAGGCACATTTGGACAATTTTTTGTTTCTAGCTCCATCAACACATTTCCCGGACAGCAGCCTTTGTAACTTCCTATATGC
>RJVU01049572.1:9025933-9048115 GCA_003731715.1 Anabarilius grahami
CTTTTATATATAGTAGTGATAATATAATGAGGGGAAGAAAATGTGCATAATCGTCATGTAAATAATGTCAAAAAATGCTTTCATATATCAACATATTCAATTTCAAAATATATTTCTTTTAATTTTAGGGTAAAAATGTCCAAGGTTTCGGGAAGGGCTCTTATTGTTTTACTGTCTGTGTGTTTTCTGTTCAGAATGATTTAGTGGTTCTGGAGAAGCACTGCGGGCTCACTCAGCGCCAGATCCAGACCTGGCTGCGTCAGCGCCGGAACCAGGACAGACCCAGCAACACCAGGAAGTTTTGTGAAGCTTCGTACGTTCACATACTTTCTGCCTTTAAAATGTGCTAAAAAATAGGCCACATCATTATTTGTGATTAGTTTGCATTTGATTAACGTGACATTTTCTCTCTCATTTCTCAGGTGGAGGTTTGTCTTTTATCTCATCGCGTTCTTAGCTGGTCTCATCTCCCTGATTAATGTGAGTATCTCCAGTGACTTTCACCCTGCTGTGATTTCTGAAGCGTCATACGATTTCTTTCCTCAGAATCGACCCCCTCATGATCACCTTTGCAAGTAAATATAATGAAATATCAAAAAGTTCTCCGAAACATGATGCCGTTTGTGCCTGACAATTTCAGAATTTTTTTTTATTTTTAGCATTTCATTTGAAATCATTTTTCTGCACTTTCAAGAAGTTTTTACAAAGTTTCCCACAATTTGTGAAATAATTTGATATTTTGTTATTATTAAAAAGATGTTGTTTAAATTAAGACACTGCATGCATTATTTTGCTTCTATAACTTGTCTTCGTTCAGACTAATGTAAAGAAAACATATTTTACTGCAATTCATCTATTTGCATCTGAAGGTTTCAGTTAAAGTGCATAATCTTTAAAGGTCACTTTCTCAAAATGAGTTCTTTCTCCACTTCAGCAGCACTTACATACACCAAACTTTACAGTTTTATTTCCATCTATATTCTGAAGGTTTTTACTGAGGGGTTTGTTGATATAGTATAATTCACCTGATTTTTTAAAAACATTTTATTTCAAATACACAGAGAAATGCAGTTTTTCTGGCTGTTCACAGTATTTTTTGATTTATAGACTGATAAAAAGAGAAATCCAAAATCCCCTCTGTAAAAACCTTGAACTCTAATATGTCAATAAAATAAAACAATCATTTTGAACCTGGCTTTATCGAGGTTTCAGATTAATGCTCTGGAAATGTATGCAAATTAGTACATATTGAATTAGATAACACATAATTTGCAAATCTAAACATAAAATAAAACAAACTTAATAAAAAACATAAAATAAAAAAACTAAATAATTGTCTTAATCTACTGTGATTAATCAATTGGGGAAAGTATGGTAATATCTATTCATTTTTTTCCATATTCACATGTGATAAAAAAAAGTGAAGAAAGTAATGTTTTTTTTTTTTTAGTTGAAATATTTATTTTATTTAAAGTTAATTATTTATAGAAATAAATCTTTTTCTCTCTCTCTCTCTCTCTCTATANCTCTATATATATATATATATAATGTCATTAACTTAAATACTAAATAATATTTAGTATTTTTTCATTATCTCTAATACACTTACTACACAAAAATTGGTGGTCATTTATGAACAATAAATTGGTGCTTGTTACTCCAAAGTAAAAAAAAATTGTGTTTTTGTAATCAAAACTCATCTTTTGCAGTTTATAACAAACACATTCACATTTAATAATTGTTTGTCAAATGATGTTCTTCAGACTCCATGGTTTTGGGATCATCGGGAATGCTGGAGCGGATACCCAAGACAGGTCCATAACAAACGCCTCTCCACACACGCTCACTTCCTGTGAACAATCCCAGGAACTTTATTCACTCTGTTGAGCCGCTTTGAAGGAGATTAGGCAGAAATCTGAGGAACTAGTCAGCGCCGCACCCTACGACACCATCAAAACAGTCATGATTCATCTTACATATATTGAATCATCAACCATAATCTCCTTAATTAAAATAAAGATCTTTTGTTTTCAGAAATTATGGATGAAATGTTTCAGTTCAGTTTACTCGATATTACATAGATATATGTATAGATATCTTTCTTATTTCTTATGTTCATTATTATGTTCTTAAGCCAACATAACAAGAGGAATAAAATTCATAGTTGTTCTTTTCCGGATCATATTGTCATATTATTTCTGATTTCATCTATAGGGCGTAGCAGAAGCCCAGTACTGGTATTACATCATGGAGTTGTCCTTCTACCTCTCGCTTCTGCTCTGCGTATCGGTGGACATAAAGCGCAAAGTAAGTTTAACTTGTTCAACATGAACTCCTCTGAAGGATCTTATAATTGATACATTTTGCTTATATCGTTTTTTTCCCGGTTGTGTAGGACTTTAAAGAGCAAATCATTCACCACATCGCCACCATTTTGCTCATCGCATTCTCATACTGTGCGAATTATGTGCGCGCGGGAACCCTGGTGATGCTCGTCCACGACTCCTCTGACTTCCTGCTGGAGGTAAATACGTTTTATGGCCCCGATTGCCGTTTATTTCAGATTTTTGTTCATTCGAATGTCCACAGTGTTCATCGCAGAAGTTTTTTACTGTAAAACAGGATTCTACTAGTTTTGAGTTGTTTCAGGTTCTTTTTGCTTCAGGAGTAAAGAAATACCCGGAAATTCATTATACACTTACAAATTTCCCTGAGTGTTTTTTCCTGAATAGTAACAGAATGAAGCACATAAATGACCTTGACTTCCTCCAGTTTATCGCTCGCATAAATAACCAGTGTTTCATCATAATTGTTGCTTTGCAGTCTGCCAAGATGTTCAATTACGCTGGATGGAGGAAGACCTGCGATGCCCTGTTTGTTGTTTTTGCTGCGGTTTTCCTGGTAACTCGCCTCGTGGTTTTCCCATGCAGGTAATGACTTCATCGGGTCATGTATGAAGGCGCATTTCATTTGAAACGCTGATTTCGAATGCATTGTTCTCAAATATAAGATGTTCAGATGGCATAAACATTGCTTTGAAGATTTATAAACTTCATTTTCAGAGTTATCTATACAGCTGTGGTGGATTCGTTGGACGTCTTTCCTCCGTACCCTGGTTATTATTTCTTAAACGGCCTTTTGCTGGTTCTTCAAGCACTGCACATCTTCTGGGCTTGGCTGATTCTTCGAATGGTGCACAAATTTGTCTTTTTAGGCAAAGTAAGTATCAAAGTTGCTATCTCTTGAACTATTTTCTAAGTGTAACAGAAGTGTCATTTAAAAAAAAACATTGTGTTTTAAGGTGGAACGCGATGAGCGGAGTGATGAAGAGAGTGAGGCCGATGAAGTTGGAGAAGAAGAGTGCAGCTGGGAGCAGAAAAAGGGTGCCCTTAACTCAAAATTTGTGTCATTGGCCAATAACTGTGTTTTGAACAATTTAACCAATCAGAGACGAAAAATGAATAGCAGAACGCCAAAAGCCAGATAGTAAAGCTGCTTTATGTGTTTGTTTTGTTTAAACATGTTGAATAACCTCCACTCTCTTGACTTATCTTGTTTGACAAGATTCAACTTTGATTCCAGATTGACAATGTTTGTTTGCGTGAAAACATATGGAGAACCTAATGCACTGATTGCGTAGAACAAATACTACTACTTGTTTGTATTATTACATTACCATTAGAGTATATTTGAAATAGGTTCAAAATGCTGTCTTTAATTAAAGTTAGTCTAATTAATTAAAGTGTGATGGCTGTTTAGAACTTAAACAGCAAAATAAATAAGGTGGGGAGCATAAAAAGGATTCATAAACAATTGTTGAACTGTTGTTTAAATTAGGTTGCTTATGAGCTGCAACTGTTCATTATGGAACAGTGATATGTAAACACAAGTCGGCTCTCCTGATGAGAGATACCCACAATATTTAGGTGCACTCTTTTTAAATACTTTTAATAGAACAAAACATATAGATATTTCAGTCTTCTAAGTTGTGTGAACCTGTTAGTTTTCTGCAGTGGCTCTTTTTTTCCAAATGGTCACTGGTGGACCATTTGAAAAGACTTAGAGCGCCATCTAATGGTGAACTGTCCAAATGTCTTTGTGATTTTTGCTGCTGTTGCAAGGGACTACTGGAGCTTGTTGTGTTTTGTACGATAGTACTTTTTGTTGTTCAACATGAAATACGATGATTTGTGCATTGAAATCTTAAAATCAAAGTGGGTAGTGTGATTTGAGGATTCCTACAGTATGTAGTCCCCTTGATTTCTTGAGTATTGAATCTGCTCCAAGGGCTAAAGGCAAAGTGTTTTTGTTGTTTTGCATAGGGCTGGAAATGTATTCATGTTTAGAATACATTAACACACCTAACCTAAGTTGTTTATTTGCACCATAGCCGTGAACTGAGCCTTTCGTCTTTCACTTTTGTTTTAAAATGACCTGTGATTGTTTTTGTATGGAAATAATTTTTGTTTGTTTGTTTTTGGTTATTGGGATTTTACTGTGCTCTGATTTTGTTAATACTAACATACTGCAGATGTTATATAACTTGTAACAATGACAGAAGAGGGATATATTCTTATGATACATGAACTACCATCTTCGATACTTTGGTATTATTGCATACTTGTTTTTCACTCTGCCATTTTCTCTGTGACCTTTTCAATAACAATAAAAATGTGTAGAGTAATGATCCTCGTATAATTAATCATCCCCAACTTTGCTCAACAAAATGTTTCTGTATTGGTTTAATGTATATGTCTTTTGGCTGAAAGAAAGAACTGCGTTAACATTATGGCTTCAGAAGGGAGTCACATGCATTGTGACACATCCTCTTATGGGTACAGGACAGGGTATTTTATCATCCATTTCTAAGCAAGTGTCAATGTAAGGGTCCAGTAGGATCATATTTGGGTATGTTTTGTTGATCTTCCTCTCGCTCAGTATGTAAATCTGCCCATTTACTGTGGCACAGCCTGTGAAGAATTTGTTGTCCAGACAGTCTTCTTGAAGAATGGTCCACTCGTCTGTGTCGATGTCTAAGCGCAGAGCCTGTCCTCCCAGCAGATAGAGGGCACCATTGAGCTCCGTTGCAAGAAGGTCATAACTGTAAAATAAGTACATATATCCAACAAGATTGCACAAGTGTACAGAACTGATACGGGACTGGTTGAGTTGGCATCTCTGCATTGCCTTAAAACAGTAGTGGGCAACTCTAGCCATCGAGGTCCACTGTCCTGCAGAGTTTAGCTTCAATCCTAATCAGACACACCCGCCTGTAATTTTCAAGTAATCATGACCCTGACAGCAACAAAGTGTCAGCCCAAATCCGGCCCACATCTGATCCGCATGTTATCCACATGTACTAAATGTGGGCCGGCTCTGGGCCACACTATGTGTCTGTCTGGGGAAGACTTTGGCTTGATTTTTCAGATGTATTTGCAGAGCTCAACTCTGCAAGGTAGTGTACCTTTTGGTCCAGAGTTGCCCAACTCTGTCTTAAATCAAGTTGGACACAATGTTGTTTACTCACCGTGGGAACGGAGAATAGGACACCACGTCCCATTGATCAACCTCTGGCCTGTACCTCTGAATCCCACTGTAAACATCTCCATTCTCATCCAGACCACAGGCCACGTAAATACAAGTCCCCAATGTGGCAATGGCCGCCCTTTCCACAGATCGCACCATGGGGCTGACGGTGTCCCATTCTTCCGCTCCCAGGACTAGCCTCTCGACTTCGGCCACAGGTCCCTCGTCCATGCTTCCGCCAAATACAAAAAGCTTGAACTCCAGAGCCGCTGAGCAGTGGCTGTGTCTGGACTTCTGCAATGCCGGGCCGTCCACCCACTTCTCATTGCCACACTGGTAAATGCTCACCCAGTCCACGCTGTACCACAACACATCCCGGAAGTAGCCTCCAGTCACTACTATGTTGTCCCCTTAGAGCAAGAAATAACATTTTAGATGGTGTGGAGAGTAAGACAAAGAATGTGAAATAAAAGCCCTAATCGGTTCCTGGAGATCTACCTTCAGCTCCAACCCAAATCAAACACCTAAACCAGCTCATTAAGATCAGGAACACTCGATAGTTACAAAACAGGTGTATTTGGGCAGGGTTGAAACTGAACTCTGCTGGAAGGAACCAGATGTTGTTGTTGTTGTTGTTATCTACTGCAGCCTCAGAGTTCTGTGCGAGACTCTTCTTTTGCAGGGGTGGATGGGATTGGCACCTTCCACTGTAGGGGTGAAACTGATACAACAACTGCATTTCTTTCTCATGCAGTCCACCGAGGACAAAGAAGGATCATAGAGATCATCAAGGATCATGGCCGCCAGGTATGTGAGGTCCTGTCACCATGAAAGAGCCTCCAGCGGGACAGAACTACCAACACACTCACTAAATGCCTAGAGACACTTCTATACATATTATAAGATTGAACATTTTTATTGTTAGATTTTTTTCTTTCTTCATTATTATTATTTTATTTATTTTTATTGACAGTGTTATTAATGCTTTGGCAATGTAAAGATTTCTTTCTTCATGCCAATAAAGCTATTTTGAATCTTGAATCTTGATCACATGTTTAACCAAGTATAACTGTAAATAGTTCTGGTTGGAAATTCATAATTACAAAGCATATGCTGTTCTTTGCTCACCCTCTTGTAGAAGTGGAGTACTTTTAATTGGGTAGATCTACAGGAACAGGATTGGGCACTTCTGACATAAAAGGCTTATATTTGGAAGGGCATACAACACCTGATCAACCATTTTTCAGATAGGTCATTATGCTAACAACTTGAGATGAGGACAGATGAGGTTGTTACCTACTGCAGCCACGGAGTACTGTGTGAGACACTTCTTTTGCAGGGGTGGTTGGGATTGCCACCTTCCACTGTAGGGGTGGAATTGATACAGCAACTGCTCTTCTTGCTCATGCGGCCCACCGAGAACAAACAAAGTTTCCCTTGAACGAGTTCTAGGCATAGACCTGCCCATAGTCCAGCTGCTGGGCAAGTTATCGTTCAGTCTACAAATGAGCTTCGCACGTGGGTCTGAACTTTTTATCTTGGTCAGAAGATCAGTAATGTAGGGAAGACTTAAGCACTCTGGCCTAACCAGGCCCACTAGTTCCATGAAGTCTTCTTCCCGACTTGGGTCAAATGTTGCCCAGCGAAGGGCAATGTCAAGGACTAAGTCTTCCCTTGGAATGCTCAAACTGTCGCTAGCGAGGAGGTCGGCAATGCTTTCCTTAGAAAGGAACATCAAGTCCTGCTCGGAGGCTATGGCAGGTAGATGGGTCAAGACTACTTCCCTTGCTGCGGCATAGAGATCCAGACAGCCAAGCTGCCAAGCATAGGCCATCATTCCCAAGCAATTACTAAGATGCAATTGCCTTTCCAAGAACTTACAGCAGAGTAGCCGAGCCCTGTCCAACTGAAGGAAGTCGGCAGCCTCCAGAATATCAAGGACGTTCTTTCTGTCAAGGGTCAGCTTGAAGTTCTTTGTGAACTCCATTAGTGTGTGGAACTGCTGCAGTCCAACTCCTTTAATCTCAATGTGCTTCCTGGTGCTCTCCCGACCGCCACCAAAGAACAAGGCTCGGAAATAGGGACTCAGCTGGGCCAAATGCTTGCGGTTCACAAAGAACGACTCTCCCTCCACCTGGAGCACTACGTCAGGAGTGGCAATGACAGCATGCTGATCCTCAACTAAATCTTGTTCAGTTTCTGGGCTCTGGACATTTGTCCAGACTACTTCTTGCTTACCACAAGCCATGATTGTGCACTCACCCTCCCAGCACTCTCTTCTCTGCTGAAGCATATCATGTGACATTCATAGCTTTGCCCAAGCCTGTCACTTTCTCTCCATGGGAATGGGGTCAGCAAGCAAAGGAAAGCAAGGGCTAAATATATCCTAGGTAAAGTGCTACTGAGACCCGATTTCAAAAAGCACACAAAATGCTTTTGCAAATATATTAAAGGACATATATTTTTGAGGATTGTTATTATACACTGCAAGACTGACATCAGTCTTCACATCGAGATTTAAAATGTGTATGTTTGCAAGATTTAAGTCAATACCAGAACAAACCACAAGAGGTAGATGTTGGACAACTGAACACCTCTAACCCATGAGTATTTTACTTTGGGAAATGTTTAAGAGATAAATGCCTTTAGAGAATACACTGCATGGAGGGTGACAATAAATATGCATTAAACTTTTGTCATTTTGTGATATGATCCTGTCTCCATTTTGTAAGAATTATAACTTATATGGCATCAACTGACTCTTCAAAAAAGTAATTCAAACAACTGCACAATTGTAGTCTACATCTTGGACACATCCTGGCATTTATTTACAAGGAAAAATTCCATCAATGGCAGGGAAAGAGTTAAAAATTAAATGGTTTGTCAAAAGATTACCATCTCCCCGTCGGGGAATCGAACCCCGGTCTCCCGCGTGACAGGCGGGGATACTTACCACTATACTAACGAGGAGCAAGCCATAATACTAGCCGGTAGATGGCGACAAGAACCTAGGATATACACTTCATTTCTCACAGCATTACTTTTTTATATGATGCAATCAATGTTTCATGGTAATACCATAGTATTCTTTGAAGTAAATAAACACTTTATGGGAATCTCTCAATATCATGGTATCAAAGTATTATAATACATTGTGTAAGGGTTTTAAAAGCATATGGGCAGCTTGATTATGGATCATTTCTAATGAATGAAATCAGATAGCTGAAGCAGTATCCAGTTGGAGACTCCAATGAAGCTTTTTAAAAGCAATTTATTTCACACACCACTAAAACAATACATTCATAAACCACTCAGCAAACCCTTTTGTGCAGATGCATTTAAGACCAAAATCTTTCATGTTTACTTTCTTCACACATCAAATCCTCAGAGAAGAAAAAATAATATAAAATGCTGAAATGAAAACTCAAAACTGCATCATATAGTGTAAACAGGACGCCGTGTCTTGCCTGTACCTGTTAGAACACCAATAGGTTTTTTATCCAACTCAATAAAAGTAACACCCTTCAAGCACTTTTAACTCTATACAAAGCAAACCCATAGGTGCAGGACACATCATTTATATAAAAATATATGCATTCTGCATCCACTTTAAGCACTACACTGTAATTTCATCCATTTTCAGTTTCTAATTACGTTTGGCACTGTCTTAAGTGTACAACAGAGACCAAGACAACACTCTTTTTCTCCTTCACTCAAATATGTACAAATATTTAAATTACATGTATGCATATTTTCATGAGGTTTTAGAGACACGCCGAGACACTCGATCACATTCAGTTGCTTCACTACATAAAATACCTACGATTGTTGCAGCATTTCGGGCTCCGTTCAAAACCACTGCACGAGTTTCTACTGCATACCGAACTGGTTTTATGTGGGAACTTTAGACTGTAAACATAACAGAAATAAAATCTAGTTAAGTCGCCGACTGGATCAATGCTCAACCATCAATGCTGTTTTTTTGGGACATGGGTTTATAAGTACCAACATACCCATACAGTGGGTTTATTTCTAATATTAATGTAGGAGAACAGATGAATTGCAAAGTAGTTTGCACGAACGCTGGACAGAAAATTAAACATTAGAAATGATATAAAGTGGCATAAGTTAGAGTAGACGCCATATTTCATTTGACAGACTCGAAAATACGTCTTCCAGTGGAGAAACTCAACAAAAATTGGGTCGAATAAATGTTCATCTATCCCTCAGTGACAAACTAAATCTGGCATCTACCCGAACAAAATCGCCTCATTATTAATACTGCAATTGAAAAACATGATTCTGATAGCTTGAGAGTTTTTTGGCAGGGTTTTAACTCACTCGACGCACACAGCAGTGATAGCAGCAGAAACCAGACAGACAACGGACACCTCGACGTGGAGGATCGGCTATATCTATCAAAATAAAACGCTGTGCTGATATTTAACGTCACATCATGGCTTCAGTTTAGACTCCATGACAACCATCATGGAAGACCAGTCGACTTCCTATTCGCACACATTCACACGCACGCTTGCATTCTCTCCGTCGTCATCCTCCAAGTGTCGCAGGTCACGTTCACTCATCGTCAAAGTTCTGCTGGAGCAGGAAGTTAGCGGCGAGGTTCTCGTTCTTCTCGCAGGCGAAGTAGGCTTGGATGACGAGTCCCTCGGGAAACCCCAGGGCTTTTAACTAGAAAACATTTAAGATTGTGTAAAAAATGAATAACTATTATAAATTAAAAGCATATATATACATATAGACATGTGCCGATATTCGGTAATGCGATATATCACGATAATGAATATGCACGATATTGTCATCGTGGGCACTTCAAAATACCGTGAAAAATTATTACAAATTATTAACATTTTTATAATTCATTTTAAGAATACTTTTCCCATCAACCGTATAAAATGCACCAAACCGCTGTATTCTTCGTCAAATGGACAAGCTCTCAGATGTAAACAAGCCCAGCCTGCATGAGAAGCACATGGCGGAACGAGTAATGGAGATGAATGAAAGTGCGCGTTCACTCTCTGACAGCAGAGGGCGCTGATCGAACAGCAGAAATACTGCGGTTACCCCGGAAACCTCATAAACAAAGCAGCTGCACTACTGAACAGTAATTAAAATGCTTCAAATAGTCAGTCAATTTTTTTATTCACAGTGTTGTTCATCACATCACCAAATACTTAATACTTATAGACTTAATAGGCTATTTATTTTCAAACTTAATCATTTTTATATTTTAATCTGGACTACAACATGCCCTATAATGATTCAAAATGTTCTGATTATTTGTTATTGTTCAGTAACACTTGGTGACATAAGGCTTCATTAGATAACATGTTAATTCATTATTACCAAAAATACTAATAAAGCATTTATTAATCTTAGTTTGTTAATTTCTTAATTTAATAACATTACTAAAATAAAGTTAACTACTATTTAATGGACTTGAGCTAAAACTAACAATGATCAGTTGTATATTTTAACTAACATTATCAAAAAATAATACTCTCTGTAACAAATATAGCTATTGTTCATTCTTAATCTTAGTTAATGCAATAACTAACGTTAAATAATGAGACCTTATTGTAAAGTGTCATCTGTTGTTCTTTATAATTCTTTTGCACTTTAATCTGTTTGAAGCATTTTACTTTATAGTTTTTTTGTCTATTGTATTTAATTGTTCTTTTTGTTATAAGAAAAATTTCTTAAAACTATTATACTATGTATAACTATGACACTTTTTTGCAACTTATTTCAAAGCAGCATTTCTAATTTTTTGAGAAAACTTATGGCACCAAACGGATAACTAGTCAAAACAAATGTGACAATTTGAATTTCCCAGTTGTTGTGAAGTGAAGTGATGGTAGTGTTAGCGCACCCTCTCGATGGCTTCCTTCTCCTGCGGCGTGACCTGAATGTAGTTTGTCTGTGGGGCGGCGGGGGCTTCGGCGGCTCCGGCCTCGCCTGGGTGCGGCTCGTTCAACATCTGCACAAACCGCTCCTGATGCTGAGTGATTTGCTGCAAGCACACATATGAAAAATGCTCATTTAGTGATGCACGTTTAAGAGAGCGCAACAGTCTGGTTCCGGATGTGAAAACTCCATTTATTTTCTCCATAGGGAAACAATAACTTATAAACTTTATAAACTTATTTTTAACCCACTCATACACCTCACAACTAACTTTTTTACAGTAAAATCAATGTAATATATTTTTGTTCAATTACATTTTTTTATTTAATATTTTTGTATTTCGAGTGAATTTTATGGTACAAAGTAATATTTATGTAATAATTATGATCTATTTGTTTCCACAGTTTTACCATCATTTTTTTATGTATTTTTTTAAAATGATTTTTAAATTAACCACAGCATTGTGGCTGATTTGTAGATTGTTCCCCTAATAATTCTCTGTATTTCTTTCTTTGCTTTTCTTTAAATTTCCCATTACATTTTATGGTGGTCATTTTTGATTTCGAGTATTTTTTTAAGGACCATTTAACCTTCTCGATCATGTACTGTACATGATTTTTTTTTGTTCACATAGGAAGTGCCACAAAAAAGTGTCATACCATTCAGATTACGTAAAAAATTATTATTTTTTTTTAATATTTCAGTCAAAAGTGACCGAAAAGCACCAGAGTGTTAAAATAGTCATGTGTAACAGTGGAATTAGTGGTGAAAAACTACATTACCCATGATGCTCTACAGAAAATTCTAGAGTTGCAGCGAACAAAGAGCCGCAATATATACATATATACACTAACGTTCAAAAGTTTGGGATCGGTACGATTTTTTATGAAACTAAAACATTTCTAAGACATTAAAGAAACATTAAAGAAACTAAAACATTAAAGAAACATTTCTGATTATTATCAATGTTGAAAACAGTTGTGTACTTTTTTTTTTCAGGATTCCTTGATTAATAAAAAGTTCAAAAGAACAGCATTTATCTGAAATACAAAGCTTCTGTAGCATTATACACTACCGTTCAAAAGTTTGGGGACAGTAAGAATTTTTATTTAAATTTTTATGAAAAGAAATTAAAGAAATTAATACTTTAATTCAACAGGGATGCATTAAATCATTCAAAAGTGACAGTAAAGACATTTATAATGTTACAAAAGATTATATTTCAAATAAATGCTGTTCTTTTGAACTTTTTATTAATCAAGGAATCCTGAAAAAAAAGTACACAACTGTTTTCAACATTGATAATAATCAGAAATGTTTCTTGAGCAGCAAATCATCAAAATATTCCTGTTTTTACTGTATTTTTAATTAAATAAATGCAGTCTTGGTTAGCAGACGAAACTTCTTTTAAAAACATTAAAAATCGTACCGATCCCAAACTTTTGAACGGTAGTGTATATATATATATACCGTCTAACCAAAAATTATTCAGACGTTTTTGATATTTTTGATATATTTTTACTAATGGGTGCAGGACACTATATAAAATAAAGTAAACTGTGACATATTATACCCAAAAATTCTTCATACAGTGGACTACCAGTAAAATTGATAAAAATTTGGAACCAAAAATTATTCACACACTTTGACCTGACCATGTTTTGCTTAAATGTTATCTGACATAATTACGATTTTTTCTGACACAGTTTAACTCTGAGATCTTGTCATAATTTATTACCATTTTTTTTAAATTATAGTGAATAAACTGAATGAATGAATGAAATGTTCTGAATAAATGTTGGTTTGACTGTATATATATATATATATGCATGCATATTTGCCATAAAGGTAAAAAAAATTGTTTACACAGACATAATCAACAACTTTAAATGAATAGTTTTATATTTCAAGTATTTACGTCAGTCGTTTACAATGCTTCATGGAATTGTAGTTCTTTCTTTCACTAAAGCAGTTAAATAAAAAAGTATTTTTGTCTGATTTTCAAATAATTTCGCCACTGGTTCCCTCAAGATTTTCCTATGGGTTTTTTCAATTTATGAGTAAAATAAGGTCTGTGGTAAATGTAAGTTGACGATACTTGGACATTTCACCATGACCGCAGCACTTTATTGGATGGGATCTCCGCTAAGCTCCGCCCACCTGCAGGAGTTGTGGGTTGTCTCGGCCCAGCTGCTGCAGCAGTGCCGGCAGGAGCGCCGGGTTCTGCTGGATGATCTGCCGCATCTGCTGGAACTGCGGCTGGTTCCTCAGGAACTCCAGCGGGTTTGCCGTCGGCTGCGCGGCTCCGGACTCCGCACCTGTTCACAGTATAGAAAGGGCTGTACAGGAGTCTGGCCCGAGACCACGGTGGACCAAAATCAAGGAAAAGTGAAAAGAAAACGCATTTTCTTGTTTTGTACTGCACTGTTTTCCGCAACACTGTGAAATTTATGTGCCTCCAAATGGGAAAGTAAAAATATTGTCAATGTGTGTTTACACTTCGACGTTTACTCATTGTTAATACTGTATGTGTTGATAATTTGAGTGTTTACGTTTCAATTCAGCAAAAATCAACACTACAGAAAACACTAAAAAGTCATGTAAACTCATAAAACCTCTAGTTATTGTTACTAAATTTCTACTAAATTGACTAGCTTGTCAGATACTAAAAAATATATGAAATATGAGAAATTATGAACTCCTATTGTTTACAAAAAAATCCTTTCGTTTGTGTTGGGGGTCAATTTGACCCACATGTTTTTGTTCAAAATTAGCTGTGTTGAAAAAAAAAGGAATGTTTTAATTTTGTTCCTTCCTACTAGTTTTAGAGGCTGTTTGAAAAATGAAGTGCAAATAACTACAAATAAGCGTAAATAGTATCTAACATTATTTGTACTTAGTGTAAATAGCATTTATCGCTATTTGTACTTGGCGTAAATGAACTCTGACTTTTTGTTATGCCTGTTTCTTACACTTATTTTCAGAGCTGCAACTAGCAATTGAGATCCATTCAGAAAACTAACAAACAAAAACATGTTTTTTTGACTGAAACAGCAAATTCAAGTCTTCAATTTCAAGTAAACTTTTCGAGTCTCAAATTCAATCAAAGGTCTCACGTATTTCATATTTTAGTCTATAATAAAGGTTTTCTATTTTTTTACCATGTTTCTTTGCTGTTTTTCAAAGTGTTGATTTTTGGCGAATTGCATGGAAACACAATCACAGGCACCAAAATTTGTACAGCCTTTCCAAAACAAAATTTTGCATGCACATTCATGACCTTAAATGAGAACAAATCACCAAATTTCAAGAAAAAGTAAATAGTTTAACCAGTGATTCAAACAGTTTAAATATCAGATGTGCAACACTATAGGACGGTTGAGTTAAAAAACGCATCAACTTTAAGATATTCCTTATCAGCCTGATTTTAAAAATGCCAGAACGTCTAAGTGACGCCCATGAGTGGAAATAGTCAAGACCCCTCCATCAGCTGTGCTACCGAAATAACATTTTAACGAATTAGCAAAAACGCGGCAGCTGCAGGGCAAACCAGCGTCTATTTCCATGAGTCCTGAACAAATGGCCACTCACCAGCTGTGGCGGTGGGCGGAGGCTGAGGTCGCTGTGGTGCGGGAGGGGTGGGGTTTGGCACGGCAGTGGGCCGAACTACTTCCTGTGGTGGCTGCTCGGATTCTGTGGGAATACCCTTGAGGAACGGACATTAGCATCTCATGAATTTGTGTGGTTTAACAAGGAATTACAGTGATATGTGAAATCAGACAACATAAAATGTCTTGACCCCAAACTTAAATGTTTCAACCATTTTTATTGATTAAAATAATTTAAATAATTACAAATTATAATACAATTAACCCTTAAATGCATAAATGTTTCGCCAATGATTGTTACACATTCGGGTCATTAGCGACCCGGATCTATATCTAACATAGATGGATCTCTAACTGCCACCATAGTGTAAAACACTCATGATATTTTAATAACAATTGCAAAAGAATAAAATTAAACATATTTTGTTACTTTTTGGAACTTGGGAGGGTTTCATTTGAGAAGATGCTTTTTACTATCATCACCAGAGCTCATTAATATTTATTTAAATAACTTAAAATAATTTATTGACTTAATATTACAATTAATTTTAGTATTAATCATAATAATTAGCATTACTACTTTTGTTATTTATGCCATTCATTATTAGCATAAGCGTCTAAACGGTTGCAAATTTATTTATTTGTATTATCGATATTTTTGGATGTGTTACTATTGATATTAATAATTTAATATGTATTTAATATGCATTTTTAATCATGTAAAATAATTTATCTATTCAATATTATATTTTATTATGAGTATTATTAATTGTAATTATCATTGCTCTTTTTGTTATTTANTATGGGAAGAAGGCTATCCGGTGAAGGCAGTGTGATGCTTTGGGCAATGTTCTGCTGAGAAACCTTGGATCCTGCCATCCATCCATGTGGATGTTACTTTGACACGTACCACCTACCTAAGCATTGTTGCAGACCATGTACACCCTTTCATGGACTGCAACAATGCGTATATATATATATATATATATATATATATGTGTATGTAAAAATTGAAACAACATACTTATTCTGACCTGTACGTATTAAAATATATAAAAGAATAAGTGAGCATACTAAATTTTATTGCATTTTAAGTGAGTAAAAAATTCTTGCTGGGTGGGTGTCTTGTGTAAATCATGGTAAAAATGTATATTTAATTTTTGCTCAGAAAAAACAAATAAACAAATTAAACCCATTCTGAGGTATTGAAAAACAACAACAACAACAACAATTCAAAGCTGTATTACACTTACTGTTTTGATGCTTGAAAACCCTTTTTCGTCTTTGACCCATATATTTACACACACACACACACATATACATATATATATATATATCAGTGGATGCAGCCCATATAAGCTGCGAATGCTCTGCATATTCAAGCCATTCGTGGACTCGGCAATTAATATTAACACTATAAATTACAATTAAATCCCTTGTTTGAGGTGTACCATAAAGCCTACATGATTGGTGATGAGTAACTGTCCGTAATTTATTTATTTGCCAAACGACAGTAATTTTCTTTAAATCTGCCAGTTACTGAGACTTCCGGGTAAGCTGATCTACAGCAGCTTTTGCGCCTTCGCGCTTTTGTTATGGAGCGTCATCACTGTCGCACGTTCTCATTGGTTTGCTGGTCCACGGCGGATTTCATAAGCAGGATAAGCTGTGAGCGGATCGCTCGCCCAAGAGGAAAAATGAGCTGCTGCCAGATCTCGATCACCGAAAATCACATTATATTTGATGCAAAACTAACTAGACTAAATCACATGGGGAAAAAAAATCATAACTAAAACTATTTTCATAGTATTTCATTTTCTCCATAGGGAATTTTTTTATGAAAACTTGTCAAAACTTGTTTAAGACAGTCCAACTATAATCGGAGGATGTTAATCAATAGTCTGTGCATTTGTTAAAGTCACCAGTTTGCACAATTTCAACTTATTTTTTAAAGAATACTGATATTTTTATTTATTATAGCCTACTTATATTTATTACATTAATTACATCTTATATTTTATTTATAATAGGCTGCTAATACTAATTATGTTATACTTATTTTTAATTATTAATTTAAAAAGTACTTCTGGCATACATTTAAAATGACGCAATGGTGTTTTTATTTGCCGTGTCTGATTTAGTGTCCTAAACTGATACGTTTAAAGGTGAAGTATGTTGTTTCTGTGACACTAGCGGCACCTAGCGGACTTACAAAAATACAGCATATTTTGCAAACGCACCTTTTGCATGTTGCGCCTCCATCAACTCAAAGATCACAAAAGCTCTTACTCTCAATAAAAGGTCCAACATATTAGAAATACTTTTCGCTGTGTTGCTATTTGTCATGAGGAAGCAAACGAGTAACTAACAATGTCTNAATTAAATAAATGTAGCCTTGGTGAGCAGACGAAACTTCTTTTAAAAACATTAAAAATCTTAGTGGTTCCAAACTTTTGGACTGTACTGTATATATATATATGGACCCAATATTAAAAAGTTGCAAAAGCGCATTTATTTTCTTGCAGAATATCCTGTTTCACTTAGAAATGTGTCACATTACATAATAAAACAGGTTGCAAATATCATTTCATGTTGCCTTTAAGCAAAACTATGTATTTTTTCTGGGAATAAAACATTAGTAACTCTTACCATAAGCAGGTACTCCACGGCTCTGTCCGGATTGTTGTAACTTGCTCGTAAGGCGGCGATCACCTGTTCCCTCTCATAACCCATTGACATGATTTCCGTCACCAAATTCTCATATGCTTGACCCGTGACTAAACAAATGACAGATGTTAATGTCAAGTTTTTGTCTGCTTTATAACAAAATAAAAAACCCAAACTTACCTAGTATGGATGCAGCCGCTTCTAAAAGACCCAACTCATCTATAATGCTACGCAAAATAGACAAATTAAGAGATTTTCATTCTTTCGGCAATAAAAAAAAGGCACTTTTTGTGGGCGTGGCCATACCTGGCCTCTGATTGGGCGATGGCCTGCTCTTCTTGGGCGGCCTGGCTCTCCTCTTCTGAGATCGGAGCAGGAGTGGCGCTAACTGGCTCTGGCGTTTCCGCAGCAGCCTCCGAGGCAGCAGGGGGCGCTGTAACAGGCAGCGCGGCCGGCTCCGCTGACGCCGCTGGTTCTACAGGAGCGGGAGCAGGGGTTGATACAGGCACTGTGGAGGCAGCAGGAGGCGCAGCAGGAGCCGTGGGCTGATGGACGGGGGTTTCGGCGAGGGGCACGCTAATGGGAGCAGGAGCTTGTGGCGGCGTTGCAGATTTGGGCTGTAGAAAGAGACACAGGACTGCACAGAGAACTACTAGCTTCGTTTCCATCCAAAGTTGCAAACTGAACTTTTATGAAATATTGGAATACAACAATAAAGCATCCCATGTGTTAGAGAGAACAAAATCGCCATATCCTGAGAAATTTGCGCAAAGTATCAATAATAAAAATTGAAGTCGTGGCAACCAGCGAACCCACTTTGGCTCTTTTTCCTACATAATGGATGTAGTTGTTCTAGTCATGACGTCGCAAAAGTAGAAAACGTTTCTAAAAGTTAGGACAAAAACATTATAAAGTGCCGCGCCGTATTTTTGTGTCTAAACTAAACGCAATAAAAATCGTTGTCATGTTATCTTGTGTTCGTATATTTGCGAATGCAATTGTGTAAGACGATTTTGCGAGGAACAATACCAATCATTTTGATGACAGAATGACTAAAAAACCTTTGAGATAATGTGCGATGCGATTGGTCCGCTGGTTAGTCCAGATTTTTGTTAATCATTGTTTGTGTTAATCATGCATTTCCGTTGCAGTGTATGTTTTCTTATCGGATAAAAAAAATGATTCTAAATATTTTTACGTTTTTTTATGTGCATATGTTTTTAAGATTTTAAGCATATCTTAAAGGGTTAGTTCACCCAAAAATGAAAATTCTGTCATTTATTACTCACCCTCATGCCGTTTCACACCCGTAAGTCCTTCGTTAATCTTCGGAACACAAATTAAGATATTTTTGATGAAATCCGATGGCTCCGTGAGACCTTCATAGGGAGCAATAACATTTCCTCTCTCAAGATCCATTAATGTACTAAAAACATATTTAAATCAGTTCATGTGAGTACAGTGGTTCAATATTAATATTATAAAGCGACGAGAATATTTTTGGTGCACCGAAAAAATTAAATAACGACTTATTTAGTGATGGCCGATTTCAAAACACTGCTTCAGGAAGCATCGGAGCATAATGAATCAGTGTGTCGAATCAGCGGTTCAGAGGGCCAAAGTTACGTGATTTCAGCCGTTGGCGGTTTGACACACGATCCGAATCATGATTCGACACACTGATTCATTTGTGCTCCGAAACTTCCTGAAGCAGTGTTTTGAAATCGGCCATCACTAAATAAGTCGTTATTTTGTTTTTTTGGCGCACCAAAAATATTCTTGTCGCTTTATAATATTAATATTGAACCACTGTACTCACATGAACTGATTTAAATATGTTCTTAGTACATTAATGGATCTTGAGAGAGGAAATGTCATTGCTCCCTATGAAGGTCTCACGGAGCCATCGGATTTCATCAAAAATATCACAATTTGTGTTCCGAAGATTAACGAAGGTCTTACCGGTGTGGAACGGCATGAGGGTGAGTAATTAATGACATTATTTTGGGTGAACTAACCCTTTAACATTTTCATTTAGCATTTTTTTTTTTTTTACAATTTCCCAAACTTCAAAGGGAAAATATGTGGATTGAAACATAGCTAACTTTATGATGTAAAAGGAAGTATTCTGATCAGATTTTTAATGGAAGTTGAAAATGCTGTAAAAATGCAAATAAAACAGCCTTACCTTTGTAACCATCACCACGACAAAGTTCTTCTCATCTATTTTGTATTCTTTTAGAGGTATATCGTCATTCAAAATTTTGCCTGCATTTTATGGAGAAAAACACAAATGTCACTTTAAAAAAGATCATCTTATAAAAGAGATCAAACCAAACAATAATATGGTGCATGGAAAAGCAAAATATGGTATACAATATTTATGCTTTGCTATGCCAGAAATAAAAATGTCCACAGACCTGCATAGATTAGTTTTTGACCGACAGCTGGAAAAGCATCTTGCCCCTTTTCTTCCTCTATCTTCTCTTTAAGAGCCTTTACCTGTATTTACAATATACAAGTACATCTTTTCATCAGATACACATTTTAAATATGTAAGTTAATAATACACAGTGATGTCTCTGGGACATCTTTGGATTTGTTTTAGATTTTATTCAGGATATTTTAAAATTTTAGAAGTTGTTACTTTTCTGTGATATGATCACAATATATCTTATCTTAAAGAACCAAAATAAAAACATAGATACATGAGCACATGCTGAATTATGAAATCATTTCATCTCATTGCTTTGCTCAATCTTGGTCAGAATGATATTGCATTATTTTCACCACAAATTAATTCAATACTGATTGCACGATTATAAACATTAGCCATTTAAACAACCGAGACACATTAAACTGACTACATGAAAATAAGTTCAAAATAATATTTTATAACATAATACACTCCATATCCGTAATGCATCGTCATTCAATGAAAACGAGAAACATGGCAAGCTGTTTTAATATTTATTCTTAAAATGAAACTATATAATCTTTAAGGCTATTATTTATTAGATGCTCATGTGTATTTCAGTTGTTAGTTAGTAGCATTTTTTTACATTTTTAGTAGTAAGATTTATCGAATATAAAGTATAAATAGCCATTCTTACTAGTTTTCGCTTATGGCAAGTAAAAAAATAACTAGTGAGAAAATAAATGTTAATAGTCACAGTTGGGATACATACTAGTGTCTCCTAAATTAATACTAGCATCTATTAAATAAGGACTAGTAAAGCTGGAATAGATACTAGTCACTACTGGCATAATACATAGAAATAAGTGGGCTATTCTTTCTAATAAATATGTATTAGTAAAACTAGAAGAGGAACAGGCAACAATACTAGTTTATAGTGTATAGTTAACAGATCCCCATTGAGTCCAACGGGAAAAATTAACAATTTGTGTGACAATTGGTTACTATGGGATAGTAAGTCGTAAAGGAACAAGTACAAGTACTAGTGTAATAAATAAGCATTATTGACGATTGGGATCATTACTAGAGTGCTAGTATCTAATGAATAGTTACCAATGAAATACAAAATATAGTCACTGATTAAAAATAAGTAACATAAAATGCTAGTTTAAACGAATAAGTGTTAAAATCGCTTGCCATAGGCGAGAGTGTAAACAGACCGTTGAAGTGAACGCCGCGACCGTTATTTTCAAATTAATAGCCGTTAGATTGTGCGGCTCTGTGACGTCACCTATTATAGTGTATTATTCTACAATGACAGCGACTGTCCGCGCGCGCGTTCCACATGTATCAGCCGCCGGAGGCCGCGGCGTTTCCCAGCGCGTCATGCCCGCGCGCTGGCATGTTTACACGGGCACGGACACGCACACTCACCGTCAGTTCCTCATCTATCTGCACTTTAAACGTCTGCTGCTGGAGCGTCTTCAGAGTGATCGTCAGCATTGTGTTAAAGCGCGAGACCCCGCGAAATACCGCCTCAGAAGTGTCCTGAATGAGCGCGTGTGAGATGTGACTCAGCTATCTTCAGCAGGGATGAGCGGCTGTGGAGCGGGAAGACGCCATCTACTTGCTGAATAGGACAAGACACGTGGACGTACAGTGACCCCAAAGAGTCTTCAGACGTTTAGGAATGCCTGAATAAAATAGGCATCGAGTCTTTCTAGAGCTTTCCTCGGAAATATCTTCACTGGGTCAGTGACAAACAGGAGAAAAAGCTGTTGGAGAGTAAGACAAATCTAGCCTAAAACACACATTCCAACTTATTATCAATTAAATTTAATCTTTATATTCATGTATGTTTTGAAAAACGTAATAATTTTCATCAAAAGTCTTGATTGACTCAAGTAGAGTCAGTGTACACATCATCTATTGTAAATCCAGTGGGTTTCTCCCTATAAGTCCAGATAAAGTGGGGTTTTCCAAGATGAGCCCATTTCCACACACACACACACACACACACACACACACACACACACA
>RJVU01049572.1:9048135-9081556 GCA_003731715.1 Anabarilius grahami
CTCTGGTAAATCTATATTATGAAAAAATTAAACAGTCAAAATTATAACTAAGTCATAATTATGACATACTAGGTCAATTGCGAGATTAAAAGGTTGAAATTTTTGACATAGTAAGTCAAAATTAGGACAAAAAGTCAAAATTATGACATAAAAAGTCAAAATTATAACTAAGTCATAATTATGACATCAATTACGAGATTAAAAGGTTGACATTTTTGACATACTAAATCAAAATTATGACAAAAAGTCAAAATTATGACAAAGTCGATATTATGACAAGATTAAAAAGTCAAAATTATAACCAAGTCATAATTATGACATACTAGGTCAATTGCGAGATTAAAAAGTTGAAATTTTTGACAATCAAAATTAGGACAAAAAGTAAATTATGACATAAAAAGTCAAAATTATAACTAAGTCATAATTATGACATCAATTACGAGATTAAAAGGTTGAAATTTTTGATTTACTAAATCAAAATTAGGACAAAGTCAAAATTATTACATAAAAAGTCAAAATTATTACTAAGTCATAATTATGACATACTAGGTCAATTGTGAGATTAAAAAGTTGAAATTTTTAATATACTAACTTAAAATTAGGACAAAAAGTCATAAGTATGACAAAGTGTCAAAATTATAACCAAGTCATAATTATGACATCAATTACGTGATTAAAAGGTTGAAATTTTTGACATACTAAATCAAAATTAGGATAAAAAGTCAAAATTATTACATAAAAAGTCATAATTATGACAAATTCGATATTATGACAAGATTATAAAGTCAAAATTATTACTAAGTCACAATTATGTCATACTAGGTCAATTGCGAGATTAAAAGGTTGACATTTTTGACAGTCAAAATTATGACAAAAAGTGTTAATTATAACTAAGTCATAATTATGACATCAATTACAAGATTTAAAGGTTGAAATTTTTGACATACTAAATCAAAATTATGACAAAGCGTCAAAATTATTACATAAAAAGTCATAATTATGACACAAAAAGTAAAAATTATAACTAAGTCATAATTATGACATCAATTACGAGATTAAAAGGTTGACATTTTTGACATACTAAATCAAAATTATGACAAAAAGTCAAAATTATGACAAAGTCGATATTATGACAAGATTAAAAAGTCAAAATTATAACCAAGTCATAATTATGACATACTAGGTCAATTGCGAGATTAAAAAGTTGAAATTTTTGACAATCAAAATTAGGACAAAAAGTCAATTATGACATAAAAAGTCAAAATTATAACTAAGTCATAATTATGACATCAATTACGAGATTAAAAGGTTGAAATTTTTGATTTACTAAATCAAAATTAGGACAAAGTCAAAATTATTACATAAAAAGTCATAATTATGACATAAAAAGTCAAAATTATTACTAAGTCATAAATATGACATACTAGGTCAATTGTGAGATTAAAAAGTTGAAATTTTTAATATACTAATTTAAAATTATGACAAAAAGTCATAAGTATGACAAAGTGTCAAAATTATAACCAAGTCATAATTATGACATCAATTACGAGATTAAAAGGTTGAAATTTTTGACATACTAAGTCAAAATTAGGACAAAAAGTCAAAATTATTACATAAAAAGTCAAAAGTATGACAAAGTCGATATTATGACAAGATTAAAAAGTCAAAATTATAACTAAATCATAATTATGACATACTAGGTCAATTGCAAGATTAAAAAGTTGACATTTTTGACAGTCAAAATTAGGAGCAAAGTCAAAATTATTACATAAAAAGTCATAATTATGACGAATTCGATATTATGACAAGATTATAAAGTCAAAATTATAACTAAATCATAATTATGACATACTAGGTCAATTGCAAGATTAAAAAGTTGAAATTTTTTACACTAAATTAGGACAAAAAGTCAAAATTATTACATAAAAAGTCATAATTATGACATAAGGCAAAATTATTACTAAGTCACAATTATGTCATACTAGGTCAATTGCGAGATTAAAAGGTTGACATTTTTGACAGTCAAAATTATGACAAAAAGTGTCAACATTATTACATAAAAAGTCATAATTATGACATAAAAAGTCAAAACCATGACAAAGTCGATATTATGACAAGATTAAAAAGTAAAAATTATAACCAAGTCATAATTATGACATCAATTACGAGATTAAAAAGTTGAAATTTTTAATATACTAACTTAAAATTAGGACAAAAAGTCAAAATTATTACATAAAAAGTCAAAAGTATGACAAAGTCGATATTATGACAAGATTAAAAAGTCAAAATTATAACTAAATCATAATTATGACATCAATTACGAGATTAAAAGGTTGACATTTTTGACATACTAAGTCAAAATTAGGACAAAAAGTAAAAATTATTACATAAAGTCAATTATGAAATAAAAAGTCAAAACCATGAAAAAGTCGATATTATGACAAGATTAAAAAGAAAAAATTATAACTAAGTTATAATTATGACATACTAGGTCAATTATGAGATTAAAAAGGTTGAGATTTGACATACTAAGTCAAAATTAGAAAAAAAAAAAGAATCAACATTATTACGTAAAAAGTCTTAATTATGTGATAAAAGACAATTATGACAATCAAAATAAAGTCAAACTTATGAGAAAAATTTTAATGGGAGTTTTTGTTATGATTTTAAGAAAGTTATACATAAAATACCAATTTACAAGTCATGTAAATTCTGAAACAAACTGAGTAACCTCCCTTTTCTGAGCCATATCGGCTTTTAATCCTTGTAATTTTAAAAAAAAATATATTCTTTAATATATATATATATTTTTTTTTACAATAAACTTTTAATAAAGTGTTTTGTTGTTGTTTTTTTGTGAGAATTAAAATGTAATTTACTTGCATTTAATAAACACAATTTCCACCAAAAATTAGGACAATTTAAAATCCACATCCTGAGGAGAAACTGATGAAAAATAATCCAGACAAGTATTTAAAAATAAATCATTTATTTAAAAAAGTGCAAATCCAACAAATGATCAACATCAGAATTTTCCTCTTGCACGACTCGAGACGGAACAGAAAACCCAAACATCTATTAGTCTAAAGTTTAACAGGTGACACTATGAACATGTTGGGGTGAGGCTTCTAGCAGCAAAACCAAAAGAATCCAAGTTTAGGGATGCGACATGTGACTAGAAGGGGCGGGGCATGGGCGGGGCCAATAATTCACACCACAAATAAAGAAANGAAAATTATAACCAAGTTATAATTATGACATACTAGGTCAATTGTGAGATTAAAAAGTTGAAATTTTTAATATACTAACTTAAAATTAGGACAAAAAGTCATAAGTATGACAAAGTGTCAAAATTATAACCAAGTCATAATTATGACATCAATTACGAGATTAAAAGGTTGACATTTTTGACATACTAAATCAAAATTAGGACAAAAAGTCAAAATTATTACATAAAAAGTCATAATTATGACAAATTCGATATTATGACAAGATTAAAAAGTCAAAATTATAACTAAATCATAATTATGTCATATTAGGTCAATTGCGAGATTAAAAAGTTGAAATTTTTGACAGTCAAAATTAGGAGAAAAGTCAAAATGATGACAGTCATTTATAACTAAGTCATAATTATGACATCAATTACGAGATTAAAAGGTTGAAATTTTTGACATACTAAGTCAAAATTAGGACAAAAAGTAAAAATTACATAAAGTCATAATTATGACATAAAAAGTCAAAACCATGACAAAGTCGATATTATGACAAGATTAAAAAGTAAAAATTATAACTAAATTATAATTATGACATACTAGGTCAATTATGAGATTAAAAAGGTTGAGATTTGACATACTAAGTCAAAATTAGAAAAAAAAAAAGAATCAACATTATTACGTAAAAAGTCTTAATTATGTGATAAAAGACAATTATGACAATCAAAATAAAGTCAAACTTATGAGAAAAATTTTAATGGGAGTTTTTGTTATTATGATTTTAAGAAAGTTATACATAAAATACCAATATACAAGTCATGTAAATTCTGAAACAAACTGAGTAACCTCCCTTTTCTGAGCCATATCGGCTTTTAATCCTTGTAATTTTAAAAAAATTTATTCTTTAATATATATATATTTTTTTTACAATAAACTTTTAATAAAGTGTTTTGTTGTTGTTTTTTTGTGAGAATTAAAATGTAATTTACTTGCATTTAATAAATAAACAATTTCCACCAAAAATTAGGACAATTTAAAATCCACATCCTGAGGAGAAACTGATGAAAAATAATCCAGACAAGTATTTAAAAATAAATCATTTATTTAAAAAAGTGCAAATCCAACAAATGATCAACATCAGAATTTTCCTCTTGCACGACTCGAGACGGAACAGAAAACCCAAACATCTATTAGTCTAAAGTTTAACAGGTGACACTATGAACATGTTGGGGTGAGGCTTCTAGCAGCAAAACCAAAAGAATCCAAGTTTAGGGATGCGACATGTGACTAGAAGGGGCGGGGCATGGGCGGGGCCAATAATTCACACCACAAATAAAGAAAGAGACATCAGAACCACATCAGATCTGATCATTCAGGAAGAGAGTCTTCTTCACAACTCATCTTTAGGAAGGGTATCGTCCTCACCCTCCTCTTCCTCCTCAGGAGGTTCTTCTGTGTGCTCTTCCTCCTCTGGCTCGTCGTCCTCGCCTCCGTCCTCCTCACTTTCCTCATTAACATCCTTCTTGCTCTTTTCTTCCTCTTCACGCTTTTTACGTTCTTCCTCTTCCTGTTGGTCCTTCATTTTCTTTTCTGGCCCCTGATATGTAAACACAAGATGCACATCATCAGTATTTAAAGCTAAATAACACCTTGTGGAAATAAATCAAATAATAGATCAATATATCGATAAGTGTATAATAATAATACCAATTTATTACCTTCGTTGCACCCCATGTTTCTGTACCGAATTTCTCAGCCTCCTCAACATCATCGGTGATCAGAAAGTTATCAAAGATCGTTCCAGATTTCACCTGTAAGAAAGTTAACTAGTTAAACAGTGATTTTCATGAATCTGCCATCACTAAACAACGCAAAATAAACAATCCTGAATCATTCGCCATTTAACCGCAGAATGACTGCAAAATGCGCAGTTCTATATATATATATTAACTAAATTTATTTAGTGATAAAAATTTAATTTTATCAACTGATGTTAAATTACTATGAATCCACAAAAAAAGAACTCAATGTAGTACTTGCACGCTTCGTTTCGGTTTTCTTCACTGTTCTCATATATTTCACTAAACACAATGCAAAAATGAACAATTTTGGGATCCTGCATAGTTCACAAAAAAGTAGAACTAGGCCTAAATAAAAGGTTATTAAAGGGTAAGTTCACCCAAAAATGAAAATTGTGTCATTAATGGCTCACCCTCATGTCGTTCCAAACCCGTAAGACCTCGGTTCATCTTCGGAACACAGTTTAAGATATTTTAGATTTAGTCCGAGAGCTTTCTGTCCCTCCATTGAAGATGTATGTACGGTGCACTGTCCATGTCCAGAAAGGTAATAAAAACATCATGAAAGTAGTCCATGTGATATCAGTGGGTTAGTTAGAAGTTTTTGAAGCATCTAAAATACATTTTGGTCCAAAAATAACAAAAACTACGACTTTATTCAGCATTGTCTTCTCTTCCGGGTCTGTGTATTTCCACAGTGACGCTGCTTCTTCTTCTTCTACGGCGGTTGGCATCCAGCTTATTGATGCATTACCGCCCCTTCTGCTCCGGACAGTGACGCTGATGACGTGTTATGTAGTGCGCCCGAGCTTCGTTTACAGTCTGAGGGAGACGCACGCTGTATTCAAGCTATTCTACATTGTTTGTATTTTGGTATTGCTATATTTTTTAAAATGGTGCGTAGGTGTGCATGTCGCGGATGTCCTAATCGCGTCACTGTCCGGAGCAGAAGGGGGCGGTAATGCACCAATAAGCTGGATGCCAACCGCCGTAGAAGAAGAAGAAGCAGCGTCACTGTGGATATACACAGACCCGGAAGAGAAGACAATGCTGAATAAAGTCGTAGTTTTTGTTATTTTTGGACCAAAATGTATTTTAGATGCTTCAAAAACTTCTAACTAACCCACTGATGTCACATGGACTACTTTGATGATGTTTATATTACCTTTCTGGACATGGACAGTCTACCGTACAAACACTTTCAATGGAGGGACAGAAAGCTCTCGGACTAAATCTAAAATATCTTAAACTGTGTTCTGAAGATGAACCGAGGTCTTACGGGTTTGGAACGACATGAGGGTGAGTCGTTAATGACATAATTTTCATTTTTGGGTGAACTAACCCTTTAACATGTTAACATGACGAAACATGCATGACTTCGGTAAAGTTGGTTTTATATTCGCACATTCGGACTTCTGATAAATTCAGACTTTCCAATAAATGTGCAATAAATTAATGTTTGCGAATTTTAAGCAGCGACATGATATTGACAACCAACGATTGTCAACTTACAACATTTTTCACAGTCGATCAAAATAGGCAAGTATTGTTTTAATGGCATATTTACTTGTGAATGTCCACTGAATGTCAAATGTAGTGTGATTAACAAGCTATTGAATACGGATGTCCGAATGTGCGAATATAAAACCAACTTAACCAAAGTACATGCATGAATAAGAAAATAAAGCAATGCTGCACTCATGCGATTCGTTGTAATATGCTTAGTATTTTTAATGTCAAAAACAAGATATTAAGTTTGGTATTTTAAGTTTTTTGCAGAATTTGGAAAGACAAAAATAAAATAGCTTTCTGCATTTCTGCAGAGAAAAGAAAACTCAAATTATTAATAAAACTAAAATAGGTGTATCAATGATATTGTACCTCTAACATCATACCCAATATGGTAAATGTGGTATCCTAATTATAAAAAGCACTGGAATTTTTGAAATTACCACCACAAAAAATCACCATTTTGATTGCAAAAAGTACCTAAAAAAAAAAAAAAAGATGTCAGATGTCTGGTTAAAGGATTAGTTCACTTTCAAATAAAATTCTGATAATTTACTCACCCTCATGTCATCCAAGATGTTCATGTCTGTCTTTCTTCAGTCGAAAAAAAATTAAGGTTTTTGATGAAAACATTCCAGGATTATTCTCCTTATAGTGGACTTCAATGGCCCCCTTGTGTTTATAAAGCATATACATTTAATCTTTTTTCGAAAATGACCGATCGTTTCTCTAGATAAGACCCTTATTCCTCGTCTGGTATCGTTTAAAGCTCTTTGAAGCTGCACTGAAACTGTGATTTTGACCTTCAACCGTTTGGTGCCCATTGAAGTCCATTAATGTTAGTCCTAATAGTCCTGGAATGTTTTCATCAAAAACCTTAATTTCCTTTTCGACTGAAGAAAGAAAGACATGAACATCTTGGATGACATGGGGGTGAGTAAACTATCAGGAAAATTTTATTTGAAAGTGAACTAGTCCTTTAATTGTCACCAGCGAAAACCAAACCAAATCTGTTTCAAACCTAGAACTGAACTTCACTTACAATGTTGATTCAACAGCACACCAACCTAAACCGTACCTGCCAAAGATCCAGTCCCAGGATGCCAATTTTGTCGAATTTGTAAATGGCGTCGTCTGCTGTGTACTCGGGGTTGTCGATTTCGGAGTGAATCCAGGTGCCTTTGTAGTTGGGGTTGTCGATCTGTTTTGGTTTCCATTCGCCCTACATAAACAGAACTTAGTTAGACGATTGGAAAAACTGGGTCCTGCATAACAAACAATCACTCTGATCGAGAAGATCAAGAGATGTTTAATTTAGTTGCCTTTAAGATCACTTAAAATACAGTAAACCTATTGGCGATTGAACTTTAAACCTTCTGCTGGCTGCCTACTCTGCAGGAAAGACCAGTCTAAAGTGGTTTAACTAGTCTCGAAAACCGGTCTAAAACTAAAACTAGACCAATTCAACCATTTTAAAGCATTTTATGGCTTGTTTGGTTGAACTTAATATAAGGATCTTCTACATGAGGACTGTGGTTTTGTACCTTGTACTCTGGGTTGGGGATCATCGCAGGTTCCCATTCTCCGTCCATGTCTTCCTCCCAATCATCTGGTTTCTTGGCATCAGGGTCGGGAATGTTCTCAGGTTTGTCCCAGTCCTGAACCGCAGGGATATAAAGTATTAATGCACCAATGGATTCATGTCTAAGAACAACTATTTTAAAAATATTACGAAGATTTTCTGCACGCTATGACTTGCAGATCAGGTTATGGTGGTTAACGTGCCTCAGGTTTGGTGTCTTCAGGATCGTCGATTTTCGCCCGGTCGTCCCAATCCTCGGGCTTCTTGGCCTCTGGATCCTTGATCTTTTTGGGAGGAAGGAAGTCCCAATCTTCCTCCATGGAGCCCGACTCCACCTTCTCGTTGTCGATTTTCACTTCGTACGTCTGGTCCGGCCGCAGGATCAGCGTGTAGAGGTGTGTAAGTTCATCGTCCTGTTGGACACAAGTGGAGGAAATAAATTATAACAGCTATGGTGTGATTTTGAAACATTTAACTCTTTTATCTGTCATTTGGCACACTCTTTAATTGCCTTTTTCCTTACCACATATCAATTAGGTATCATTCGAAAGCGTAAACACTAAAATTCATCCCGTAAAAACCTTTTGACAGGCTCCTCCCACTAGTGGGCAGTGTCATGATTCATATTACAACATTAACTGCGCTATTTTATAATCAAAATGTTTTTCTAATCTTGACAAAACACATTGTCGGAAAGGTCTGAGACTCAAGGTTCCATATTTGCCGAATGTTTTGTGATATTGTGACAGAAATGTGTTGAAATTTATCACCGGGTGACTTTTTTTGGTATATAGCACCTAAACGAAACCTCACAGGAACCTCAATTTTTGTGATATCAACTTCAAATTTGGTACACATCTTGGTTAGACTTGTGGCTTTGATTTTAGTATCAAAATTATTTTGTAAAAATATATATTTTGTATGAAATGAAAATTCTCTTTACAGCAAACGTAAACCATGTCAACTTTTTTACAATTTTTTTCTTCAAAATGTCTTTACCATTCAAAAAGTTTGCATTTTCACATCTATGTTCAAACAGACAACAGGTTTAATTACATTTTGTTTTAAAACATACTTTGCATTTGATGTCCTTCTTGATTAGGTGGTTCTGGCCTTTGTAGTTGAAGATGACATGAACTTTCTTGGTGCTGTAGCCACAGATGTCGGGTCCTACGAGGAAAATCAAAAGTGAAAATGGCACAAAAATAGTGAAAGTGAAAGTATATGCCATCAATATTGTGCCATGTAATTGCTGAAGTCATTGTTTTCTACCTAGAAAACCAACAAAATGTCATCTACACCAACCATGACTTACCGAACATGATGTAGTACTGCGAATCGCCGTGCATATTGGTCTGGTCCTGGTCGGCGGGGAAGATTTTCACGTACCCACCGCCGCAGTCGATCTTCTGCTCATGTTTCACAGTGAACTGGATCACTACTGGTTTACCCTCATTACTAAATGAGTCAAAGCGACTGGAGAGAGCGTAAAACCGGGCGTCTTGACTTGTCTGCAAACCTTGAAAGGAAAAAAACCCATTGCATTACAAGTCATCTCACATTGACTATTTGCATTTTCTTTTCAGATGAAGACATTTGCATAAGCAATCGGTGAAAGAAGCCATGACCTCTGACCTTTATCAAGCTCAGCATCGCCGTAGAATTTCCCTGAGGTCAGTTTCCACTGGCCGTAGTCGGATTTGTGTTTGGATTCGACCCATCGGCTTTTCCAACCATCTGGAGAGACAAAGTTTAATTAGCTATTTGTGAAAATAGCAAAAATTCTCAACATATCGATCATCAATGCTGTTTTGATTGATCATATACATCGATATTGGATATTTAGTTGTGTCTGCTTATTTCTTCCTATTTTTACATTACTTTTTTCTGTCTTCTAGCAATAACTTAAAATATTACAGTAAAGAAACTACTATTTTTTAAGATACCTCTACCTCTATTATAAGATACATTGCATTCAAAATAGTAGTCCTATTCATTTTTTTGTATTGTATTGCTTATCATCAGCCATAACATATTTCCAGGCTGAAATTTTTAATATGGCTGCATTTATGCAAGTATTTATAAGTTAAAAACAACAGATATATTAGATTAAATTTGCTTTTAAGACGACAAGAAGACTTTAATAGTCTAAAAAGTGAACTGAAACCAAAACCTAACACACTGATTCATAAAAGATAATTCTCATTTGTCATAATCCATGAATAAGTATGCATTAAGACAAAAATCTGAATATTTTGTATTTTAAATCATGCATTCTTAGCATGACATGTAAGTTTAGTATGAAAATACAGTAAATGAAAGTGACACTGGTGAAATGATACAACAGGCTTTAATTACAGTATAATGCATGAAAGTAAACAAGCTCAATACATCATAAAAAGACATTATTTTGACATTATTTCAAGAATCACTCAGTGAAATAGTGACCGTGTCTGATGTCATGCACGATCAAAGAAGAGATATTTACCTCCATCCAGGAATTGTTCTTTAAAATACACATCTGCGTGTACAGTGAAAGCCAGTGCAGATATAAAGCACACTGCAGCAGCGACCCGCATCTCTATATTAGATGAAGATCCTGATATAATCACGAATGCTGCTCGAGCTAATGCTCAGTAAAATATGGCTCAGTTGTGTTCCTGCACAGATGGCTGAGAATCATTGGCCGGAGGCGCGGCCAATCAGAGGAGACCACGAGTGAAGAGTCAGCGCTGTGGGAGGGGCTAGTGTGAAGCACGTGACGGGGACGCAGAGGAAGTGTGTAGAAATAAAGACAAGAAAAATATACGTGATGATCTGTAACATTGTACATGGTATATTTGTCTTGCAGTATATCTGCAACTAGACAGATATGTTTACTTTTTTGAGTTAAAACAATTTAAAAACTAAATATACCTGAAAATATTGCATAAAATAACAAATTAGTGGTATTTAAAAAGATTAAAATGTTTTTGCAGATAGCCATAAGAAGAAGCACACGTGAAAATGTTCAAATAAAGTTGTGTATAATGTACACTGCTGAAATATTTAAAATATACATGAAGTTCGTGTTCCTTATGAATCATGGAGAGACTCTTGAAGCTCAGTGTGAGAAAACTTTATTGATAAAGGCAAGCAAATACATATGACAGATATACAGTGAGATCTGTGTCTCTTAATTCACTTGTTTTTTTTTTGTATCAGAGAGAAATATAAACAAAAGCAAATTGGATTTTTATAATCTGACATTGAAAAGGAGAAACTCAAATAATCATCAGTGTTTATTATGAAAAAACACTAGAAGAACAAAAAACACACTTGAAGAAACTTTAAAGTTCAGCGTTCTGCTTTAGATTTCAATACTTCCTGAAAAAGATGAACATATAAAGACATGCATTAATAAATCTCACAAATATTAATATATGCAAAAATAGACATCATCAATCATGTACCTGATGTGTGAATCTGTGCTTGATCTAGTTCAGCTCTTCTGGATCTGATGTCATAAACCAGAATAATGACAGTAGCCACACCCACCAGAGCAGAGAGGACCAATCGGATCACAGCTTCAGTAGGACCACAACAGTGGACAGAGTCTGAGGAATAAAAACATCAAACTGAGATCAGATCAGTCAATAAACACTAATATCAGCGCTGACATAAAAAAAAAATACAAATTTTTAACCCACCAAAGACATTGAGAGGGAAAAGTGTCTTCTTATCGTTGACCTCTAGTTCATAAACTCCATCATGTTCAGTTGTGGTGTTTGTGATGGTCAGAGATCCAGTTTGATTGTCCAACTTCAGTCTGTCTCTGAATCTCCCATCAAGATCATCATCATATACAGTGAATCCTTCCATTACATTGATTTCAGCTAAAGTGTCTTCAGCTCCAAACCACCGCTGAATCTCATCATTAGCCATTATTTCAGCAAGATCAGAGTTTAGATCGACTGAATCTCCTTCTATCACATCTTTCAATTCATCACCAAACACACCTGAAGAACAGAGTTTTTCACAGATTAAAGCTTTAACATCACTTGATGTTGGTTTGATGAAGTTTGATGCTTGATGAAGAAACACAGACAAGGCTTAAGATAGTCCTATTGTCTAAAATGCATGTTCGAACTGTTTTAACTGAAAGTAACTACTGATATCTTAAAATATGTCAGCACCATTGTTTTGCACCAGTAATGTTTTTAGGGTATGTTTATAAAAGTGACTTAATTGCTCTAATTGAACTAAGGCCTAATCCTGGTTTAATCTAATCCCTGTCTGTGAAACTGGACAATGTCAGACTGGATTGTAATAAGTGAAGATGCTGAGATCTGGAGAGATCTGTTAGTGTTTATTGTTCTGTTGGGATTTTAAGTTTCGTGAGCCTGTGCTTCAGTCGATGATGAGTCAAAAAATACTGCATCCCAGATAACAGAGTTTTGTTATAAGAACGTTCTCTAAATATTCAGTGTTGTTTCTGGGAACATTAAAAATTAAAAAAGTTTTCTTGACGTTAGAGGAATGTTTTTATAAGGTATAATGTTCCTCAAACGTTCTTTCCACTTTATTTTGATTTAAATTCAACATTGTAGGAACGTTGATTTGTAACATTCCAAGAACATAAAATTGTCCAGTTTCCTTAATGTTAGTAGAATGTTATTTAAAGGTTAGTATGATGTTCCTGAAACATTCTTTCAATCATTCAAACACCTGCTGTGAACAAACACTGAAAGAAAGAGAAATAAGAACACAAACTACAACTTTCTTCAGCCACAGCCTTAGATGAAACGTTTGAGGAACATCATATCTTTTAAAACACGTTCCTGTAACGTCGAGAAAATTGGACAGTTTTTTACGTTCCCAGAACCAACACTAAATATTTGGAGAACGTTCTTATAACAAACATCTGTTAGCTGGGATGTTGCTTTATTTAAAGGCAGTAAATGTGTTGTTGCTGATGCAGTGATAGTATATCAGCTCGTGTGTGTGTGTGTGTGTTTGTTGTTACTCGCTAATGGTGAACTGTAAGAGATTTACATTTTACAGAAGTTTTTACAGTTACAATACAATACCTGTGAAGAAACAGTGTTTATTTAAATAAAACATTTAAGGAAAATTAGGATTTGAATGAGGATATTTTACCTCAAGTTTTTACTTGGCTCTTCTGCCAGTCATTGACTGTTTCTTTTTAATGATCTTTAATCATTATTTTCATTAATAGTAAACATTTGGCACCCTGTGCTGCCATGCATTTCACTGCTTTTTCATGTATATATATATATATATATTTTTTTTTTTTACAGTGCATTTAATAAAAGTCACTTTTGAGAAAGACTTAAGAAATAAATGCATAAATAAGTTATTGGAAAGAACATGTATAAGTTCAATTCAGTGAAATGACTCCAAACCAAAGTTTTACGACAAAGTCATTATTTTTACTGGCCTGTAACAGTGAATGTTAACCCTTTCTGACTAAATTAACCAGTAATTTATTACATGATCAGAAACAACTGAAGTCATAAAAACTCACCATCCGGACGCCACAAACACAAGCAGAACAAAACTAATTTAAGAAACATTTTCTTCAACGGTTTCAGTCCACAAATATGAAAAGACAAACTCTTCAAAACGGCTTCAGTATTAAATTGACAGATGAGCTGATGTGAAGCTGGTCTGTAAAGTGAAGTGCAATTACCGTCAGTTAAAATAACTGCCTATTTATTAAGTGTTAATGCATGTGACGGTCTAGCACTTTTTTGCTGATTAATTCACGCTCTGAACATTAATACTTTGAGCTCCAGTAGGCGTCAACTTCCTGTAAGTCAATGGTGTGACTTTCAACAGAATCTGACCAGTAACATGTAAAAAGTGTCTTAAATCAACATTTTCATCTTGTCATGAGATCCTGTGAGTGTTTGTCTCTCTCCTGTAACTGTCTTCAGCTCAGTTGTTGTTCATTTCTTATCAAATGTCTCGATTGCTTCTCCTCTCAGACTGATTTCAGAGGCTAATGGCTTTATGGAGCAGGAACAGATCACCTGCTATAACTGTGTGTATGAAAGTGCTCTCTGATATCTCCACAACATTTGCTGTACATATCAATACAAGACAGTGTGCCGTCATTCAGAGAGCAAAATCAACATGAAGTCACATTAGCTCTCACAGGTATTGAGGGAGTGAGAATATCTCTGATGAGATTATTATACTTGCTCCAAACAATCAGACAGAACTAGTGGAGTCAGTGACAGAAGATACTGATCAAATCACTCCTGATAACATGATTCAGGGTGAGACACTAGATGGAGGTGTTGATCCTCAGATGAGACAGAGAGACAAATCACACTAGAGATTTAAAGACTTTATTGTTGCTTGTTGGAGGAAATGGAGCACTGATATGTTGTTTATGTGTTTCACTGTGATCTCAAAGTATATTATAATGTGTCCCAAATCAGTGTTTGCTCAGATTAAATGAAAAGCTGGGGGAAGATGTTTATTATTGTGGATAGACAAACAAAAAGAAAACTAATAAGCTTATTTATAAAGTAAACATTTACAAATAATGCTTTAAATATAATGTGGCACACTGCAGACTTTACATTCCTGTTGTAAGTGCATGGAAGCTACTCTAGGATAGATTCCAGTCACCATCCTGGAAAATGAATCTAGGATTAGACAAACAGTTTAGATATTGGAGATCGAATGTCTCGATGTTAACAATTCCCCAAATTAAACAAGAGATACAAGAATATTTTTCCATTAATGATGATAATGTCTCTCCTTCGATACTGTGGGACGCAGGAAAAGCCACAATAAGGGGACCGATTATATCTATAGTTTCTCAACTAAAGAAACTCAAAACAAGAATATGAAAATGAAGTAAAGAGGTTAGAGAGTGAGCACAAAAAAAAAGAAAAAAAAAAGATTCACTTAAGGGGAGACACTGTTTTTTCAGGCACCTGTCAATTTTGAGATTTTGTACTTTTTGGCTTTTCATAAAGTGCTTTTTCAGACTGGCGGAAAGAAAACATCCAAAATATACTTTTAAGTGTATATTTTATAGGACTTTATCTATTAGCATCTATAGATTTCAATTACAGTAAACATCTTTAAAGGCCTTTTTCTCAAAATGAGTTTTTTCTCCTGCTCTGAGTCAGAAATCTCAACTTCAGCAGAACTTATATACACCAAACTTTACAGTTTTATTCCTATCTACATTCTGAAGGTTTTTACAGAGGGATTTGTTGATATATAATTTGCCTGATTTTATACAACATTTTATTCCTAAAAAAATGGTGAATTTTTTTTTTTTCTGGCTGTTGATAGTATTTTCTGATTTATGGAGTGATAAAAAGAGATATTCAAAATACCTTCTGTAAAAGCCTTTGAATTTAATATGTCCAAAAAATTCAATGAGAACTGTGAACCTGACGTCATCCAATATTCCGATTTTTGTTCTAGAAATGTATGCAAATTAGCGCATATTTAATTAGATAACGCCTCATTTGCATATTTAAACATTACATTTTAGAAAACTTGTATTACAAAAATTTTTAGCAATTTTTTATGTAATCAATCACCTGGGGTAGTATGGTTATATCTATTTGTTAATTTTTTTACCCTATTCACCTGGGGTGTCTCGCCTTAAGAAGATGAAAGAAGTTAGGAAAAAATGAGATGAATTACTAACACATAAAGCAGAAGGAGCCCTTAGATACATAAAAAGAAAATACTATGAAATGGGATAAAGTAATAAAACCAGATTTATTCAAGGCCATCATGGAACTAACAATGTAAGAAGGGCTTTAAATTTACAATCAATAGCAATAAAATAAAAGAATGCTATGAATCTCAGCCTTGATGCTGGAAAAGCATTCGATAGAGTATTTTTAGAACAAACACTGATAGAAATTGGTTTTGGAGATAAATTAGTAGCCTGGGTTAACCTGCTATATAATGAATCAAAAGAATCGAGAATAATGGTGAATGGCCAGATCATTTGGGGTAGAAAGATGTGTGAGACAAAGTGATTCATTGTCTCGCGATCTTTTTGCATTGAGCATTGAACCACTAGCAGAAGCTATACGTCAGAATGCAGGAATTCAAGGAATAGAGGACGATGGGGAATCAGTTCATAAAATAGCATTGTTTGCAGATGATATATTGCTTTTCATAGAAAACCCATCTCATTCCATCCCTCCACTTATGCAGTGTTTGCATAATTATGGACTAATTTCAGGATATAAAATTAATGAAAATAAATCTGAAGCAATGATGATTTCAGGAGTTTGGCCATCCCAGTTGAATGAACAGGTCTCATTTCATTGGTCAAAGCATGGATTTCCTTATAAAGCTTGGATGCGTTAAGATATTTATTATTATTTCTCCTATTGTCTTCGTCAGAAAGAAGAAAGTCATATACACCTAGGATGGCTTGAGGGTCAGTAAAGCTTGGGCTAATTTTCATTTGAAAGTGAACTAATCCTTTAATGCATGAGACCATCTAGCTCTTTTTTTCCTGATTAATTCACACTCTGAACACTGACAGGCCTCAACTTCTAGTAAGTCAATGGTGTGACTTTCAACAGAAATAAACTGAACAATAACGTGTTAAAAACATCTTAAAGCAACAGTTTGATCTTGTCATGAGATCCTGTGAGTCTCTGCTCTCTCCTGTAACTGTCTTCAGGACATTTGTTGTCTCAATTGTTTCTCCTCTCAGACTGATTTCAGAGTTTCTCTAATAGCTTTATGGAGCAGGAACAGATCACCTGCTGTAACTGTGTGGATGAAAGTCTTCTCTGATATATAATGCTCTAAACGCTCACTTTGTTCAGAGTGAACACTGCATTAGTGAGACAGGCACACAAAACACTGTGAAATTCACTGCGAGACTGTGAAACAAACTGTCACAAGTTTTAGACAAGCTGCTAAAGACTGTGACTTCAGAGTTGACAAAGATAATCAGTTACAAGATGCTGTTTTGAGCAAATACTTGGAAATGAGGAGGCCAAATAAAGCAATAATTTGGGGCCGGTGCCACTGTTTTCAGTAAGTTTGATCTGAAAGTTATGATCAACTGGAGCTTTCAGCACAGTCCAGAGGAATCACAATTTGCTGTACGTAACGAGAGTAACGTCATTCAGAGAGCAAAATCATCATGAAGTCACATCAGCTCTCACAGGTATTGAGGGAGTGAGAATATCTCTGATGAGATTATTATACTTGCTCCAAACAATCAGACAGAACTAGTGGAGTCAGTGACAGAAGATAATGATCAAATCACTCCTGATAACATGCTGATTCAGATTGAGATATGTGTCTCTTTATTAATTTGTTTTATGATTCTGAAAAAAATATTAACAAAGCTATTCAAATAATAAAAATCAGACACTGAAAGAGAGAGAAGCTCAAATAATCATCAGTATTTTTATGAGAAAAACACTAGAAGAATAAAAATCACACTTAAAGAAACTTTAAAGTTCAGCGTTCTGTTTTAGATTTCAATACTTCCTGAAAAAGATGAACATATAAAGCCAATAATTAATAAATCTCACAAATCTCATCAACCTGATGTGTGAATATGAGCTTGATCTCGTTCAGCTCTTCTGGATCTGATGTCATAAACCAGAATAATGACAGTAGCCACGCCCACCAGAGCAGAGAGGACCAATCGGATCACAGCTACAGTAGGAACACAACAGTGGACAGAGTCTGAGGAATAAAAACATAAAACTGACATCAGATCAGTCAATAAACACTAATCAAGAATATCTGAAAGACAAGACAAATGAGCTCTACTCACTGTAGACAGAAACTCTGAAAGCTTTTAATGACAGTTTTGCTCCAATTGTGAGAAACAAATAATCTCCAGCATGTTCAGTTGTGATGTTTATGATGGTCAGAGATCCAGTTTGATTGTCCAGCTTCAGTTTGTCTCTGAATCTCCCATCAAGAACATCATCAAATACAGTGAAGCTGTCGACCAGTACATTGATTTCAGCTATTAAAGTGTTTTCATATCTCCACTGAATCTCATCATCATCCTTCATTTCAGTAAGATCAGAGTTTAGAGTGACTGAATCTCCCTCCTTCACTGATATTTCATCTGTTTCACCAAACACACACATGGAGAACATGATTTGAGACTTGATTGTTCATAAAAGTAAAAAGTTTTAAATTAAAATTTGTCATGAATAATATCAAAATACAACAAGCAAAAGAAGCAAAACTGTGTGGATTAACATTGTATCTGGTAGTTAAAAAATAAAATACTGAAACAAGTATTTAACTCACCATGGACAGCGAGAATGAAAATTATGCTCATATGGTTGATCTCTAGTTGATAAACTCCAACATGTTCAGCTGTGATGTTTGTGATGGTCAGAGATCCAGTTTGTTTGTTCAGCTTCAGTCTGTCTCTGAATCTCCCATCAAGAACATCATCATATACAGTGAAGCTGTTGGCCGTTGCATTGATTTCAGCTATTAAAGTGTCTTCAATCCAAAACCACCACTGAATCTCATCATCATCCATTATTTCAGTAAGACTAAAGTTCAGAGTGACTGAATCTCCCTCATTCACAAACACTGACTCCACTTCATCATCACCAAACACACCTGAAGAACCGAGTTTGTCACAGATTAAAGCTGTAAATAACTGTTTGTTGGTTTAAAAAAAAACTTTACATGGTACCAGAACAGAAACAACTGAAGTCATAAAAACACATATAAACTCACCATCCAGACGCCACAAACACAAACCGAGCAAAACTAATTTGAGAAACATTTTCTTCATCGGTTCACTGAAAAGCCCACGATAGTAACTCTTAAAATATCTGTAAAAAGATTGATCTGAACCATGACTGAACTGAGATATTTATCTGGTTGTGTTTGAATCCTCCTCCAACCTCAGTTTCCGTTCACACGTTCATCTCTTTTAATATAAAAAAAAAAAATCAACAAGCTTTTGCTGATCTTATATTTTCAAATGAATTCTGGCCCTGAATGAAAACTAATAGCAGAAGAGTAAAATATTGGATTAGATATCTGTGTCTTTCTGGTGTGTTTATTAGTGTTGTGTGCTGTCAATCATATTTGACCTGGGATCCACTTTATTTTTGTGTAAAGTTGTTTTGTGGAGTGGATGATTGTGAGCTTCTTATTAACAGAAGAGAAAATGAAGAAAAGCTTCAGCCACAAACATCGAGCAGAAGCTGTTTATCCACCGATAGATCAAACCAGACACACAGATGGTTTAAAAATGATAAATTACAGTTATCATTTTGCTTGTGTTGCTACAACAAATTAATAAGTCAGAATTGATGGAAACATACAGTAACCTGTAAATATATTTGTTCATTTAGAAATTTGCATTTGTTTACCTGTGAGATTCAGTCTTGGGAAAAAATTATGAGAAATGCTTGAGTTCATAATGACATCTCTGTCTTTTGATTGCAGACATTGGTACTTCAGCAAATCTGAGTAGAATAACTCTTTTGAAACTCAAATTGAAGCACATGTGATTTAACCTTGGTCTTCTGGAGAAACTGTGAAGTGTAGAGGCTGGATTCAGTGCCGATCTTCCCTATATGCAAGTTGCATAGGGCCTTCGAACCACCAGGGCACAGGTGTGACTTAGGCTGGCCACAATAAATTGTATTGGGGGGTCCAAAAACCAGTCAGTATCTGGTGTGACCACCATTTGCCTCATGCAGTGCAAAACATCTCCTTCACATAGAGTTGATCAGGTTGTTGATTGTGGCCTGTGGGATGTTGGTCCACTCCTCTTCAATGGCTGTGAGCAGTGTTAATTTTGAAAAAAAAAGCTTTTATGCAGCAACAAACACTGTTATGGTAATGTAAACAATAACTAGCTGCCAATTCACCATCAATAAAAGAAAAATAAAGCTAGGTCCAGGACCTTAAAGCTTACAGCTGAGCTGAACAATAAGTGCAAACATTTTTTATTTGAATCTAAAGTGCACTGAACAACATTTTCTTTACACTTCCGCATGCTTTACACTTTGTTTTGTTTTGTTCGTCGTCAAACGTGATGTGAGCCCACAAGTCTCCCCTTCTTTTTCTCCCGGCTGTGGACATTTTGTAGCTCTTTTACACATCGTCTCTTCCAATGCCGTCTTCCCGCGAGCTCAGTCAAAGACTGAATACCTTCGCTTCACGTCTCAATAAGTCAGGCTCTGATTGGTTCTCTTCTCATGCAGTCTCGCCTGTTCCGTTTTGCCGATTGGTTCTTTTGTTCATTCCTCGCATCTCTCCCGTCTGCTGATTGGATTTTCGTCACAGTCTATTTTCGTCTCGTCCTTTATTCGTTGACGATAATGTCAATCAATTTAGTCATAGTTTTAGTCTCCATCAGTGACTTCTTTTTTAGTTTTCGTTTCGTTTTCGTCCGCAAAAATATATTCGTGACGAAAATAATGACGAAAATATTTAGTCAACGAAATTAACACTGGCTGTGAGAAGTTGCTGGATATTGGCAAGAACTGGAACACGCTGTCGTATACGCCGATCCATCCCAAACATGCTCAATGGGGGTCATGTCCGGTGAGTTTGCTGGCCATGCAAGAACTGGGATGTTTTCAGCTTCCAGGAATTGTGTACAGATCCTTGCAACATGGGGCCGTGCATTATCATGCTGCAACATGAGGTGATGGTCGTGGATGAATGGCACAATAATGGACCTCAGGATCTCGTCACGGTATCTCTGTGCATTCAAAATGCCATCAATAAAATGCACCCATGTTCCTTGTCCATAACATACGCCTGCCCATACCATAACCCCAATGCCACTATGGGCCACTCGATCCACAACGTTGACGTCAGCAAACCACTCACCCACATGACGCCATACACGCCGTCTGCCCTGTACAGTGAAAACCAGGATTCATCCGTGAAGATTACACTTCTCCAAAGTGCCAGACGCCATCGAATGTGAGCATTTGCTCACTCAAGTAGGTTACGACGACAAACTGTAGTCAGGTCGAGACCCAGATGAGGATGACGAGCATGCAGATGAGCTTCCCTGAGACCGTTTCTGACCGTTTGTGCAGAAAATTCTTTGGTTATGTTGGTCTGCGGTTGTGAGGCCGGTTGGATGTACTGCCAAATTCTCTGAAACGCCTTTGGAGACGGCTTATGGTAGAGAAATGAACATTCAATTCACGGTCAACAGCTCTGGTGGACATTCCTGCAGTCAGCGTGCCAACTGCATGCTCCCTCAAAACTTGTGTCATCTGTGGCATTGTGCTGTGTGATAAAACTGCACATTTTAGAGTGGCCTTTTATTGTGGCCAGCCTAAGGCACACCTGTGCAATAATCATGCTGTCTAATCAGCATCTTGATATGCCACATCTGTGAGGTCGATGGATTATCTCTGCAAAGGAGAGTGCTCACTAACACAGATTTAGACAGATTTGCGAGAAATAGTCCTTTTAATATATGAGAGAAATAGTCCTTTTGTGTACATAGAAAACGTCTAAGCACTTTGAGCTCAGCTCATGAAAAATGGGGGCAAAAACAAAAGGGTTGCATTTATAATTTTGTTCAGTGTATGTTAAATTATTGCAAAAATGGAGACAGCGCCATCTATGTGGTGAGTGATGGCATTTAGCGAGTGGAAAAGGGGGCGCTGTGGGTAAGTTGCATGTTCTGACCGGTCTGGGAATTATCAGTTAAAAGTGTTCAAAACACAAACATAACTGCTTTATTGTGAATTTACATAGCTATGATCATGCTGTGGATCTCTTGATACGTGTTTGACATTGAATGTATTATTTCACGTTCAGTTATTTTGACTTTTTTATGTAGGATTGATTTATTCCCCTGCTAAGATCTCCTTATACCCACTTTTTGTGTCTCCATTGTGCAGGTATGTTGTAAAATGCGTTGTTTTGATGTGTATGATTAATTATTTGTTTGACTTGAAATGTACATGTTCACCACTAGATGGGGATGTTTTCCTTCACATTGAATTTGAACTGTTCTGCATTTGCTTATGTTAATTATAATTGTCAAACTGCAAAAATGTACCACTATACAATCACAAAGCTAGGGGATTTCATTCATATAGTCTATAAATTAAAAAAAGGAAAAAAAGAAAGAAGAGCGCTGTTTGAAATAAACAGTTTGTCTCAGATGAAAGCTTTAAATAACCATTGCAAGGTTCATTAAATCAGTAAATGACTGTCTGTGTGTGTGTGTGTGTCTACAGCAATATTCATAAGTCAGAGTCATTGGAACATACAGTATCCTGTAAATGCAATTGTTCATTTAGAGAAACTTGCATTTGGTTTCCTGAGAGATTTAGTCTTAGGAAAAATTAATGAGTCTTTTGTTTTTTTCTTCTGAAGAGAAGTGTAGAGGCCCGCATCAGTGTTTCCTGAAGTTATGATATTTTAAATGTGATGGTAAGAAGGACTGTAAAAAATACACTGAAATCATTCAACATTTTACTGCAGAAACGTCTCTAACAAGACAGAAAGCATGTGAGGCGTCGAGCGCCACCTGCTGGATGAACCGTCGAGAGGAGAAACATTCACAGACTGAGACGACGCGCTATTAACATAATTATATACACTTGTAACACTATTTGTGTGATATTAACGCGCATTAAAACACAAAAACTAGTGAACACTGCAGTGAGTGTTTCTAGTACTGCTGCTGAGGGAGTGACGGTGAATTTGACTTCTTTCTCTCTATAATGACTGTCGTAATCAATCTCTAGTTACTCTTTTGGAAAATCATGGAAACGCTATCATGGATTTTGTCTTTTGCTGTTTTATCAAATGAAAACACAAAAATAATACCTGCTGTAGTTTCCCGCTCACTGCTGAAGAAGTTTAGCGATCTGTGACGAGCTTCCGAGAAAACCGGAAATGGGACAACGAACACAGATTATTTTTAAAGAAGTCTTTAAACATTTTAATTTTTTTTTTTTTTTTTTTGTATTTTCAAAAACGTAAAGGTATTATTCTATATAAAAAAATAGATGGTACAATAATAAAAATAGTGAGCTGAAATGTAATATTAAATAAAATAAATTCTTAAGAAAAAGAATAATGAGCTTAACAATATTCATATATACAGGCTACAAAGTCTTTTTTCCAGAAGGCTTTTGACATAATAAAGGTAATGAAACATGAATAGACTCTTGAACATCAGAGTGAGAAAACTTTATTGATAAAGGCAAGCAGAGACATATGGAGAAAAAAAGCTTTTTATACTAAATATTTAAAGCGGTCATTGATAATCTACAGTCTTTATCATACAGGATCACAATAAACTCATTAAAGATCATTTAGAGGAAATATAAATGACAAATCAACATATCAGATTATATTTGAAACATTAATAGAGAGTAAGACAGGTGCAGTTGTTCATTAGTGAGAAACAGAATCAGAGTTTGATCATTGTTCTGATCTGAAGCACGTGTACGTCTCCTCCGTCACCTCAGATTCCTGTCAGACACAAACACAAAAGGAGAAAAATACATTCAGAAATTCATGATGATGGATAATGAACTGGACTTGAACATTATTACAGAATGAGCAAACTGAGTATTATGGGATATAAATCATCAGTGAGTATTATGGGATATGAGACACTGTTTCTTGCATTGAATGATTGTTTTGTGTTTGTGTAGCCTATAATGGAGGAGTCTCTGTGTCTTTTATTACAAAACTCTAAAACACAAGACCAACAAGAGTGACTGGAAACCATAATACATGTTCAACAACACGATATACTGCACACTGCCAAATGTGTTCAACAAGTTTGTGAGTTAGAGTGCAGAACCTGAAGGAGAACCTGTAGAAGGACCTGAGGGAATCTGTGAGTCTGATGTTGCAGAGGCTAAAAAGAGACAGAAATCAGAGTGAATGAGTCAGTCTGATCTACAGCAAAAGACAGAGATCAGATCAATAAACAAATTTACACTGTCGGAGAGGAGAATGACATACTGAAATGACCAAGACTATAATTAAAAACAATAATGTGAAAAGAAAGTGCTCCAATAATTATGTTCTTAAATTAAATTTATATACATTATTATACAAGAAACAATCACTTTTGTGTAATCGTGACTCACCATCGACGGTAACATTGAATCTGTATGTGATCTCTCTGCTGTCTCTGGTGATTTTTAATGTATAAACTCCAGAGTCTTTGGTTCTGATCTTTGTGATGGTCAGAGATCTAGTTTGAGGATCCACCTTCATAAAGCCTTTAAGCATATTAAAATAATCAATGAAATCAGTGACTGAGGTCTCAGGATACTTCCACATGATCTTATCATCTGGATGTACTTTAGTAACAGAGTTTAGAGTGACTATATCACCCTCCATCACTGACACTGACTTCAGTCCATCTGTAACACCAAACACACCTGAAGAACAAACACAACAAGAGTAAGAGTTTTAAGTAAATAGTCTGACATTTAAAATGAATAATATATATACAACAAAACAGACACAACAGAAGCAAACTGGAGTTTGGAATTAATATTTGCATATTTGTAGTGATTTTGAATAAATCAATAAAATGATTTGAGCTCCACACAACATCAAACACATCTGATGCAGAAAGAACTGTATAAAAATAATCAAATTGATCAGAAATCAGGTAAAGGTCATTTATGGATGCTGCTCATTCATGAGTTCATGAAATGGTCCTTCGGTGAATCATTGAAATGTTAAATAATGTCAAAAGTCATGGCATGTGACGAAGCCTTGTTTACTGAAATCACATGACTTTGGAAGTTTCATATGCGCTCCAAATCACTGGTTCAAAGCAAATGATTTCAAAGCTTCACGAAGCGTGTTTCGAAAGCACCCGTCACTACTGGAGGGATTTTGCAATTTGAGAAAATGAAACACAACTACAACTGACTTAAAGCCACACAGCCTGAAATCAACTGAAGATAAAAGAAGACAATAAATCTCTCAAGATCTCAGCAGAAGCTCTTTTTGAGAATTAACAGAGGTTTAGATGTTGATGTTTTATTGAAAATGTTGGTCACCGTGTTGGTGATCAGTGTTTCCTTTAGTTGGGCAGTTTGATTCTTGGCTTTTTGTGTGAGTTTGTGGTCTTTGTAACAGTGTTTACCAAAACACACCATTTGTTGCAAAAAAAACAGACACAACGATGATCAGGAGATTTTCATTATCATAAAACAAAATCATTTACTAATTGTTCTCCTGAGCAACAGTGTATATCCCTAGTGCATCTCTAGTTTCGATCATTGCTTGCTATCTGGGTCATCATACACGACAAGAGGATTCTTCATGCCTGCTAAAAGATTCTCCAAATAACTGAACCACAACCCCTACAGACCTTATAGCGCCATGACAGGGATGAAAGTGAGGCTGTGATGGAGAGACTTGTTTTCAATGGCATCAGCTGTAAAAAGTAGTGTAAATCTCCCTAATTACTTATAATTTTTCATCTGGAGTTTTTTTTGTCTACTGAGACTTTGGAAAGAGATTTTTGCAGTATTTTGTCAGAAGAACAATAAAAAAAAACATTAAATACACTCTAAGACAAAATGTGTAGAAAAATTACACATAGGTGTAACACTCTATTTTAAACATTTGGTGTCAATATTGCATAAAAATGTGTTTGAAGAATTCAATTGTTTTGTACATTATGTGTAGTTTTAAAATGAACACAACCTGTGTGTTTGTTCACAGCATCAACACAATCTGTGCAGCCAAGAACAGCTGTAATGTGTTAATATTACACATTTACACATCTTTGTGTTCATTTCAGAGGTGAAGACCAGACCTCCAAAACCAACACCATTCAAGACCAGAGGTGTGGCCGAGACCAGACCTTCAAAAAGACCAAAACAAGACCATTCAATCAAGATAATTAATTAATCGTGTGATTATTGAACATTAATGATGAGCACCTGCTGTTAAAATCACACTTTAAGTCACCATAATGGAGATCAGTGTTTGGTTTAGTTGGGCTCTTGACCCTTGACTTTTTAATATTAGATTTTGTTTGGGCTGTTGTAACCAACACCATCTGATCATCTTTTCTATTTGCTTGTCTGGCTGTTATAACTAAACAAGCCCAAACAAAATCTAATATTAAAAAGTGAAGAGTCAAGAGCTCAACTAAAGCAAACACTGATCTCCATGATGGTGAACATTTTGATTTTTCTCCTTTGGTGATTCTGTTCATTAACAGATAACCTTCCTGACACATTTACTGTGTCAAAATGAACACAAGTGTTGTCCCAAAACACAAGCACTGATGTGTAAGTGATGTTTTTTGACTGGACTTGACAAAGAGACCATTGAAAATTTGATCTTAATGTTTATTGATCTTCAATGATTCTGCTTGTTAACAGCAGGTGTTCATCACTAGTGCTTGATTAATGACTTAATTATCTCATTAACTGAATGGTCTCGGTCTTGGAGGGTCTGGTCTTGACTACACCTTTGGTTAACCTTCCTGACACATTTACTGTGTTAAAATCATTGACTCAGTGAATGCGTCAGAATTAACACAACAAGTGTTGTCCTTAAACTCATACACTGATGTGTAAGAATTTAAAGGATCAGTTCACTTTCAAATAAAAATTTCCTGATAATTTACTCACCCCCATGTCATCCAAGATGTTCATGTGTTTCTTTCTTCAGTCGAAAAGAAATTAAGATTTTGAAAACATTCCAGGATTTTTCTCTATATAGTGGACTTCAATGGAGCCCAAACGGTGCGGCTTCAAAACGTTCTACACAATCCCAGAGGAATAAGGGTCTTATCTAGAGAAACCATCGCTCATTTTCTAAAAAACAAAACAAAAACAATTATACATGTTTTAACCATAAATGCTCATCTTGAACTAGCTCTCTTCTTCTTCTTCTCTATTTGTATTCCAGCAGTGTAGACACTGCTAAGTGTATTACTGCCCTCCACGGGTCAAAGTTTGAACTAATTGTTATATACTTGCACTAGCATGTTGTATATGACAATTTAGTTCAGACTTTGACCTGTGGAGGGCAGTAATACACTTAGCAGTGTCTACACTGCTGGAATACAAATAGAGAAGAAGAGAGCTAGTTCAAGATGAGCATTTATGGTTAAAACATATAAAAATTATATATATTCTTTTAGAAAATGATTGATGGTTTCTCTAGATAAGACCCTTATTTCTCGACTGGGATCACTGTAAACTGTAATTTTGACCTTCAACCGTTTGGGGTCCATTGAAGTCCACTATAAGGAGAAAAATCCTGGAATGTTTTCATCAAAAACCTTAATTTATTTTCAACTGAAGAGAGAAAGACATGAACATCTTGGATGACATGAGGGTGAGTAAATTATTAGGACATTTTAATTTGAAAGTGAACTAATCCTTTAACACAGTTTGAGTCAGTTTTAACAGATTTATGTCTATCCCTCACAGCCTCGCTTTCATTCCCGTTAAAAATCACAGATGGTGCTGAAGTGAATAAGGTCTTGGCACATGTGAATCCAGAGAGCGTAATATACGAGAGACATGAAAGTCATGCCTAATCCGAATGTGTGGTCTTAAATACAGCTATAGACATCTGTGTATATCAGAAAATACGTAGCAATTGACCAATCAGAATCAAGTATTCCAGAAAGCTGGGCTATAAATGAGCCATATCACACGAGTAGCCGTGCGATATGCCTGTATATCAGCACGGCTGTGATTCGTCCGTAGGCACGAGGCCGCAGGCCGAGTGCCGTAGGTAATCACAGCGTGCTGATATACAGCCATATCGCACGGCTACGAGTGTGATATTGCGTTTATACAACAGTTCGACGGCACGAGTGTGTAAAATAAATAAGAAATAACAACGGAGTGTCTTTAAAACCCTCTTATGTGAAGCACTACTTCCTTCCGCCACAGATTCAAATCTCTAGTTGACAGTTCGACCAAGCCTCCGTTACTAATTCTAAAACGTCACTTTAGAACTAGTAACGAAGGAACGTTGAGTCGCTTCATTGAAACACAATGAATTTTGTACAGTATAAGAGAGAGAGAGAGAGAGATCGCCTTAGAGACTAGGCTATTACCTGTCTGATATATATTGCATTGCATTCATTCAGTCGATGTCCATAATATTATATCAATTTTAAAAGTCCGTTTGAATGTCTGCTGAGGAAAGCGGTCTTGTATTCATCCCATAACACCACAGCGATAAAACAACTTCCTTTGCAAAAGTTCCTTTCAATTTAAAAGTCTCTTGTGACTGACTGACTCATTCACCTGTAAAGTTTTGCCGCCATCTAATGGCGTATTAATGTAACTTTCACTCAATCCATATTACGCATTAATGGATATAAAATAATATTTATTGAACAACAAATAAACACAATTCTCAGTCAAACGTAAAGCACTAGTGTGCCCGCGATGGTTGTCAAGTGTGCCGTGGATAATTACCAAATGCCAACAAAATAAACAAATAAATGCTACACTTTATTATTATTCTATATTTCCTCATTTTTGTTTTATTATTTAAAAAACAAAACAAAAAAACAATGATATCACCCGTTACGCTTGTATGTGAGTTTTATAAATATTTAACGAATGAAAAGGATTTTAAACAGCTTGTGAGAAAACCTCGTAACTCCATTGGATCCTCAAACTATCAGTCAAACCTCATAAATCCGCCTCACCTCGTGAATGAAGTGCCGCACGCAGTTTGGTCACCTCGTCTATGCATATGCAATAAGGTAAATAAAGAAAAAAAAATGTTTTAAAGCGTTTTCTTTACTTAAAAAACACAATGTCTATAAAGGGTATGTATTTAAAGGGAGCAAGAAGAGGAAGCGGAGAAGAGTCTTCGTCTGATATGTCCCGTCTAGTTGTAGCCAATATGCTGTGCTATATAAATAAGGTAATTATTATCAAATTAAACATAGCACAATTCGACTTGCTGTGGAACAAATAATAGATTAATAAGATCAAAGATTGCCATTTTTATGTACTCAAATTGAATTATGTCTCATGTTTAACCACTATAAGAGCCAGCGGTAAATCCCCGAAGCACTGCCCGAGATGAAGCTGTTGTTGGCGCATACACGATCAATGAACGGCCGCTGACGCCCTGGAGCTCGCATCTCCGAAAACGTCAAAACAAATGGTAAAATAGGCGCTATTATTAAATATAAGTCATATAATTCATGTCTAAACAACTACATTCTCGCCTAAAAAACTATTAAAACTACAGTTCGTGGTACAACAAGTAGTATTTGTAAAAATTACGGTTGATTTGATCGGCCGCCATGACGGTCACTTCAAGCGGAGTGATACAAATGGTGAAAAGGTAAGAGTGCTGTTATCACTGAAATATCGCACGGCTATCAGCCAATCAGATTCGAGAACCAGACAGAACTGTTGTATAAATANCATGCCTAATCCGAATGTGTGGTCTTAAATACAGCTATAGACATCTGTGTATATCAGAAAATACGTAGCAATTGACCAATCAGAATCAAGTATTCCAGAAAGCTGGGCTATAAACATTAATATCAGCACTGCTGTACCTACACATGTGACAGAGTTGAGTGATGTCCAGATGTTGAGTCTGGTTGCTGATGGGATTGTTCAGCACACAGCTGTAGGTGTTTTTATCCTGATATTCCACCTCCAGAGGTAGAGAGAGATTGATGCTGAGATCAGACACACTGATGCTGGACAATAAACTGTTTCCTTTGTACCAGGAGAGAGTCACATGACTCACATTCACAGCTGAACACACCAATGAACATGATGATGATGGAGAAAAACATTGTGAAGAGTTACTGCTGATGACAGGAACAGGCAGTTGAGCTGAAAAACATGAGAGAATAAACAGAAATGTGAACAAATTAATCTTATATTTGGTTCAAGCAGCGCACTAAATGTTGATCATCTTTTCTCTTTGCTTGTCTGGCTGTTATAACTCAGTTACAGCAGCCCAAACAAAACGCAACATTAAAAAGTCAAGGGACAAGAGCTAAATCAAAGAACTAAATCAAACCCTGATCTCCATGATGGTGACTTAAAATGACTTATGATTTTCTCCTTTGGTGATTCTGCTTGTTAACATCAGCATCTTCAATAATGGTCAATCATCGCTCAATTAATCATTTAATTATCTCATTAACTTTATCACTCTTGAGTATGGTCTCACATATGAAGAGTTTGGTTCCCAAAATTGATAGGGAAAAAAAACGTGTCATGGATTTATTGCATTTCGAGGGAAAAATTGTTGAAAATCTAAGTCTGGATTTTAATTTATTTTATTTTATTATAACCTAAAGATGCTATGTGAAAATTTGAAACAGAAAATAGTGGTTTTCATCATACCACATTCTTGGTAAAGAAAGATTAATTTTACTCAAATTAATCAAAATGGATGTATAGCGTTTTGGAGCCAAACTCTTCATATACTCTCAGGAGAGTTATTTTAACTCTGGGGGTTTTGCTGTGCAGTCTGTGCGGTGTCTCTGTACCAACAGTGAAGCTGTGGGTGTTAATTTAGAAAGGGAAATCACTTGTACAGAAACTGTTTAAAACGTGTATTCCCTCGATCGATTTTTCTCCAATAATCTTTAGTAGAAAAGATCCAGCACGTTCAGCTGTGGTGTTTGTGATGGTCAGAGATCCAGTTTGATTGTTCAGCTTCAGTCTGTCTCTGAATCTCCCATCAAGAACATCATCATATACAGTGAATCTGTTGACCTGTTTATTGATTTCAGCTATTAAAGTGTTTTCAAACCTCCACTGAATCACATGATTATCCTTCATTTCAGTAAGATCAGAGTTTAGAGTGACTGAATCTCCCTTGTTTACTGACACAAACATTGGCCAATATTCATCACCAAACACTCCTGAAGAGCATTTTTCACATATTAATATGAACTTTAAAATCACTTGATGTTGGTTTGATGAAGCTTCAATAAAATTATTTTAATCATTAGAATGTAAAGTGAATTAAGTTTTGCAGCAGTACAAAGACAAAATATGCTGAATAAAAGGAGAAATAGTTAAAAAGATATTTATATAGGTCAATAATTATATTAAATATAAGTGAGTGTTATCTCACAGTTCAGTTATTTGGTAACACTTTATTTTGATGGTCCCTTGTTGACTATGAGTAAATTCACAGCTACATGTCAACTAACTGTCATTAGAGTATTAGTAGACTGCCTGCTTAATATCAGCTAACACTTTATTGTGATGGTCTCCCAACAGACATTCTACTGACTATAAGTCACTTTGCAAGTACAAGTCAGCTTATTCTAACTCTAACTCTACCAGTCTACTAATACTTTACTATCGCTCTAATGAGAGTCAGAAGACATGTAGCTGAAATGTTACTTATAGTCAACAGAATGTGTTAAATGGACCATCAAAATAAAATGAAATTATTTCTATATGAGAATAACAGTGAATTTTAATAATCTCTGACTAATTTAACCAGTTAAAATGACTGATTACAGGTAAATTACAGTTTCATGTATTATTAAAATAGATTAAAACAGAAACAACTGAAGCCATAAAAACATTTAAAACTCACCAACCAGATGCTGCAAACACAAACAGATCAAAACTAATTTGAGAAACATTTTCTTCTTCGGTTCAAAAAAGCCCACGATATTAACTCTTAAAATATCTGATCAGACTGATCTAAAACACGACTGAACTGTGATATTTATCTGGCTGTGTGTGAAAACTCCCCTGACGTCCAATCACAGTTTACACCTCAATCGTCTTTTACATCATGAAAATCAACAAGCTTTTGCTGATCTTACATGTTCAAATGAATTGTGGCCCTGAACAAAAACAGGAACAGGCAAAGTTCAGAAGCAAGGTAAAACACACAAGCAGTGAATATATTGATCTGTTTTATCAATGCAGAAATGTTTTCTGAAAACAGCTGCAATTGCTAAAACAGAAGCAACTCAACAAAACTTAAAAACTTAAACTAAAGCAAACACTGATCTCCATGATGATGACTTCAAACAAAACATTTTCAATAAGACATCCACATCTAAACCTCTGTTAATTCTCAATAAGATCTTCGTGTGACAGAAATAAAGTCAGTCTGGTTAGTAATGAGTGAAGCTGGTAATGCTGTTTGTGGAGTTGTTGAATCAGATCTTCAGAGATTTCATATCTTTTATCTTCAGTTCATCTAAGGCTGTGGCTGAAGAAAGTTGTAGTTTGTGTTCTTATTTCTCTTTCTTTCAGTGTTTGTTCACAGCAGGTGTTTGAATGATTGAAAGAATGTTTCAGGAACATCATACTAACCTTTAAATAACATTCTACTAACATTAAGGAAACTGGATAATTTTATGTTCTTGGAATGTTACAAATTTGGAATGTTCAGCGTTTCCAGAATGTTGAATTTAAATCAAAATAAATTTGAAAGAAAGTTTGAGGAACATTATACCTTATAAAATCGTTCCTGTAACGTCAAGAAAACTTGACATTTTTAATGTTCAGAACCAACACTGAATATTTAGAGAACGTTCTTATAACAAAATTCTGTTAGCTGGGAGTGTCCAACTTGAAGTGAAGTGAAGTGAAGTGACATGTGGCCAAGTATGGCCCATACTCGGAATTTGTGCTCTGCATTTAACCCATCCAAGTGCACACACACTGCAGTGAACACACACACCGTGAACACACACCTGGAGCAGTGGGCAGCCATTGCTGCGGCGCCCGGGGAGCAGTTGGGGGTATGGTGCCTTGCTCAAGGGTCTCACCTCAGTCGTGGTATTGAGGGTGGAGAGAGCGCTGGATATTCACTCCCCTCACCGACAATCCCTGCCGGACCTGAGACTCGAACCCATGACCTTTGGGTTACAAGTCCGACTCTCTATCCATTAGGCCATGACTGCCCCTGGCTTGAGTGACCAGCGCTCCATTGATCTGTAGCGCTGCTTTCCATTTGCATTTTTGATAGCATCCTCTTGACTCTGTGCATACACTGATAACTGTCCACTGTGGATGTTCTCAGATTCCAGCTGTTTTACAGGTCACCATGCTGAAGAAGAATGTATCGATCAGGTCAAGTCAAGTCACTTTTATCTATATAGCGCTTTTTACAATGCAGATTGTGTCAAAGCAGCTTTACATTGATAACTGTATATAATTGTGGCTGCACAGCAGCTCTTAAACAATGGTGTCAATGCCGGCAGATCAAAGCACTGTTGAATATCAAATGTCAAGTCAAGTGTCCCCAACTAAGCAAGCCAAAGGCGACAGCGGCAAGGAACCTAAACTCTAACAGGTGACATCAGGTGGCAAATAGGTGTTAAAATGGAGAAAAAA